>CM026303.1:4489442-4538441 GCA_014851415.1 Cnaphalocrocis medinalis | reverse complement strand
TCTATTAGATTTTTTAGTTATTATTGAAAATAATTAAGAACACATAAAAGTTAATGTTGGACCGTAGTCTAACAGTACGCCATCTAGGGAATCTTTAACACTCGATAGCACCAATTGGGAAAAACCAACGAGACACCACTAAAGTGGAGTGAAATCTATGGAGATGAAATGTTCCCCATGAAAAGGGAAGATCTTCCGCCGAGCCGGGTGGTATTGGCTCGGGGACCAAGGTCCGGTGTACCATCTTGGTTTGTCGTAAACATTCCAAGTAGACATGCGAACTTTGCTTTCGCGATGTAGGATCATATTTAAGGAACAGTCAAATTAGCGCCATCTGCCGTCGGTTGGATAGTATCTGTGAACATTTACATCCCTTTAACCACGTGTTCTATCAACCATTCCGAAAAATATTTTCAAATTATTCGAAAAAAAATTCGACTCCCCATACAAAATAACCAAGTCACGTGACTGACTTTGTATGGAAAGGTGAAATTTTTTTATGCGAATTTTCAAAACTTGTACAAAATAATTCGGTATTTGACATGGTTAACAAATTAATAAGAAAATATTGAATTATGTAGATTTTAAGACGCTGATTCAGAATATCTATGTTAATTACAAATTAAAACATTAGAAATATTTTTATTTCTTAAAAATAAATAAGAAATTTTGCATCTGTGGATTATCAAAACTAAAACGGCTTGTAGCCAATCAGAACGCGTGACGTCACGATGCCAAGAAACAACAAAATTCCCCTTGTGAACGGTGGCTGTTACTGTTAGTTTGGGGTTAAACATTTGGACAAACAAAGGGAGAGTAAATGAAACAATATATTTTAATTAGAATGATTTATTGAAATATTACAAAAAATCCTTATTACGCATTTATATTGATTTTCAAAATGAATAAGTTTATTGTACACGTGTCGAATATATTCTGGGGGTCTAATTTTTTGAAATATTGGATAAACGAACATTCGTATACTTTTCTATATTAAAATTAGCGAGCTCCAATTATGGTTTACTATCTTCTCCGTTATCATGCATGATACTCCCGGGACCACATATTTTATTCCTTTTACCTCGAAATATTTTATAGCCACCTTTTTATTTTTAGAATAAATTCCAACATCGTATGACCAGAAGAAAGGACAGTATCTTTATTCAAACTATAATGAAAAGAACGGATTTTGAAATACTGCAGTGAGTGAATGATTCATTCAAAAGTCGAGTTGATTTTAATTGGTCCCATCACTAGGACCGATACCACGATACATTATTACATTTTTCTGTCGTTTACGTATCGTAACGATTTTTTATTAAAATAGATTTTCTAGTTTAATACACATTTGATAATTAAAAGTCATTACTTATGATAGGAAACGCGATCTTGTTGCGAATTTTAGCTGTCAGATCGCCTTTTACAGAAAATACTGCACAATTCACCATTTTTAAGAGAACGTCACGCGACCAACGGAGCGATGCAAAATGGCGATGTAGCGACATCCAAGTAGTTTTGTATAACTTAGTGACCAGTTTCCGAATAGTGACCCTTGAGATAAATAGGACTAGAGAAGCAACCTCATCAAGACGCGTCAAAAAACTCGTAGCCACTAATCAAATTTGACGACGGAGCTTTGAAACGATTAAATATTTGAAAGATTGAATCATGACGTCGAGGGCTAATTTGTCACGTGACTTGCTGTTTTGGCGGGAAATTTGAATCGTATTATTTAAAATGGCTGTTTTGTTATAAATTAACTTTAAAAATGAAAATAGACAATTATCAAACGTATCTTTAGTGTCCTAAGAATACAATAAAATACTTTTTTAAAAATTGTCAAATACCCAATTAATTGCACTCAAATGAACTAAAATAAATTCCAAAGTAACTTATACAATATTTCTTTTTGAAGATTGGAACCAAAATCACAAAAATTGAAAATAGACTTTTTCCCTTAAAATTAAAATGTGTGAAATTTACAAAAAAAACAATGAACAAAAAGAAATTAATACCGCGTATTGCCACCACGAGCTCTAATCAGAGGTTGTATGCGATTTCCCATGCTTTGGATTACGTTGTCGATGTGTTCTTGGGGTAAGTTGTCCCACTCTTCCAGCAACGCTAATTTAAGCTCTTTGATGTCATTAGGGGCTGGATTTCTTTGTCGAACCCTTCTTCCCAGGTAGTCCCAGAGATGTTCTATCGGATTCGTATCATGTGATTGCGCTGGCCAGTTCATTTGCGTGATACCTACCTCATTAAGGTAGCTACTCACTATGCGCGCAGTATGGGGGCGTGCGTTATCGTGCATGAAAATAAAATTTTCGCCTATGAATGGGGCAAAAGGCATGATATGGGGTTCTTAGATCTCAGTTACATACCTTTGTGCAGTGAGCGATCCATTATCGATGATCACTAGCTCCGTGCGAGCTCCCAAACATATGCCACCCCATACCATAACTGACCCTCCACCATATCCTACAGTTCCAGCGAAATTCGCTTGGTGATAACGTTCCCCTCGATGTCTCTACATTGTTTCCCTCCCATCAATGAAATTTACGCAGAAACGGCTCTCGTCACTAAACAAATCATGGATCCACTCATTTGTCCAATTTCGATGCTCCTGGGCGAACGCTAATCTTGCTACACGATGTGCTACCTCGAGTTTTGGGGCCTTTGCTGGTATGTAAGACTTCAAGCCAACTTCATTCAAACGTCTTCTTACTGTCCTCCACTTACATTGACATTACGGACTTCTTCTAAATGATTTCGGGTCTGAATTGCTGTTTGACGACGATTTCGTAATGTTTGCATGACCATGAAACGGTCATCTAAGGCGCTAGTTGCCCGATTTTTGCCCTGTCCTCGTCTGCGCACGTACGATCCAGTCTCCCTATAACGTCGGACGATGCCATGAATGACCGATGTCGATACACCCAATGCGCGACTGACTAAGCGATAGGTATGTCCTTCCTCGATCATTGTTACAGCCCTAGCCACAGAAGTTGCTGGTAAATCACTCATTTTGATTCAGAACAATGTGCACTATCAAATGTAAACAGTAAAATGACCCACAGTTCCCATACACAGCATCCACTAAAGTTCTTATCAGAATAAAGAAAAAACGTTAAATCAGCAAATTCTTAAACAACCATTATTCTTGTCAAAACACTTAAAATAAAAAGAAGGGTGCACTTAAAACAATCTGTTTTGAAGGTAATATCACTTAAACAAAAACCACTTATCAAAATACTAGCAAATATTAGAAAAAATCGACCTTTTTTTTGCGTTCCCCTAATTGTGCCGGTGTGTGTATTATTAATAAATTTTATTTTAAAATATTTCAATGATTTTATTTTTACTGGATTATTACCTATTACAAAAGAAGTCTGTTCGTCGTTGTATGTTGAGTTTAGTCGTGTTTCAGCTTTGAAGTCTTATGGACCGGAGGGAATAAGCAATGCAATCACATAATTAAGTAATAAAATTATTAGGTAGAAGTATCGCTTTTCTTGCTAATATGGATAAAGATATAGATAAAGTAAGATAGATCGTTTTTTACTTACTTAAAGATAATGACATTTACCTTGGTTGGTTATTAATAACTGACTGAAAACCACTATCTGAAGATCGAAATATGGAATTTGAATGGGTTGGAATGGGCTGATTTCTTCAGTCCTAAGTCAACTAATTACTAGGTAATGAAATAATTTATAAAACATTTTGTTTTGTTTTATTTAAAAAATATATAATTAACATTCGCCCACATATTCGCCTTTTGGTTCTAGGTTGTCTTGATCACGGAAGTGCTTCGAACAAATAACGGAATATTCTGATGGACCAACCAGTCCGTCTCCTTTCTTATCAATCGGATATTTGTTATCAATTTATCACAGCGTGCTTCATTTTTAGGCAACCTGGAAAATTTTCACGAATTTAAAATACTTGAAATCACTAAATCCAATTATTAGAATATTCTCCCATTAAATGTGGAAAATCAAAACTCGTTTTTACTTGTAACACTGAACCTTATTTCCAACATTTTAAATTTTTATTACTTTTTACATTAAAATAAACTATAAAACAATAAACTTACTTGTGGAAAATTATTCCGGTGGCTTTATGATGCTTTTCTGATTTTGAAACGCACGTTTTAACCACGCATTTACCCATTTTCTGTATTTTTCTTTTGACACTTGACTCGGCCGTGTCTCACAGAACACTGAATGAACGTCAGCGACGCATAAGCCTGTAGGCTTATGCTAAGTGGCTACGCTTTTGCGCGGCGACTGCAGATCTAGTATATAGACATCAATGAGTTGACCAATGTACTTTGCCGGAGGGGAAACGCCCGGTATGGCATCTCCAGTGGCTATATACTCAAAGATTGAATCATGACGTCGAGGGCTAATTTGTCACGTGACTTGCTGTTTTGGCGGAAATTTTAATCGTATTATTTAAAATGCTGTTTTTGTTATAATTAACTTTAAAAATGAAATAGACAATTATAAAACGTATCTTTAGTGTCCTAAGAATACAATAAAATACTTTTTTAAAAATTGTCAAATACCCAATGATAGAACGTGGTTAAAGGGATGTAAATGTTCACAGATACACCCTGTATATTTAGTCCCGTTTATATTAAGTCTTTTTTTTTATGTGATAGGTAGCAGACGAGCAGGCGGATCACCTGATGATAAGCAATTGCCGCCGCTCATGGACACTTGCAACACCAGCGGAGTTACAAGTGCGCTGCCAACCTTACCCTCACTCACTCGGCGAAACACAGCACAGGGGCTGCTTCACGCCGGTTTTCTGTGAGGCAGTGGTATTACTCCGGTCGAGCCGGCCCATTCATGCCGAAGCGTGGCTCTCCCACAGTAGAAAAGTCTTTCTCACTCAGTCTTTGTTAATGTTTTCGCTCGGTTGTTCCAGCGGCCTAGTCCCCCTCCACAACGCGTGTTCCTACGGCCACTACGAAGTGACAGAGCTGCTGGTATCAGCAGGCGCCGGCGTCAACGCGGCCGACCTGTGGCGGTTCACGCCGCTACACGAGGCCGCCGCCAAGGGGAAGGCGGATATAGTCCGGTTATTGCTCAAGGTAAGTTCCATCATCATTTCAGCGAATATCGCCATCTATATTGCAGCGGTTGAAACGTCTGCTTTTCGCTTACCAAACGTAGTAGTGTACGCAAGAAACTAGAGATGGCGCTGCTTGTATGGCGCTACACGCGCAGCCAAAGGGGACATCGTCCGGTTGTTACTCAAGGTAAGGTTCATCATCATCATTTCAGCCAATAGACGTCCACTGCTGGACATAGGCCTTCCCCAATGTTCTCCACACAGATCTGTCCTGTGCCACCCGCATCTAAGGGACTCCCGCGACCCTCACTAGATCGTCGGTCCACCTTATATGGGGCCACTACTGCGACTTTCTATACGCGGCCTCTATTCAAAGATCTTTCCACCCCAACGGCCGTCTGTATCCTTGTAAGTAAGGTTAATTAGTAGCAAAATATGTCATGGACAGTCCTAAACGTCATTTATCTAGTCTTTAAAACATTACTCACAAGCTATGGATAGCGCCATCTATGTTACAGCGGTTAAAACGTCTGCTTTTCACTTACCAAACGTAGTAGTGTACGCAAGAAACTAGAGATGGCGCTGCTTGTGTGGTACATTGTATTGTCTAGTAATGGCAAAGGTCTCCATCATAGACGTCGAGTCATAGCTACAATGATGGGGTTAGGCTTAATCACTACGAGGTGAAGGAGCTGCTGGTATCAGCAGGCGCCGGCGTCAACGCGGCCGACCTGTGGCGGTTCACGCCGCTACACGAGGCCGCCGCCAAGGGGAAGGCGGATATAGTCCGGTTATTGCTCAAGGTAAGGTCCATCATCATTTCAGCCAATAGCGCCATCTATATTGCAGCGATTGAAACGTCTGCTTTTCGCTTACCAAACGTAGTAGTGTACGCACGAAACTAGAGATGGCGCTGCTTGTGTGAAAGGTCTCCATCATAGACGTCGAGTCATAGCTACAATGATGGGGTTAGGCTTAATCACTACGAGGTGAAGGAGCTGCTGGTATCAGCAGGCGCCGGCGTCAACGCGGCCGACCTGTGGCGGTTCACGCCGCTACACGAGGCCGCCGCCAAGGGGAAGGCGGATATAGTCCGGTTGTTACTCAAGGTGAGGAATAAACCAAGGTTGCGTTTAAAACCGTCGCTTCGTAGAAATTTTGTACACAAAGGTACACAAAATGATGGCGAAAAGTAAGAAATGTTACAGAAAGGTACTAAAAGTTACAGTTTTTTTTCTACAGGTTTATCATCATCATTTCATCCAATAGACGTTCACTGCTGGACATAGGCCTCCCCCAATGTTCTCCACACAGATCGGTCCTGTGCCACCCGCATCCTAGGAACTCGCACGACCATCACTAGATCGTCGGTCCACCTTGTATGGGCCACTGCGACTTCCTATACGCGGCCTCGATTCAAAGACCTTTCCACCCCAACGGCCGTCTGTATCCTTGCAGGTAAGGTTATTCGTAGTAAAATATGTCATGGACAGTCCTAAACGTCATTTATCTAGTCTTTAAAACATTACTCACAAGCTATGGATAGCGCCATCTATGTTACAGCGGTTGAAACGTCTGCTTTTCGCTTACCAAACGTAGTAGTGTACGCACGAAACTAGAGATGGCGCTGCTTGTGTGGTACATTGTATTGTCTAGTAATGGCAAAGGTCTCCATCATAGACGTCGAGTCATAGCTACAATGATGGGGTTAGGCTTAATCACTACGAGGTGAAGGAGCTGCTGGTATCAGCAGGCGCCGGCGTCAACGCGGCCGACCTGTGGCGGTTCACGCCGCTACACGAGGCCGCCGCCAAGGGGAAGGCGGATATAGTCCGGTTATTGCTCAAGGTAAGGTTCATAGTACAGTGTCAGCCTATATACTGTCCCACTGCAGGGCAAAGGCCTCCATCATAGACATGGAGCCATCGCTACATCGAGTCAGGATTAATCACCACGCTTGCCTAACGTAACGTAGTAGTACACGCCAGAAAGTATAGATGGCGCTACATGTGTGGTACATTGTATTGTCTAGTAATCTAAGACGATGGCGCTACTGTAGCGACTTCCTTTCCAAACAACACAAACCGGTGGCGCTTCACGCGCAGCCAAAGGGGACATCGTCCGGTTGTTACTCAAGATGAGGAATAAACCAAGGTTGCGTTTAAAACCGTCGCTTCATAGAAATTTTGTACACAAAGGTACACAAAATGATGGCGAAAAGTAAGAAATGTTACAGAAAGGTACTAAAAGTTACAGTTTTTTTCTACAGGTTTATCATTATCATTTCATCCAATAGACGTCCACTGCTGGACATAGGCCTCCCCTAAAGTTCTCCACACAGATCGGTCCTGTGCCACCCACATCCAAGGGACTCCCGCGACCTTCACCAGATCGTCGGTCCACCTTGTATGGGCCACGGCTGCGACTTCCTGTATGCGGGCTCCATTCAAAGACCTTTCCACCCCAATGGCCGTCGGTATCCTTGCAGATAAGGTTATTCGTAGTAAACTACAGTGATAGACGTCATTTATCACATTACTTACAAGCTATGGATAGCGCCATCTATACTGTAGTGGTTGAAACGTCTGCTTTTCACTTACCAAACGTAGTAGTGTACGCACGAAACTAGAGATGGCGCTGCTTGTGTGGTACATTGTATTGTCATGGCAAAGGTCTCCATCATAGACGTCGAGTCATAGCTACAATGATGGGGTTAGGCTTAATCACTACGAGGTGAAGGAGCTGCTGGTATCAGCGGCGCCGGCGTCAACGCGGCCGACCTGTGGCGGTTCACGCCGCTACACGAGGCCGCCGCCAAGGGGAAGGCGGATATAGTCCGGTTATTGCTTAAGGTAAGGTTCATAGTACAGTGTCTATATGCTATCCCACTGAGGGCAAAGGCCTCCCATCATAGACATCGAGTCCTCGCTACTATTTATTAATAAACAGAAAAACGACACACATGCGCGATGTAATCGACGCCTGGCGACATCTTTTAGTGCTTATTTGAAACTGAATGTTCGGAGATAAAGTATCAGCCTATATACTGTCCCACTGCAGGGCAAAGTGTTCCATCATAGACTAAGCTATGATGGGGTTAGGCTTAATCACCACGCTTGCCTAACGTAACGTAGTATATGCCAGAAAGTATGGAACATTCGGTAGTGAGCCTCATACGCCAGAGGTCGTGCGTTTGATCCCCACCCTGGACAAACATTCGTATGATGAACACTTGTGTTTATTCAGTGTCTGGGTGTAATATCATGTATAGCTGGAGGCACAAAAGTATAGCGATGACCGTTATTTTGCGCACTTGTAAAAAAGAAGACTTTCTATCAAAATTGGTTTCTGCGCACTCAAGGTCATAACTACCCTTTCTTAGTCATAGTCATAATATTTATTGCTTTCATGTAGTACAGTAAGGTCTTAACATAAAATCTACTCCTGGACATGAACCCCGCAGGGGCACTGCAATCTTAGTAATTAATTAGTAATTATTATAACATTGACAAAAGATAAAATAAAACTAGTTAAAATTAAATTATTAACCTCCTAGGCATATAGCATTCGTGCCGCCCTCGGACTATATTTAAGTATTATATTTGTGTTTCCTCTGTTGTCTGATATCTGTAACACAAGTGCTTAAGCTACTCAGTACGGAGTCAGGTCAATGTATGAGATGTTGTGAGAATTTATTTATTCATATTTGTCCACAGCACGGCGCAGACCCCACACGGCGGAACAGAGATGGACTTACGCCGCTGCAGCTGGTGCGAGCGGGAGACAGCGATACGGCGGACGCCCTCAGGGGCGATGCGGCGTTGCTTGACGCGGCGAAGAGAGGCGATCTCGCTAGAGCTAGGTAAGGAATAGACATGACGAATTATTTTTAACTAGCTTTTGTCCGCGGCTTCGCTCGCGCCCCCCACTTCCCTAAAATGGGGGGGTTAGAAAGGGGCAAAAAGTAGGACTAATGTTACTCCTCCATCCCTTTCACTATACTCCCACTTAAACAATAGCACGATCAATTCGTGCTCCGGTTTTGCCGTGAAAGAAAGACAAACATACAGACCAGACATACACACTTTTCCATTTATAAAATATTAGTATGGATTTGTTATGCCATCGTAAGATTTCTCAATCACAAAAACATTGATGCTTCTTAAAATATTCCCGAGATATTTGAAAATTACAGTTTTGATCTTGATTGAATACGCTTCATATAAAAACATAGCCATGACATCACCGCTATGTATTTTCTACGCATGGCGTTAAAAAATATATATTTTGTATGATTGCTTGAATGTGGCAACAACAAAACTACTACAACACACAACTACTGTCTTAATAAAAGCAGATTTTATCATCCGCTAGATGGCGTACGGATTAGAGCTTGTTGAGAGTGACTCGATAAATAATGTGACGTTATACGTAAATCCAATATGGCGGGCCATCCAAGATGGTGGACCTAGTTATTTTTAGTACATTTCTACAATATGGGTATCAAATGAAAGAGCTGATTAAGAGTAATTCGATAAATAGCCCGCCATCTTTTAATATTATGTGTTTTTTTTTTCAGGAAATTAATAACGGCACAAAACGTCAACTGTAGAGATGCTCATGGAAGGAATTCTACGCCTTTACATTTGGCTGGTAAGTCAACATTGCCAAGAAAATTGTCTTTTTTATATTTTGCTCGTATTGTCCCACTTAGCAGAGAAATAGCTGTTACATAGATATATAATATCTCGTGGAAATAGCTGTTACATAGATAATATAATATCTTATCATACAAATCCTAAAATAGAATATCACACAATATCTTCAAATAACTAAAGTAACGCATGAGCATTTAAAATTTTACATTGCTAATATTAATCCACTTTGTGTTGTGTGTGAGACAAATAAATAATGATTTAAGTTGATTCGTTTAAAATTTTCTTTAAATTGTGATTTGTGCGAATTTCGAAATGTAAAACAAAGCGCGATGTATCTTTTTTTCGGTTGTGTTCAAAACCGTCGCTTCAAAGAAATTTTGTACACAAAGGTACACAAAATCATGGCCAAAGTTGTGAACATTTCACACCCACACATTTGGCTCAAAGTGGCGAGCGCGATTAGCGGTACGGTCCAGTCCCGGCTGTGGGGTAACCGACCGCGATTGCGCTGACACGGACACCCCAGGGGTTTTGGTTAGGGTTAGAGTCCCACATACCACCTTGTTGTCCCCCACATATGGCAAGGTGATGATGGTTTCCCTTGGGCAAACAAAAAAAAATGATAAATAAGGTTTTGATAACATAAATGTCTCCCCAGCCGGCTACAACAATCTGGAAGTGGCAGAGGCCCTCCTAGAGGCCGGGGCGGCGGTGTCCGCCCGGGACAAGGGGGCTAGTCCCCCTCCATAACGCCGCCTCGTACGGACACCTGGAGCTGGCCGCCCTTCTACTGAGGGCGGGGACTCCGCCCAACGCTGCTGACAGGTGAGGAAAAACCTAGGTTGCGTTCAAAACCGTCGCTTCATAGAAATTTTGTACACAAAGGTACACAAAATGATGGCCAAAGTTGTGAAATGTTACAAAAAGGTACTAAAAGTTACAGTTTTTTAATTAATTACTCGTCTTAGGGCCTTGTTCACCATCCCTGAGTAAAGTTCCAAGTAATTTCCTTGTCAATTAAAGTGGGTTCGGAGAAAAGTGGCCCCTGGTCTTTGTATTGAATAAATTATTTAAATTGTTAACTAGGCCGCGGACCAGGGGCCAGTTTCTTTCAAGCCCACTTAAATTGAGGAGTAAATTACTTGAAACTTTACTCTGAGATGGTGAACGAGGCCCTTAGTGTGTCATTCCCGATTGCATCCAAAGCTGTCGCTTTGGAGGCCGGGGTGCATTTGGACCATAATCCTGGATGTGTCTGGTAATTACAATGAAGTGACTGCCGTCAATTCTTTAGGCTATGTTTGCGACCTTAAAGGACAAAGGTACACAAAATGATGGCCAAAAGTGTGAAATGTTACAGAAAGTTACCAAAAATATTGTCCACAGATGGGGTTTCACACCGTTACACGAAGCGGCACACAAAGCGCGGACGCAACTATGTGCGCTATTAGTAAGTATTAAAGTTCAAATTCAATTCAATTCAATTCGAAGATCGATCAAAGTGGCGAGCATTTGGAGAGGCCTATGTCCAGCAGTGGACTGCAACAGGCTAACGATCATGATGAAAAACTTAAAATTTCTTTAATTTTCCGTTTGGTTTTTAGTACGACACAGCCATGGCCTTAAACTGAAGCTTGTTTTAAGTCATCACACAGTCATGATAATTTGTCAAAATAATTCTCTACTAGCCTATAAATAATAATAACGGTGCTTATTAATGTTATTTGTTTATACCCACAGTTAGCCCACGGCGCAGACCCATACCTCAAGAACCAGGAAGGCCAGACCGCCCTGGAAACTGGCCGGGGCGGAGGACGTGCGCTCCCTCCTCCAGGACGCCATGACGAGCGCGGCCGACCAGCCGCCGCCCCCGCCGCCCCAGCCGCCCCCGCTGCCGCCCCCGCACCACCCCATCCTCATGCCCAGCGGGGACACTGTGCCCCTGGCCACACCGGTTAGTGTAGACGCCATGACCGCTTCGTAGAAATTCGTACACAAAGGTACACAAAATGATGGCGAAAAGTGCGAAATGTTACAGAAAGGTACTAAAAGTTACAGTTTTTTTTCAGCTTTTATTTTGGACTAGATTTTGCCCGCGGCTTCGCTCGCGCCCCCACTTATCTAAAATGGGGGGTTAGAAAGGGACAAAAAGTAGTATGTTACTCTCCATCCCTTAAACTATCTCCACTTAAAAAATCAGACCCCTGGCCACACCAATTGGTGTAGACGCCATGGCCAGCCTCATAGAAAGGACACAAAGGTACACAAAATGATGGCAAAAAGTGTGAAATGTTACAGAAAGGTACAAAAGTTACAGTTTTTTTCGGTAAATATGAGATTGACAGGCACAAAAGAACAAAGTGTCCATTGAGTCTGTCACTCTCACCCTGAAGGCTGAGGTGCCGTTTCACGCCCCGCCTAAAAATCCCAGGATTGTAAGAAGGAGGAACACATGAACTGGAAGGGCATTCCATGACTTATTGGAGTTAAATCTGGGGGCACGGCAGTGCCCTCACCAAGTCGAGCAAAAAGGCGGCACGGCCGTACCATCCTTTTCTCGAAGCAATTCAGGCCATTTTCGACCCCCTGTTACTTCGTTGTAAATAAAACTAGAAGACTGAATTTTCAGTAACGATGCAGGCATTGTATAACCACATTATAACAACCGAATTAATTTAATGCATTACTTGTGAGATATGCTTATTGTGTTTTAATGTGATTGCCAAGTCAATAAATGAATAACCGACTTGACAAAACATGTATCTCACCACTTTTTACGGTATTGCGAGACTTGGTTTTTTTTACAAGTATTGTTTTTGATGGGATATTGTTTTCAGGTGGTACCCAGCAACTATTGGGCGGAGGGATCGCGAGGTAGCTTAGAAGACGCCGCGGGCAGACCGGCTTCGGCGCTCTCCACGTCGGAGTCATTGCAGACTTTCTTATCAAGGTACCCTTATACATAGCCATTTTATAATGGGGAGTCGTAAAAAATTTCCATGTACCTACTTCGAAATTTTTTCGAACAAAATCGAAATAATTTCGAAATTTTTTGACAAAGGGATTAAATGTTCAGAGATACACCTTGTATGTTTTTGATGTAATATTTTTCAGTAATATGGGTTTAAAGACGGTGATGACATTTTTAAAAACGTAGTGTTGGACGCCCTGCTACAAGATGGGATGACGACATTCGAAGGCTGGCTGGAGTGAGCTGGATGAGAGTGGCCGAAAATCGGGAGCGGTGGCGTGCATTGGGGGAGACCTATGTCCAGCAGTGGACTGCTGATGATGACATTTTTAAGAGTTTTATTTTTTTTTAAACGTTGACTATGCTGGTCCTGATCAGATCTGTATCACTGCGACCAGCTTGATCTATTGTGATCGCCGCTATGCTACAGTTCAGTCCCGAATCCTTCAGTTTTAAGAACGCGAATTAACATTTTGGACTTTAAATCCCTAGATTCATTGGGGCTTTGTATGTGCATTCTTGAGAATTGCCAGTATCTAAGGTTTATATTTTTGATTTCCAGTATCGGTCTAGAGCAGCTCGCCGGCGTGTTAGAAAGAGAACAAATAACAGTGGACATCCTCTCAGAGATGTCGCACGAAGACCTGAGGGCGGTAGGCGTCGCGGCCTACGGACACCGCCACCGCCTGTTGAAGGCGGCCCGCCACACCCGCCACCAGGCCTCAGGTATGTAGTGCCTAGCCTTAGTTGGACGTCAGTGTATCAAATCAAATCAAATCAAAATGTCTTAATTCAATTTAAGTCCTTTAAAGAATATATTGTGAATGTCAAATTTATAATCTACCGCTGATTCGGAAGGTCAATTTCTACCGAGAAGAATCAGCAAGAAACTCAGTAGAACTTAATCTTTTCGAATTTGTAATAATAGTATGCCATCTATGATGCCGTATATCAACTAGATCGTCATATTGTTACATTTGTTACTAATCTGGATGGAGGCTCTAAGGTACTGGGAGTGTTTTTGGATCTGACAAAAGCCTTTCAATACTCAATATTATTGTATCTATAGTATACTATTATATTTTATTGTATCTATAGTGTAGGTACAGTAGGTGGTAAAATCTTAACATAATAGCAACCACTATAGACCCTGTAAGGGCACTACAATTCGACAGAGAGCTCTCAACTTATTAATATTATTTAAAGCTTTTGACACGGTTTCTGTCCCGATTCTGCTACGTAAAATGGAGAGAATGGGAGTGAAAGATGTACAACTCAAACTTTTCGAAGTTATCTTAGTGGTAGAATCCAGGTGGTTAGGGTAAGTGATGTAATTGGCAACGAGTGCACTATAAAATACGGAGTGCCACAAGGCAGCGTACTTGAACCTACACTATTCCTCATCTGATCTATATAATTAAACTGGGAAATGTCAAAAGAGCAAACAAATAATTTCCGCGGTTGATACAGCCCGAATCAGAAATAGCGGCGAATCTATTTACTTCTCGCTCGTACACTATTTCCGTATATATTGCAAATAGTGTGCGAGCGAGAGGTGAATTGATTCGCCGCCATTTCTGATTATATTCTTTATCCGCACGGATAAAGAATATAATCAGAAATGGCGATGACCCGGTTGGTTCAGTGGTAATGAATGCTGCGTCTGGGCCAAGGGTTGCGGGTTCGATCCCCGCACAGTACGAACATTTGTGTGCATGAACATGTTTGTTTGTATTGGTCTGGGTGTTTTCTGTGTATTATAAGTATATATTTACAAAAGAAAAGTATTATATGTATATATTTGTAATCCCACTGTTGGTTCTGATATCTGTAACACAGGTGCTTGAGCTACCTATCTCAGAGTCAGATCGATGTATGTGATGTAGTGAAATATTATATATTATATTACGCGTTTAATTTTTTAATATTTACCTCTGAAAGTTAGTTTTTTGGTGTGTGAAATCCGCAAGAGTTTCAGTATTGTTTTTTTTTTATTTATAGAGTGGTACGGTGGTACAACTCTGGTGGAGGTGACGGCGTCCCCGAGGACTGCAGCCGCGGCGAGTACGGCATCGTGGAGCGCGAGCTGCAGGCCTCCGTGCGCGCGCACCGCGACCACGCTGGGGGGCAATTCTCGCACTACAACGTCGTTAGGGTGAGTCTTTGTGGCACACAGAATTGGGTATTTGACAAAAAAAAAATTATGTGTTTAATCAAAAGACGCCTCAATTTAAGAAACGTCGTTGAAAGAATCACTTCATTCTCATTTGAATTACCTGAGATATCACAACTTTAAGAGCACATTTTGGGCAAGCCCAAAAACGCTGGAAATGACTAATCTCGATATAGTAAAAAATATTGATACTCTATCAAAATATTGGTAAACAAGAACCAATGGCCAACATTTTCAGTAAAAATATAACGTCTAGCTGGTTTTGTGAGCATTCAAAGTTTCATGGGCAAGTTCATTTTTAAAGTATAAAATTTAAAAAAGAAAATTATATCATTGAACAACCCGTTTATTTTCCATCAACTTTTATTATAAAAACATTTACTTAAACGAAACATTTGATATAGCTACCAAACAAAATTTACTAGACGCGCACACAGAAGTTTGAGTTGTGACGTCACACTTCAATAGCCATTTGTATAGAGCGTTTTTGGGCTTGCCCAAATTATGTGCTCTTAAAGTTGTGATATGTTTCTTCAATTGAGGCGTCTTTTGATTAAACACATAAAAACATTTTAGTCAAATACCCAATTTCTCTTCGGCTGGCTGGAGTGAGCTGGATGAGAGTGGCCGAAAATCAGGAGCGGTGGCGTGCATTAGGGGAGATCTATGTCCAGCGGTGGACGAGTGTGGGTTGCTTATGATGATAATGATGACCCAATTTCTCTATCCGTCTTCAGATACAAAAGATAGTGAACGGGCGCCTCTGGGAGCGCTACCAGCACCGGCGGCGCGAGGTGGCCGAGGAGGCGGGGTCCGCCAACGAGCGCATGCTGTTCCACGGCTCGCCCTTCATTAATGCGATCGTGCAGAAGGGCTTCGACGAGAGACACGCCTACATAGGTACGTGGGCTAACAGGTGGCAGACGAGCAGACGGACCGACTGAGCGGGCGCCGCTAACGAGCGCATGCTGTTCCACGGCTCCTCTGCTAAACATAGGCCTCCCCCAAAGTTCTCCACACAGATCGGTCCTGTGCCACCCGCATCCAAGGGACTCCCGCGACCTTCACTAGATCGTCGGTCCACCTGGTGGGAGGCCTGCCACGGCTGCGGCCTCCTGCGCGTGGCCTCCACTCAAGGACCTTTCCACCCCAACGGCCGTCTGTTCTCCTCGCAATGTGCCCTGCCCATTGCCACTTGATTGCCACACACTATGTCCGTGTTTTGAGTGCAATTAATAAATTAGGTATTTTCAGAGTTCTTTTATGAATGAATGAATATTTATTTCAGATTAAAGCATCCATATACATAGAGAATAAAATAAAATTAACAATACAAAATCACACACACGCACACACAAAATTATTGTTGACACAATCTAGTTACAATCCCCAACCACATTCCCTCATAGGAAATTGTAGTGAGGATTGGACCGGACGTGCATACACCTCCAGTGTGCGATGATCGGGCTGTCCAGTCTCGCAGCGATATATGAATATATTACATAACGTTGTCTGGCAGGCGGCATGTTCGGCGCGGGCATCTACTTCGCGGAGCACTCGAGCAAGAGCAACCAGTACGTGTACGGCTTCGGCGGCGGCTCTGGTTGTCCCACGCACAAGGACCGCAGCTGCTACCTCTGCCACAGGTCCGTGATAAGCTATTTTGTATTTGTATTTTTATTTTGTATTTGGTATTTGTATTTTGTATTTGTATTTTGTATTTGTATTTTGTATTTGTATTTTGTATTTGTATTTTGTATTTGTATTTGTATTTGTATTTTGTATTTGTATTTGTATTTGTATTTGTATTTGGTATTTTGTATTTTGTATTTTGTATTTTGTATTTGTATTTTTGTATTTTGTATTTTGTATTTTGTATTTGTATTTGTATTTGTATTTGTATTTGTATTTATGTATTTGTATTTTGTATTTGTATTATCGCTAATAGCGACATCTTCCAGACATCTCTTCCAGTCATGTAAACTAGTATACTGTTGTCTCTAGACAAATGGTGCTATGCCGCGTGACGTTAGGCCGCGCGTTCCAGCTGATGAGCGCTATGAAGATGGCGCACGCGCCGCCCGGACACCACAGCGTGGCCGGCCGGCCCTCACACGGCGGCCTGTGCTTCCCCGAGTATGTTGTCTACCGCGGCGAGCAGGTAATAACACTCACAGTACATTAAATAAATAAATGCACTGGCTCTGCGGCGAAATATAGCTTCGCTTTGTATTCTTTACCGCATCTGTCACGGGGAGTGCTCCGAGGAATTGTTTGATCTACTTCCTGCGGCCGAATTCTTACATCGAACCACACGCAAGCGGCTGTCATTCCATCCTCATCATCTTGATGGTTGGCGATCTAGCACTGTGCGTTTTTCGAGGAATTTTCTCCCGCGAACCTCAGTCTTGTGGAATAGTTTAGCTGCGGCAGTATTTCCTGACGACTATGACTTAGGGACCTTCAAGAAACGAGCGTACTCCTTCTTAAAAGGCCGGCAACGCATCAGCGACCTCTCTGATCTCGCAGATGTTGATGGGCAGCGGTTATTACCAGCAGGTGACCCGCTTGCTCGTTTGCCGCCTCTAGTATAAAAAAAAAATGCGCCAGACAATCACACCAATCAACCTGGTCTCAAACTAGCGCAACCCCTGTACTATGAGTGCCAGGTGATGATATTGGAGGCTACCGCGTGTGGAAAATCCGTTAGATGGCGTACGTGTAGACTGAGGTCCAACTACAACGTCATTGGTCGTTTAGTGACATTTTGATATCTCACATCAAAAATAACCAATCACCGTGTATACTTTGATTCATAATCATGTGAAGTAAACTGACAGATGTCAATGTGTCATCCCCATACATTATTATCACTCAATTTGACACATGCAAAATGTCAAAATGCATAGAAACTTGTCATTGACATCTGTCAGTTTACTTTACATGATTATGAATCAGAGTATAGTTGGACCACAGTCTACCCGTACGCCACGCGCCATCTGACGGATTTTCCACACGCGGTAGCCCCCATTGCGCCCGACAATCATATAAATCAACCTGGTCTCAAACTAAACAAGGTTCTCTCTCGGCATGATGATGCAGTTGCCGTAAGCAGGTACCTATACACATATAGTCGGCACATGGAGGGAAAGTACCTTTAACATTGTACGTACGTACAGACGCACATCAAAGTATACAAAACAGTCCAATTTCTTCAATCGGCTGTCATCTTACAGTCATACTCATTAGGTCGAATATCACTTGAGGAAATTTGACAGGTTGTGGTAACCTGACTTGTGGCTGACTGTACGTAATTTAATATATTATGTCACGGGGCATCTACTTCTCCAAAACATGGTAAAGCACCTCAAAAGAGCCGATGTGCTCTGCACCAGGGATGAGCAGAGCAGGAGCCTTCATTCTTGAGTTGCTTATCGAAAGTCATTAGCAAATCTGAAGCCAACAAATCTGATAAAAGTTTGTCGACTGATAAAAAAAAAATGTTGAAACTAAGAATTATCGTTGATTTTTTCTACACAGGCGTACCCAGAATACCTGATCACATACCAGATAGTGGCCGAGAGCAACCCAGGCGCCGTCTGAGCGCCCAATGTTCCAGAAACGGTACATAATATTACATACATCGTTCAATTGTAGTCGATTTTATCCCGAAGCTCTCATAATCTTCTATACCCATGGTCGTCAAACTGCGGCCCGCGGACGTTAGTGTTGCGGCCCGCGGTAAAGTAGATTCCTTTAATTAATAGTAACTACACATCCGTACTTCACATATAATGCGGCCCGGACCTTAGTGCTCACGTTGTTATAGTAGTCATAGTCATAATATTTATAGCTATCATGTAGTACAGTAAGGTCTTAACATAAAATATACAGTCCTGGACATGAACCCCGCAGGGGCACTGCAATCTTAGTAATTAATTAGTAATTATTAATAACATTCAAATGATAAAATTAAATTAAATAAAACTAGTTAAAATTCAATTATTAAACTCCATAGCCTTAGACAGATTTCTTATGTGTGGCTCTTGAGCAGTAAAGTGTGACGACCGCTGTTTTATACTATTTATAAAGAGGTAAATCTCATATTCCACGCCAGCGCTAATAGGTAAACCGAAAACACGAAACACTTGAGCTATACAATCAACGCCTAGCGCCATCTATTGGTAGACAGTGGAACCGTCCCGAAACGAAGTGAGGGCGGGCCACTAGTAGGTAATGAATAAAGCCCCTTTAGCATCAAAATAAGGAAAAAAATCAGCTGTTCCATACAAAAGAATATTCACCAGACAATAATGTATGAAACAGTAACTTATTACCCCCTTTTAACCCCCTTTTTACAATAAAAAGTAGCCTATGTTCTTTCTCAGGGTCTAAATCATCTGTATACCAAATTTCATTTAAATCCGTTCAGTAGTTTTGGCGTGAAAGAGTAACAGACAAACAGACAGACAGACAGAGTTACTTTCGCATTTATAATATTAGTTAGGATTTTGATGATGTAATATGCTAAAGGGGCTTTCTTCGTGTTACCTATTTACGAGGGCTTCGGAATTAAAAACGATTAAAATTTTACGGTGTATAGAGGTAGTTATACTCTGATGTTTAATTATGACAACTGAACTGACAGATGTCAAAGTCCCATACATTTTGACGTTTTGCATCTGTCAAATGAGAACAAAATGTATGGGGGCTTGACGTTTGTGTTTTTGTTGTCATATTTAAAAATCAGAGTTTACAATAAATTATTCGTAGATCAAAGATGGAAACAACGGTGGGGTGTTGAAGTTATGTGTATGGGGAGGGGGGGGGGGAAGGTATGGAAGCGTTATTTCTTCCGGATTTCGAAGGAATTACCTGAGCGTGGTATTTCACTTTGTGATAAACTGATGTGTGGCTAACTTTACTAATGCGTCAGTTATATGGGACATAACTTCAACATTCAAGCCGTCATTCTTAAAGGACTTTTAATATTAAAATTATTATGGTTGTGTTCACAAAGAAAATCATTTTCAGAAATGACGTTGTCCAAAAAATATGTCCGTTTTTATATTTTTGAAAACTTGAATCTCCAAAGTTAAACAAAAGTGATTGGACTATAAAAGTGAGAGAGTTTGTTTCTAGCCAAATGTGGAAAAAATTCGTATGCCGAAAAAATTCAATGGCCGATAATTTTCGGATGTCGAAAAAAATGGACTGTCATTCCTGTATTTATATTTCTAATTTGGCTATTATGTTCCAAAAATTTTATTAATAAACTATGAAACATATATTTCATAATCATTCGACTTAAATATGTATGGGCGGGGAGCGCCTATTTACACAGTATATAGGATGATAAAATACTGTTTCTTCACAGTGTGTGACGTTCTCAACACAAGTTATACATTATATTAAAAATGAATTCATAATATGGAGGCTATCGCGTGTGAAATATCCGCTAGATGGCGTACTGTAGAACTGATTTCTACATCTATACTCTGATTCATAATCATGTAAAGTAACTGACAGATGTCATTGTGTCATCCCCATACATTATCACTCAATTTGACACATGCAAAATGTCAAAATGCATAGAAACTTGTCATTTTCATCTGTCAGTTTACTTTACATGATTATGAATCAGAGTATACACGGTGATTGATTATTTTTGATGTGAGATGTCAAAATGTGAACGACCAATGACGTTGAAGTTGAACTTGTCTGACAGTACGCCATCTTGCGGATTTTTCAAACGCGATAGGCCCCATTATGATCGATTTCATAAAACCTACTTACTATATTGTATTAAATTCAAATTTACGAAGCTGTTCATGTAAAATATTGTCTTATATTAGTAAAATATATACACACAGAAGGTTGACGGTCGACATTGATAATCAAGAGTTCGTTGACCTATGCGCTAGGCAGTAATTGAAGTTCATTCATTAAGACATCAAACTTAGAACCTTATGTGCTTGAGATAAAGTCGAAAAGACATAGAACAAAATTTGTTTAGAATGGTTGGTAGAACACGTGGTTAAAGGGATGTAAATGTTCACAGATACACCCTGTATATTGTATCTATTTCTACCTACTGCCCAATATGGGGTTAAGCATGCGATGTAAGCAGCCAACATTCTGTGTTTATAGATTTTGTTATATTAGCGAAGCTATAACGAAAGGGAGGAGAGAGAGGGTAGTGGGGCATCGCGTGTTAAAAATCCGCTAGATGGCGTATTGTAGTACTGGGGTCCATCTACACGATGATTGGTTATTTTTGAGACGTCAAAATGTCACTAAACAACCAATGACGTTGAAACCTTACCTTATACTCTGATTCATAATCATGTAAAGTAAACTGACAGATGTCAATGTGTCATCCCCATACATTATCACTCAATTTGGCACATGCAAAATGTCAAAATGCATAGGAACTTGTCATTTTCATCTGTCAGTTTACTTTACATGATTATGAATCAGAGTATAGTCTAACAGTATGCTAGTGGATTTTTCACTCGCGGTAGCTACCATTATTAAACGCAAAATTGCTAAAATATTAAAAGTGAGTGTATATAGCATGATAAAAATTATAAAATTTGTCGAATAATAAAATAATGTCTAAATGTTGATTTTGAATTTATGTTATTTATTTTTTACGAATATTGACAAACATATTTTTTATATTAATAACTATTGGTAGTATCTAATTAGAGTGAATAAGTGTTTTAGTGATTTTGCGTTTGATAAAATGTTATGATAATCAATGATGTTTCTTGAAAAGTTGTCTTGCAAAATTGCTTCTCATATTTTTCATGATTATTCCTTCAGTAAAATGTCTGCTCGCGAAAAATTGGGGTTGCCAATAAAATATAAAAAATTACGAATAAACAATGGTTTCATTCAGTGATTTCGTTAGTCCGTTAAGCTTTTAAGCTAACATTTACATCCTTTTAACCACGTGTTCTATCAACCATTCTGAACAACATTTGTTCAACGACTTTTCCAAATACATCGTAAAATTTTTCGACTCCCCATACAAAAGGACCAAGTCGTTGTGTCGTCATTTTGTATGGAAAGATGAAATTTTTTTACACGAATTTTCAAGTCATAGAATAAATTGATGTTGCTTAGAATGGTTGGTAGAACATGTGGTTAAAGGGATGTAAATGTTCACAGATATACCCTGTATGTAACTCGAAAAGACAAAATACGGCGCGATATCCATACTAATATTATAAATGCGAAAGTAACTCTGTCTGTCTGTCTGTTACTCTTTCACGCCAAAACTACACAACGGATTTAAATGAAATTTGGTATACAGATAATCTAGACCCTGACAAAGAACATAGGCTACTTTTTATTGCGAAAAGGGGGTTAAAGGGGTTGAAAGGGGGGTAAAAAGTTACTTTTCCACGCGGACGAAGTCGCGGGCGGCCGCTAGTAATCGAATAAAGATTCGAAATACTATGAAAATAGTAAAATATCTCTAGTATTTTATTGTGTATCTTTGTGACAGTACAGTCCTTTTTTAGAAGCAACAGAACTATTTCAAGAAATATCATAGATTTTAATGAATATGAGATCCAGTGTATTGTGATTTCTCGTGGCGATCAAATGTACATTTATTTAGATTACGACTTAGTCCCGAACGTGGTTATGATAGCGACTCGATGTATTTTTTGTATGCCTTCTCGAAGGTTGTAAGAAAGTATTGAATATTGAATAAATATTATTATTAATGATTAATTTTCTTGTTTTATTTTGATTGGGAATCAATAGTATGATGATGTTAGCAGGCACCAAATATCAATTGGTTGTAATAGAAATAGATCATTAAATATCAATACCGTGGTAAAGCCACGCTTCGGCATGATTGGGCCCTCGACAGGAATGATATCACGGCCTCACAAAAAGTCGGCATGAAGTAGCGCCAGCGCCGTGTCATCGAGTGAGGGTACTGGAGCCCCGATTGGGGGGAAGGGGGTTAAAGGTCGGCAGCGCCTTTGTGACCCTACTGGTATTGCAGGTAATCGCTTACCATCAGGTGATCCGTCTGCGACCTATATTATAAAAATGAAATTTATAACAGCTTTTATATTTGGTAGGTGGCAGACGAGCAGATGGAATGACGAGCTTGTTAGACAACGTTCAGACATTTCGGTCATCACATACATACAGGATGTATCTCCGCTAGATGGCGAACTGTGCCTTATCTATACTCCAAACTGGAATTCAAGACCAAAAATCTACGACAGTTACGTCACTGTCAAAGCTACACTTATGTCATTTTCAAGTGACGTTTTCAGGTTTCGCAAACCTTTTTGGCATTATTTTTCTTATTATGCAGACTAAACTGTCAAGTTTCCATACATTGTTAAAATGAAGTGTTACAAGCGCAATACTATCTTTGAAAACTAAAATTACGGATGGTTAAGTTTTTATTAAAGCGGCTCGTATTTACGTGAAAAAAAGTTTTTTTTTTTTAATTATAGAATCAAAATTACCAATAAATAAATTACGAGTGTTTTTAGAAAAAGGAGTATACTATGGTAAGATCATTTTATTGCAGTAGCAACATTGTAATAGATTTTTTGGTCTTGAATTCCAGTTTTGGGTATACTAGTTGCCATGATGACGAATGAGTAAAACACTACCGACATTATAAAAACACAGTTTATTATTTAGAAATAGATCTTGCAATACTAAAGTACACATTAGGGGATGTTAGCCAGATAATCCTTGACGTGTGCGGGCTCGAGGCGGCGGAAGCCGGCCGCGTCGCAGATGCCCACCTCGATGTTGTCGGCGCTCATCTGGCCCTCGAAGCCTTCCTTCAGCGTGAGGATCGCGGTGTGGACTGCGTCGTCCAGCTCCAGTTCCTCGGTGTATCTGGAATTTAAACTCGTATAAAATGATATTTTATTGCCATAAATACACATTGATATGGTCCCAGGCAAGAAAGTGTAGTTATGACTTTGAGTGCACAGAAACCAATTTTGATAAAACATGATCTTCTTTTTTACAAGTGCGCAAAATAACGGTTATCGCTATACTTTCGTGCCTCCATCTGTACATGGTGTTAAAATATATATATATTTTTGTTATGTGATAGGTATGGTGGAGTTACAAGTGCGCTCCCAACCTTTTATCCCCTTCCCCCCGGGTGGGCCTCCGGTACCCTCACTCACTCGGCGAAACACAGCACAGGGGCTGCTTCACGCCGGTTTTCTGTGAGGCAGTGGTATCACTCCACTCGAGCCGGCCCATTCATGCCGAAGCGTGGCTCTCACACAATGGGGTAGGTAGGCTTTAAAAATTTATAGCTCAGGATCTAGGTTATTTTCAATAAAATCGCTTTGACCTTCATTTTAAACATATAAACATTATTTAGTTGGTCTGATTCCCTGTTAAAGGGTTGCGAAAGTCTCACTAACCTTTTCTCCAGGAATGTCTTGCCATTGTTGAAGTTCTTGCCCATGGCGGTGGCCTTCCACGCGAAGTACGCTCCGGAGGGATCGCACTGGAACAGGTACGGCCGGTCGCCGTCCCAGCCGCAGATCAGGAGCGACACGCCGAACGGCCGGACGCCACTGGGAATAAAGTAAAGTATCAGCCTAATACTGTCAAACCACAGACCTCCATCATAAAATAGTCTTCCCTAATATGATGGGATTTGGCTTAATCACCAAGCTTGCCTATTGCGGTGCGGTAATCACAAATCCGAACTATGTTCGAAAAATTCGAAAATGTCGTAAATACCTAAATGGTTTAAATATTTAGGTGTACAGTGGCCAGCACATCAAGTTACTACAATCTGTCAAATTTCCTCAGTTAATATTGAACCAAACACGTTTGACCTAAAAGTGAGGTTTGATTGAAGAAATTTGACAGATTGCTGTGCTGGCCACCGTACAATAACCCAAATTCAACAATTCCTGGGTTTTTTGGGCGGGGCGTGAAACGGCATCTCAGCAGGCCTTCAGGGTGAAAGTGACAGACTCAATGGACACTATGTCTGTTCTTTTGTGCCTGTCAATCTCATATTTGGATCTCACGGCTGCTTACCATCAGGCGGAGTGGGGTCATCTTGATTGTCCTCAATATTAAAAAAATCTTTAAAAAGAGACTAACCCAGACTGTGTGTATTCCTGCATAACAGTGGCGACTCGCTGCACCAGCTGAGCGGTGGGGATGGGCTCGTGGTACATCAGGAAGTACTGCTGGGCCATCTTGCGGGCCTGCGTCACCAGTAGCCGGTAGTCAGGTCCCATGCCAGAATACACCATTCCTGTAATATTGTAGAAAATTGTAATGATACAATTCCTCTAGATTCACAATTCTATAATGGATGTGTTTGAAGAAATATTCCCAACAGCTTGGTCATAGATATTTTGAATGTGCTGTTGAGGTTGGAATCAAAATAAACGATATCAATTCTGAAAATACCAAATAGCATTTTTTAATAACAATTTGCATTGCTAGAAAACATTAAATGTGTTTTAACTGTTTCTAGGGTTTCTACAATTGAAGATCCAATCTAAACACAGGCAAGTGAGGGTACTGTAGGACCCATCCAAGGACTTTATTGGCAGTGCATTTGTGACATTACTGGTGGCTGGTCCTACCTATGACAAAGAATCCCAAAACATACAGGACATGATTCAGTCCTGGGTCCTATTTGCATGATACTATAGTCCGAGGCAAGAAAGTGTAGTTATGACCTTGAGTGCGTAGAAACCTATTTTGATAGAAAGTCTTCTTTTTTACAAGTGCGCAAAATAACAGTCATCGCTATACTTTCGTGCCTCCAGCTATACCAAGAGTATGGTTAATAGTGATATCAAAATGTTTGTTGGTTTGTTGCTTTTATTCGGAACAATTTTAGTTTATTTAGTGCTGGATAAATAATACCATCTTGAAACATACCAATATGTCCTGTGATCATTTCCACTTTGTTAACACTGTGTTCATCATATAGAATACTTTTGTGCTTGTTTTCGGTAGCAATAACGACTCCATTTGATGCTGAAATAAAATGTAATATTTTATAGTCGAGCCGTTGTATCATGCCCGATTTGACAATACCTTTTTTTTAATTTTGCACTTATCCTTGTTATGAGGAACACATTTCGCGAATCATAAAGAACTATTTTTAAATCATAAAGTTCTTTATGATTCGCGAAATGTGTTCCTCATAACAAGGATAAGTGCAAAATTAAAAAAAAGGTGTTGTCAAATCGGGCATGATACAACGGCCCGACTATAGTAAAGTTTTACCATGGATGACTGTGCATTACTGTACACACAAAATATTATTTTTAACTATTTTACTATGTTTTAAATCACATATTTGAGAGTTAAAAAGCCACAATGACGATTAATAAGGCAAATTGAAGTATGAGTTCACATTCATTTAGATTTAAAACAATAAAGTTGATACCTCCTCTAACCTAAAAGGGAATAGTGATTTTATCAATAAAATTACCTTTAATACCGACGGAGGTGCCGCCGGCGGCTACAGCGGCTAAAGCATATTCGATTTGCACTAATTTACCAGACGGGCTGAAATAAAAACAAGAATAAATACATTTATAACACTTTCTGATCCTACAAAGTTCATATCTCGTATAGGGAACTAAGTTTTCGGGCTGGGAAAAAAACTGTGACCGCAAACGTAGGAAACTGAATGGGCAACCAATTGTTATGGAAATTAAAGTGATTTTAAGCGTAAATAAATTAAATTTACCTGAAAGTTGTGAGAGAAAAACTATAACGTTCTGACGCCATGATTACAAGGCAAATTGTCAAATTATTTTTGTTTTGTCACGTTGCCATTATCTACAAATGTCATAACGTTCGGAAACGCTACGGCCATTTTTTAATTAAGGCGAATACACTTCTTTGAATATCGCATTGTCCTTGACCGGAAGTAGTCAAAAATCGCTGCAATAACCAATGCATTACAGACCAATTTGTGAATACCCAAAGCAATGAATGTAAACTCCTATTGGTCTAATACGCGCCAATAGGATTGCAAGATTCCCGCTCAATAATTTGAGTTGTCAGATTTCTGGAAATATTCGGGCTATTTATAAATTATACGATCTTACCCAAAAAATAGAAATAAACAGTGTTCTGGTATGTTTGGCGGCTTGCGCGGAATATCTCCTGCCTCTGAAGCCATGTCAGAGAGCACCCTAGAGAGGAACCGCGCCGAAAAGGCGCTCATTACGAAGACGCCTACCCAAAGCCAAGTTTTCGTAAATAAATCATCGGGAAATGTGAAAAATTACTCCGATAAAAATGGGAATGATGTTACGAAGTCAATACATAAGGGACGGAAGACTTTTGCGTTCTGGACGCTAGTTACTTTGCTATTTGTGCTAGCGATTGGCAATTTGATTCTAACATTCACCATTCTCGCTGTTTTGAGACTTGGGCAAGGTAATTTTCATATAGATTTTCCTATAAAAGCTAAAAAAATATGTTATCTTTTATTACAAAAAGTTCTATCCATTGTTTTATTTAATTTTAGAAAATATTTATCATCTCCTTAACTCCAACCAACCATTATTTTAATACCTGTGTAATTTAACTTTTTTATAAATGTAGGCATGTACTTATTCAATTTCAATTCTATTTATTAGACTTAAACAAAATTTCTGTCACAATACAACAATCAATTTTTTAAGTCCTAGTTCGAATTTGAGTTGTTTAAATACACAAAATAATCGAATAGTGATGTAGAGTTTAATGATTCCTCACTTACTTTTCTATTCGTTACAATTTTACTTACGTGGCCCGCCCTCACTTCGTTTCGGGGCGGTTCCACTGTCTACCAATAGATGGCGCTGGGCGTTGATTGTATCGCGCAAGTGTTTCGTGTTTTTGGCTTACCTATTAGCGCTGGCCACAGAATACTTAATAGTACAAGTACAGAAAGCCCACTCCTAAAAACCGTTTATAGAAAATAAAGACCAGGCTACCATAACATAAAGTTGAAATTCCGACCGCCCAGCATTCAACCCCTACAATTATTCATACCTAGACGTGCGTTCTCTTTCTATCGCAAGCAACTGTCGCGCGTGCGTTGCCGCTCGCTCGAGATTTTCTGCTAATGGACCCCTCCGGAGGGGACGCCGCATGTACTTGCAAGTTCGATACCTACACGCGGAGTGGGACAGGCCTGCGCTGGCGTGGAATATGAGATGTACCTCTTTATAAATAGTATAGATTTGGCTGATACTTTTTTTTTATCCAGGTATGGAAAGCATGGAGTTCCTCCCCGAGCACAACGCCATCAAACTGCTCGGGAGCACGGAGCTGGAGCACGTGTACAAGCGCGACGGGCTGCTGGAGGGGTTCCGCGACCAGCCGCTGGCCATCGTCAGCGAGAACGGCTCGGTTAACTTCAACTTACAGACTAGGTAAGTACTTACTACCTAGTCGAACTTTTATTAGAAGAAATATATTATGTTGTACTATCTGTAAAGAATTCGAGTCGGATTAAAATGATTCAATACTAGGTTTTGCCGGCGGCTCCACTCGCGCCTCCCACTTCTCTAAAATGGGGGGTTAGAAAGGGGCAAAAAGTAGCCTATGTTACTCTCTATTCCTTCAACTATCTCCACTTAAAGAATCAGACAGCATACAGACAGACAGACACACTTTCCCAATTATAATATTTGTATACCTAGATGTGACTAAGTATTTTAAAATTATAAAATGTCCATGGTACTAACTAAATACAAGTTTGCAGGCCCTGCCTTACACGCTTTCCTGTGATCATCATTTCTGTTTGTTCAGTGTTTGGGCGTTGTAAATACCTCTTACTAATTTATGGGTGCAAGAAATGACATGCTGAGGTATAAACGCCTATTATCCGGACGCCTATTATCTGAACGCCTATTATCCGAACGCCGATTTTCTGAATCCTTATTATCCGAACGCCGATTATTTTTTATTTTTGTTAAAGTTAATATGTTTGTAACTTATTCTGATTGAGTTTTACTATAGAACTGAATGTCGTTTATTCTAGCCGTGACAATACAGAAACTTGGTGTCTTAGGCATTACACTGGTGATGACTAAGACACCAAGGTTCTGTATTGTATCGGAAATTTGGATAATCGTACTTAAATGGACTGCCATCTAAGTACGATTTCCGATTCTCTGAATCAACCTCAGTCCCAATTAATTCGGATAATCGGCGATCCACTGTCCTTCATTCTTCCAACATCTTTCTAGACTGGCGCGCTCAGACACAAAGCTCGTAGTAAACACGTCAGGCGTGTTCATCCGCGGCGTGAACGCGCTCGAGCTGGTCGACCCGGACTCCGGCGAGACGGTGTTCAGCACCGGCGCCGCCGCCCTCAACGTGCCCGAGGGGCTGCAGAATATACACGCCAAGGTGAGGAGCTAAGTTAACACGCCTAGTTTTTTTTTACATTATAGCGGACAAACGAGCAGACGGCTCACCTGATGGTAAGTGATCACCGCCGCCCATGGACATCTGCAACACCTGAGGCATCAAGAAATGCGTTGCCCGAGGAATAAGCCCTTTTCTTGAAAAACACTAGGTAAATGAATCAGTTACATTTAACTGGTGGTCAAATATTTGTAATAATGTTTCCACTGGATATTGTAAATGTATAACTACCTATCTACATTATTGATGAAACTATCGTCAGCTCATGACTGCATAATATTATGTTGTAAGGAACAGATTTTTTTTATTTTGTACTTTTAGTGTGTCGATGCGAACCCTAGTGTGCCACAGTGCTAGTAAGGCTCGCTTTCCCCCCGATTAGGCCTCCGGTAGTCCGGTAACATCACTCACTCGGCGCGCTTCTTCACGCCAGTCTTCTGTGAGGCCCCATTATCACTCCGGTCCCATCATTGCCGAAGCGTGGCACGGCTAAACGGTTTTCCTTTTAGATGGCGCATTTGGTAATTGATACGCCAAAGGTCGTGGGTTCGATCCCAACCCTGGACAAATATTCGTGTGATGAACACTTGTGTTTGTTCAGTGTCTGCGTTTTATTTAAGTTTTATATTTGTCTGATATCTGTTGTACACAAGTGCTTAAGCTACTTAGCACGAAGTCACGTCAATATTATATAAGATATTGGGAGAATTTATTTATTTATCAACCGACTTCAAAAAAGGAGGTTCTCAATTCGACCGGTATATTTTTAACTTAGATAATGTATTGGTGTGTTGCAGCAAGTGTCAACTAAACGCATCACGGCACCCGTGGACGAAGACCTGACGCTGCGTTCGGAGAACTCCGCCCACCTGCGAGGCTCCGAGGGCACGCATATGGAGTCCAAGGTGTGTCAGCCTATACTGTCCCACTGCAGGGCAAATGCCTCCATCATAGAAATCAAGTCGTCGCTACTATGATGGGATTAGACTTAATCACCACGCTTGCCTAATGCGGTGCGGTGATCACAAACCCGAGCTGTGTTCTAAAAATTCGAAACATTTCGAGTAGGTAGTAGAATGCATAAGTACATTTTGACAACTTGGCGGGGGTTATCCTCAATCATTAAAATTTTAAGATGCACTCACAAAATGTATGTATGTACATAATCAAGTCAATTTAGGAAATTACATTTTCTAAGTTGTCTTGGGTCAGGGTGTTCTGGGTGGAGTTAATTATCGTTTTTTTTATGTTAAATGGGTTTGCACTTGACCTCATCTCATCTGATGGAGAGTGACAATGAGGTCTAAGATGTAGCGTGCTTTCCCAGCCACCTCACCTGGTACTCATAGTACAGGGGTTGTCCTAGTTTGAGACCAGGTTGATTGGTGTAATTTCCTGGCGCATTCATTTATTATGTTTTTAAACTTTCGCGTTGCATTATACAAATACTTTACATAAACAGGACTAAACGCGACGAAATTAAATAAGTACATTTTAGCACTTACTGCTTGACGTTTCGGTTGCGTTACAACAGCCGTGGTCACAAGCGAACTCTAGTTCTAGTCTAGTTCGCTTGTGACCACGGCTGTTGTAACGCAGCCGAAACGTCAAGCAGTAAGTGCTAAAATGTACTTATTTAATTTCGTCGCGTTTAGTCCTGTTTATGTAAAGTATTTGCATTCATTTATTTATTTTTATTTCACTTTTTAATTTCATTCCTGCTGCTGACAATTACCATCCTATCTCAGGAGCTGCTGTGGAGCGCGGACCAGGACATCTACCTGAAGTCGATCAACGGGTCGGTGGTGCTGAGCGGCAAGGAGGGCGTCTTCGTCGACGTGAAGTTCCTGCCCGTGGCCATGCCTACGAACAGGTAGGGGATAGACCAGTGGTTCTTAACCTGGGGGTAATTACCCCCGCAGGGGTAAAACGGAGATTCTAGGGGGGTAACACGGAATGACACGAAATAGCAATAAGCAAAATAGTACGGACGGTGGCGGCGGGTATTTTCGTTGGAATTTGTGTGGTTTTAATTATTTTGAATTAGGGTTTCGAGCCACCGGAATAGACGAATGAAGGTACCCTATCTAATAATTATGTACAGGGTCTGACGGTAAACATTATTAAAATCCTAACTAATATTATAAATCCGAAAGTAACTCTGTCTGTCTGTTACTCTTTCACGCCAAAACTACTAAACGGATTTATATGAAATTTGGTATACAGATGATCTAGACCCTGAGAAAGAACATAGGCTACTTTTTATTGCGAAAAGGGGGTTGTAAGGGGTTAAAAGGGGGGTAAAAAGTTACTTTCCACGCGGACGAAGTCGCGGCCGGCCGCTAGTCTTCTATAATTATCTTCTTCTATACTATTTATAAAGAAATAAATTCTATATACATTGACAAGGGCTTTAAGTAAACTGAAAAGTCAAAACACTATCGCGATACAATCTGCGCCCAGCGCCATCTTTTAGTGGAGGGTAGAACTCATTAGTTCTACCCGAAACGAAGTGAGGCCGGGCCACTAGTAAAAAACTTCATAGATTATAATAAATGTTGTTCAGAATGCTTGGAAGAAAAGGTGGTTAAAGAAATGTAAATGTTCACCCTGTACTTTTGTCTGACACTATACTCTGATTCATAATCATGTAAAGTAAACTGACAGATGGAAATGACAAGTTTCTATGCATTTTGACATTTTGCATGACTGTGTCAAATTGAGTGATAATGTATGGGGATGACACATTGACATCTGTCAGTTTACTTTACATGATTATGAATCAGAGTATAGTGCTTTTTTTGTACTGCTTGCGTACCTGACGCCGTCTGTATAGTCTAGCTATTAACAAATATGAATGTTTGTTTTCCAGAACGGACGGTTTGCAAGGCCAGTTCAAAGTGTGCGTCTGCATGCCGGCCGGCAAGCTGTTCCGGGTCCCCGCCCCGGTGGGGACCCGCCCTGCTTGCTCGCGGGTCAGTCTGGCTCCGCAGCATAATCCTTGTGCGTAGGTTTAAGGGACCTCATCGTCACTTTCCATCAGGTGCGATTGTGGTCAAGCGTTGGCCTATAGTATACTGTAATAAAAAATAGTAAAGTTCTATTATAAGTATACAAATTGTGACTAGACTATTAATTATAAGTAGGTAATAAAATAATAATTTAACACATAAAAATTGCAGACTTATGTATGTGTACTTACCTAACAGTATTTGTTGGATTTACAATTTTTATAGTTAAGTTTAAAATTTTAACTGAATATTGTAAAGACTATTTTATTTGTATCCATGAAATCAAAAAAGTCTGTCACGCCTCGTACGGACTTTTGAGGAACTAACGAGTTCATAATTTTTTTAACCAAAAGGGCCACCATACTCTAGGAAGGAAGGGACAGAGGCGCCATCAATGATTTTCACTAACTTTTTTCTATTTGAAAAAAAAAAGTAGTAGGTATATGATACATTTTCATCAGAATAACACCATTCAACCACTATAAATACCTGCTTAATAACTTATTATTGATTTATAAACAGGTCCCTGGTTGATTTATACTGATATTATATCACTCTGTGATAGGGTTATTTATTATTATTAATATCAATAAAGTTACTTAATATAATATTAACAGATTGTTTTATTTATGTTAAATAATAATATCAGTCCATGCACACTGATCTTACTATGGTCGTTTCACGTAACATGATGATGTATCAAGTATTTAATTCACTAAATTCATCGATTTAAAATCGATTAATCGACTGAAATTCGCGAATTTGTTACAAGGACATCACTAATTCACAAAAAAAATGAACGAGCAGCCAATCAGAGTGTTCGAAAAGACAACAAATAAACAAATGTCAGAATTGTCAGAAATGAGAACATAACCTCAAAAGTGTTTTAATTATAGTTATTTCGATTTAATTCGTGTAAAAACTAAATAATAATGTCAATAGATACATATTTTTGTTTCTGCTGTTTATCCACTAACGATTTGAGTCCTCTTTACAACGATGTGGACTCGGATCACGGAAATACGCTACTTCAACTCTTCGACATTAATGTAAGTAATTATTTTGATTTTATTAACAGAAATATAAGAAATATTAGGATATTTTCCACAATAAATGGTTCTTCAGGTCATAAGATAAGAATGATATCATACCATAGGTTCATTAATTGTAAGATTCTTTTGTTAATCATACATTAAATGAAGTCTAGCAAAAAACTTGTTTGTTAAGATATCTTCGTGAAATAAACCATTATAAATTTAGTGTTGCTTAGTTTATACACCAAATCCAATAAGTTACTAAACTTGATCAAGCGGCTGGAGTCCAGTTATTAATTTATATGTATTTAACTTATTTTTATTACTTTCAATCTTGCATTGTTAAGATGCATTCTCTAGGCTTATGCTAAAATGCAAACATCTTCAGCTTTAAGTGGGTTTACTAACACTACTGTGTTATCTTATTAATATATTGTTTTTCCAGATTTCATACGCAGACTATGAGTATGACGGGTACATTTGCAAAGAGTGCGCTGAACGGCTGAAGGATGCAGCCAAGTTTAAGTCGCAGGTGTTTGACATACTCAATGTTCTGCAGAGCAATGGCTGTGAGTGGTATCATTATAATTTCTTAGACCAGCTGGTCACCTGATCTGAAAGGGAGGTAACTCCGATTCTTTTGTAACGCTTGCTTCAAATTAGGGCATAGGGTTTTTAAGATATATAGCAAGAAGAAAGTATAAGAATGAATTTTAATATGAGATGAAAATGGTTTCTTTAAGTCCATAATATGTGTAAAACATTTATGATTTTTAAAAATTTTTTTTTATGAGATAGGGGGCAGCCAGGCAGACGAACAGATCACCTGATGGTAAGCGATTACCGCCGCCCATGGACACCCGCAACACCAGAGGAGTCGCAAATGCGCTGCCGACCTTTTAAGAAGGAATACGAATACGCAACTTTAAGCATATTTTTTGCAAACATTTTTCTCTACAGACCAAAAAATAATAGACTTTGATTAATATTTTTCAGTGATAGAACTGTTAAATGAAGACCAGAGAGTAACTGTGAAGAAAGTTACTAATGCAAATCTAGAAGCCGAGGAGAAGTACGATAAACTGATCATAAAAGACGTGCTTACTATAAAACCAGCATCAGGTAAAGCAAATGTCTTTAAAAACCGATAATTTTCAGATTTTCAGGATGGAGGAGGACTTAAAAAAATTAAGGCTACTTAACATTTAATCAGCCTATGTATCATACGGGACCACCAGGGATCACAGAAAACCGGTGTGAAGCAGCCCCTGTGCTGTGTTTCGCCGAGTGAGTGAGGGTATTGGAGGCCCACCCGGGGGAAGGGGATAAAAGAATGGTAGCGCACTTGCAACTCTACTGGTGTTACAGGGTCCATAGGCGGCGTCAATTGCTTACCATAAGGTGATCAGTCTGCTCGTCTGCTACTTATTATCACATAAAAAAACCAGGATGGAGAAGGACTTAAAAAATTAAGGCTAGGTTAGGTTAGTTAGTTAGGCTTAAGTTTCACCCTACAAGGGTTTAAACAATCAACATTCACGTTTTTTTTCGACGACCTCCATGGCGCACTTTCTTAGGTGTTCGCCCGAAGCGCGAAAGGTCCCGGGTTGGATTCCCGATCAAGTAAATTTTGAAAACAACATTTCCTAAGTTTTCTTGGGTCCAAGTGTCCTGGGTTGACACCCCCTGGTAATTATCGTCATCTGATACTCATACAGGGGTTGCCCTAGTTTGAGACCGGGTTGAATGGTGTGATTGTCAGGCGCATTTTTATTTTATTTTCGAAACTCATGTCTGAATTAACTGTTTTTCAGTTTTTCCACCACAATCTCTTCAACTTATAAAGAAAGAGCCAACTCAAGAAATATCAAAAACAAAGATAGAGAGAGACAAAACAAACACAGTTGGAAAGAGAGAGAAGATCAGTCAGTACGAAGTGACGGAGGATCTGAAGTGCGAGATATGTGCGAAGGAGATGCCGAATGTATATGTGTACCACTCGCACATGAATCAACATTTTCCTAATCATATTTGTGATGCTTGTGGAAAAGGTAAGGATTTTTAATGCTAAACGAGAGCCAAGTTCAATTGGAACTTGGCTATCGATTTACATTTTTTTTATATTAGGGGTGGCAGACGAGCAGACGTATCACCTGATGGTAAACGATCACGATGGATGGGAAACGATGCCCATAGACACCTGCAACACGTAGTCACAAGTGCGCTTCCAACCTTTAACCCCCTTTCCCCCCAATTGGGCCTCCGGTGCCCTCACTCGCTGATTCATGCCGGTCATCTGTGAGGCTGTGGTATCACTCCGGTCGAGCCGGCTCATTCAAGCCTAAGCGTGGCTCTCCCACGGTGAACATTGTTTTATGTTAGGGGTTTTTTATGTTAGAAGTGGCAGACGAGCAGACCTATCAATCACCTGATGGTAAGCGATCACCGCCGCCCATAAACACCTGCAACACCAGTAGAGTTACAAGTGCGCTGCCAACCTTTAACCCCCTTTCCCCCAATTGGACCTCCGGTACCCTCACTCACTCGAGGCGCTATCCACGCCGGTCTTCTGTAAGGCTGTGGTATCACAGACGAAGTGTGGTATATTAATGCCGAAGCGTGGGTCTCCCACGGTAAAACATTGTTTTTGATCAGATAACATATACCTTATTACTTACTCCACAGGGTTCTTAACAGAGAAGAGACTGAAACGCCACCTGCCTTCTCACAAAACCGGCCCTTTCAAATGTCAAATGTGTGATGCCGAGTTCACTAACTACAATAGCTTAAATTCACACAGGTAAGAAACTCCACCCACTTATTAATTGTCATCATTTCAGCCAATAGACGTCCACTGCTACACATAGGTCTCCCCGAATGTTTTCCACACAGATCGGTCGTGTGCCACCCGCATCCAATGACTGCCTGCCACCTTCACCAAAGCATCGGTCCACCTTGTGGCATAAAATAATTACACACAGAAGTTAGACTTTGACCTGATTTTGAATTTAGAAGAGTTCGTTGACATATGCTAGGGTTGTTGCCCGGCATGAGTACATAAGCGCGCGGCCTCTACCACAGACCTCGACAGTTCGACAATCTTATGTCATAGGCTAGGATTAATGTGGTCGAAAAGGCGTATTTCCCCGTTAGTGCGCATGCGTGAGTACATGTTGAGTACCTTCTGTGTGTAATTATTTTGGGGCATAACTATCTCTTAAGCACACTGTGAATTATTCACCTGGTATTTTTTAAATTATGTAGCATTATTGTAAAACGGCTGTTGTTATTCCGAATAAATAAAATGAAAAAAAAAAAACCATAAATTGTATTTGTTCCCAGACAACGCAAACACAGCTCAGTACAACTATACAAGTGTCCGTACTGTACGGAGCGCTTCGCCACACTGACGCGGCGCGCCACGCACCTGGGCAGGGCGCATGCGCGCGCGCCGGCAAAGCACGAGTGTGTGGTGTGCCATAAGCAGTTCTTGTTGGCTGGTAAGTGGACTTAGGTTAAGCCCTTACTTAATCACCGGGTCTCAAAGTACAGGGGTTGCCCTAGAGGTAGTTTGAGACTAGGTTGAATGTCTTACGCATTTATTAAGCATTTGGGGGTTTAACTCAACTCAACCAAATGCTTAAGTTGAGTTGAGTCAAACCCCCAAATGCTTAAGTTGAGCCAAACTGCAAAATGATTAAGTTGAGCTATACTGCAAAATGCTTAAGTTGAGCCAAACTGCAAAATGATTAAGTTGAGTTATACTGCAAAATGCTTAAGTTGAGCCAAACTGCAAAATGATTAAGTTGAGTTATACTGCAAAATGCTTAAGTTGAACCAAACTGCAAAATGCTTAAGTTGAACCAAACTGCAAAATGCTTAAGTTGAGCCAAACTGCAAAATGCTTAAGTTGAGCCAAACTGCAAAATGCTTAAGTTGAGCCAAACTGCAAAATGCTTAAGTTGAGCCAAACTGCAAAATGCTTAAGTTGAACCAAACTGCAAAATGCTTAAGTTGAACCAAACTGCAAAATGCTTAAGTTGAGCCAAACTGCAAAATGCTTAAGTTGAGCCAAACTGCAAAATGCTTAAGTTGAGCCAAACTGCAAAATGCTTAAGTTGAGCCAAACTTCAAAATTAATTTGAGCCGTACTGCAGAATATGTAAGTTGAGTCTGACCCCTTAATTCTTAACTTAAGTCAGACACTCAATGATTTAAACCCCCAAATGCTTATGTTGAGCCAAATCCCCATTGTTGACCTTGAGTAAACCCCCAAATGCTTAACTTAACCTCGAAAGGCCCAGACAGCAGACACAATAGAAAATCATTTTTTTATGCCAAAATTCGTTGACGTGACTTTCTTGGTGCTACTTCCCTAAAATGGGGGGTTAAAAAGGGACAAAAAGTATCCTATGTTACTCTCCATCCCTTCAACTATCACCACCAACATCACGTCAATTGACAACATTAAGTAGGTAAATTTTCTTCATTTTGATAATTGGACTGTAAACTAGAGTTAAAAATATTGTATGCGTGTTTTTTTATTTTTTTAAATTTAAATGTTTAATATGATAAATTATTATTTTAAAACTTGCTCATTCTAAAACGACGTAAGTACCATTGTAGGTGTTATCCGTAATATTTCTTTGCCTTTTGCTGGCCTAAAAAAAGTCCAGTCCCTGTCAAATGTCAATCAAATTCAAATCGAAGAGATTTGTTGGAGATTCGTTGAAGATAGGTTGATTTTGCTTGTTTCGTGGATATTATAGAATAATTATGAAAGTAGACGAAGGTTTTGTTATGGCAGACAGCCGTAATCTACCCAAGGTAGATTTAATAATGTTATTAGAACTCATTGAAGATGAGAACTATAATGTCGCTGAAATTCGTGGTGCGAAAATGCTCATGTCGTCCAGGGACGCCTATGTAGAATCTGCAGTGGGGTTTGTACAGTTGAAAAGAGCAGGAGCTATTTGCACTGTGAAGTGCCGGGTATTACCGGAACACAAAGTGCGTACGCAGCCATTCATCGTGTTGGCTGTAATCGACGAGGATGCGAACAATTTATTTTTAAGAATTTTTTACAAATGGCTAAGTAAATAAAACTAAACTTGTACTTAAATATTGTTTTATTGATTGTGTTTAATAATTTTGTACTATTGGAGTTTGTAAATTTATTAGACCACAACTTATTAACTACATCATAATATGTTACGTGATCCTCACACACATATAGTGTTCCTTTTGTTACGTTTGCTCTACCAACAGCAATGCACCAACTTGCTTTATTCCGATCAGGAACACGAAAGAAATGTTTGTCTGGCGAAGTAAGAGCTCTATTTTTACATTTTGGGACGAAGCACAATGTCATAGGGTCCCGTTGCGATCTTGGTCTGACTGATCTCATTATTTTTTAATACTTTAGTTTACTTTCTTTTATGCCGAATAAATTATCAATTTATTGTAATATTTTGACTGACTTCTTATTTGTTTATTAGTCATCTGTCAATTTTGTCAATAATGAGTTTTTTTTTTGGGTATATTGTACGTCCAGAAATTAATTTAAAAATAAAAAATAGTGGTAAAAGGAATATTATCTAAAACACCTACAGAGTAATTTTTTTTCTATCTCGTAATTTTGAGAGTAATTAATATCTAAAAAAGCGTAATTCACATCCGGGAAGCCCAAAAACATAAATGGCATTTTAATTTTCATATCAATTTTTCGATGAAATGTTGTCAATTCGCCGCTCCGTTTTGCCGTGAAAGAAAGACAAACATACAGACAGACTCACTTTCCCATTTATAATATTAGTATGGATTTCTTTCTACAAATTACAATAATTTTCATAATTTCTCGTGTAAAAAATATTGTTACGCATCTCAAAACATTGTTAATGACACCTTTGAATACAATTGCAAATCGAGACTAGATGATGAACACAATGTATGGTTGCAGGCAACCTAAGCACCCACATACGCAGCAAGCATCAAAAGGTGAAACGGCACTGGTGCCCCGAATGCCGCGCCGGATTCTTCCTCAAGCAAGAGCTGACGGCGCATATGTCCACGCACACCGGGGAGGACATGTTCCAGTGCGCGCAGTGCCCTAAAAGGTGAGGTCAGATAACACAAACAACACAATACTAACACAACAAAACACAAATATAACACAATCATAACACAAATATAACAAAAAGCCGAGCAACACAACACAATGCAAACACAATAGGACACAAATATAATACAAACACAATATAATATAAACACAACACAACATATAAATTGATCAGATTTCTTCCTCAAGCAAGAGCTGACGGCGCATATGTCCACGCACACCTGGGAGGACATGTTCCAGTGTGCGCAGTGCCCGAAAAGGTGAGGTTACACAACACAAACAACACAACAGAACACAAATATAACACAATCATAACACAAATATATCAAAAAACCGAGCAACACAACACAATGCAAACACAACAGGACACAAATATAATACAAACACAATATAAACACAACACAACATATAAATTGATCAGATTTCTTCCTCAAGCAAGAGCTCACGGCGCATATGTCCACGCACACCGGGGAGGATATGTTCCAGTGCGCGCAGTGCCCTAAAAGGTGAGGTCAGATAACACAACACAATACTAACACAACAGAACACAAATAAAACACAAACAAAACACAAATACAACACAAACACAATATAGACACAACAGAAACACATCACAAACACAACATGTCGTACATTGATCTGACTTCTTCCTAAAGCAAGAGGTGGCGGCGCATATGTCCACGCACACCTGGGAGGACATGTTCCAGTGTGCGCAGTGCCCGAAAAGGTGAGGTTACACAACACAAACATAACACAACAACACAAATATAACACAAATATAACAAAAAACCGAGCAACACAACACAATGCAAACACAACAGGACACAAATATAATACAAACAAAATATAAACACAACACAACATATACATTGATCAGATTTCTTCCTGAAGAAAGAGCTGACGGCGCATATGGCCACGCACACCGGGGAAGACATGTTCCAGTGCGCGCAGTGGCCGAAAAGGTGAGGTCACACAATATAATAAACACAAATTCATCACAAACAAGACACACGCGACACCAACACGACACAAACGCGACACAAACACAACGTTAACGCGACACCAACGCGATACAAACGCGACACAAATGTGACACAGACGCGAAACAAACAGGACACAAACACGACACAACTACAACACGAAAAAACACAACACAATATCTGAATGTTTGTCCAGGGTGGGGATGGAACTCACGACCTTTACCGTATGAGGCAGGGTCACCAAAAATAAGCCATCGTATTAAATAAAAAAAAAAAATAATGATTTTTTTTTTTCAGATATCCTCGAAAAAAAGCCCTCATAGTACACATGCGCACACACACAGATGATAGAAGATTCTCATGCGAGTTTTGCGGGAAACGATTCATACAAAAATGCACTCTATTAGTTCACGTCAAGACTCACAGTCGAGCGGCGGAGAAGAGTGAGGGAAAATGACACAAAAAATTGTCTATGAAAAAGTAAAGTATCAGCATGTATACTGTCCCACTGCAGGGCAAAGGCCTCCATCATAGAAATCAAGTCATCGCTACTATGATGGGATTAGGCTTAATCACCACGCTTGCCTAATGCGGTGTGGTGATCACAAACCAGAGCTACCTATGTTCGAAAAATTTAAAACATACTTTTGCTATGAAAAAGACTTGTGAAAAATTATTTGGAACTCTATCTACTTTATCGGTAGTTTGGATTCTTCTCGGTAGAAATCGACTTTCCGAATCTGCGGTAGCTTAAATCAACTGAGTACATAGTATATTATATTCTATGCATTGATAAGTAAGATTTTAAATATCATGTTTTTGTGATCAAATCGATAAGTTATTATTTTGTATTGAATTTACATTACACTCGTCTGTAAGTAAATAATGTTTTTAATGTTAAAATAAACGTTTGCATATAAAATTTCATTGTTATTTATCAGCAGCAACCCACGCTCGTCCACTGCTGGACATAGGTCTCCCCCAATGCACGCCACCGCTCCCGATTGTCGGCCACTCTCATCCAGCTCACTCCAGACAGCCTTCGAATGTCGTCATCCCATCTTGTAGCAGGGCGTCCAACACTACGCTTACCGAGTCGCGGTCTCCACTCAAGGACTTTACGGCTCCAACGGTTGTCAGTTCTGTGGCTAATGTGACCAGCCCACTGCCACTTCATTGTTATTTATAACTAGCTGTTACCCGCGACTTCGTCCGCGTAGAATAGTATCTTTGGTTTATCTATACTATTTATAAAGATATAACTTCTATAGACAACGACAAGGCTTATAGGTAAACCGAAAACACGAAACGCTTGCGCGATGTAATTGGACACAGCGCCATCTATTGGTTCATTTCTGAATTACGTTCCCGAAGCGAAGTGAGGGCGGGCCACTATATTTAATTATTTTCACCCCTCCTTTTAACCCTTTACAACGCCCTTTACGCAGTAAAAAACCTATGTCCTTTCTCAGGGTCTACACCATCTGTATACTTTTCATTCAAATCCGTTCAGTAGCTTTGACGTGAAAGAGTAACACAGACAGACAGAGTTACTTTCGCATTTATAATACCGATTAGTTAGGATCGGATAAAGAACTGCTGTTTGTACTGACAGTCAAACATCAGAGTCTCTAATTTGAAGTGGGACGTTACCACCGAATCGGAATTCCCCCTTTAAGGGGCTATACGTTTGAAACTAGCGCTAGTTTCATTCGTATAGCCCCTTAACACGCACGGTTTGCGCTTTTATTTGATTTTTTTTTAGTTTTGACGACCCGTTCAGTGCTTGGTTTGAGCCCGGTTGAGACGCAAGGGTCGCGGGCTCGATTCCAGCACTAACATAAATGTTTATTGATGAAACAGATATTTGTGTTGGGTCTGGGTGTTTGTGGTTCCTTCGTTGTTTTCATAGCACAAGGGAAAACCTTAGTTTGGGATCGGGACAATGTAATGTAATGTCTCAATGAGGGTTTTTGCTAATGCCAAATCCCATAGATGGCAACAACGTTGGCGTCAGGTCCAACCTTGGCGACATTGGTTGTTTCACTTAACTTCATAATTTTTACATGATACGTCAAAATGTAACCAATCCACTCGTTGGCGGACCTGACGTCTACTAACGCCATCTTTCGGATTTTGCATTTTGGCATTCAAAAAATCATTTATTAAAAAAAAGGATTTTTCATCTCCCCGACCAACCTTAATTAAGGGGCTATACGAATAAAACTAGCGCCGCCAACCTATTTACACTGATTGTGGCGAAAATATGATATTTTTGAAGAAAATAAAACATTACAGACTTAGATCCAAGTAAATTGGATTTTTCAAGATGCAATACAATATTTCTAACACGCGACAAGTAACAATAATGTTAATTATTGCTAAAAACGGTCACTTTTAGCAATAATTGACATTATTGTTACTTGTCGCGTGTTTTATATATTGTATTGCATCTTGAAAAATTCAATTTACTTTTATCTAAGTCTGTAATGTTTTGCTTTCTTAAAAAATATCGTATTTTCGCCACAATCAGTGTAAATAGGTTGGCGGCGCTAGTTTCATTCGTGTACCCCTTAAACCATTGACGTTTACCTGCGTAAATACTTGCAAAGATCGTTGAAATCGATAAATCCTTTTTAGCTAAAAATCTGGTACTTTTCGTGACTTATCTTCGACGTCACATAAACGTGGAAGATTAGATATGGCACGTACTAAAACAATAAGTTAATCTGTTAGGTACACGTGTATTCAATTACATAACACAAGCGGCCCGCCCCTTAGAGCAATAAACCAATTTTAACGCGCTAACTGCCGCACTCAAGAGTCCTTGATTAACTACCTATACTCCAAACTGGAATTTAAGACCAAAAAATCTACGACAGATACCGTTGTCTATAGGTAGAAGGCAGCCCGTTATGAAGAGAACAGTATAGAATAGAAGATAGTTCCGAAATTGATCTTCTCTGGTGTCTTTGGTAGCTAACTCAGAACAATAACTAAAGCTTTAGTTATTGTTCTGAGGTAGCTAATCTGTGTTCTGTCACTCACAAGTAATATTGTTCTGTGCACACATTGAGATAAATAGGACTAGAGAAGCAAACCGCATCAAGACGCGTCAAAAAACTCGTAGCCACTAATCAAATTTGACGACGGAGCTTTGAAACGATTAAATATTTGAAAGAAAACATATGTAGACATATATCTGCCTCGCTCACGCATGTCGCAAACACTGACGCTCACTCGGATTAGACAAAGACCGCAATGGTCACGTCATTTAAGTGACGTGCAATGAGTGCAAATGGCAATGGTGTTGCTAACTTATGAAATGTTTACCCCAAACTTTAGACATATTATTAACTAGCGGCCGCCCGCGACTTCGTCCGCGTGGAAAAGTAACTTTTTACCCCCCTTTCAACCCCTTACAACCCCCTTTTCGCAATAAAAAGTAGCCTATGTCCTTTCTCAGGGTCTAGATTATTTGTATACCAAATTTCATTTAAATCCGTTGAGTAGTTTTGGCGTGAAAGAGTAACAGACAGACAGACAGAGTTACTTTCGCATTTATAATATTAGTATGGATAAATTTTATTTTAAAATATTTCAATGATTTTATTTTTACTGGATTATTACCTATTACAAAAGAAGTCTGTTCGTCGTTGTATGTTGAGTTTAGTCGTGTTTCAGCTTTGAAGTCTTATGGACCGGAGGGAATAAGCAATGCAATCACATAATTAAGTAATAAAATTATTAGGTAGAAGTATCGCTTTTCTTGCTAATATGGATAAAGATATAGATAAAGTAAGATAGATCGTTTTTTACTTACTCAAAGATAATGACATTTACCTTGGTTGGTTATTAATAACTGACTGAAAACCACTATCTGAAGATCGAAATATGGAATTTGAATGGGTTGGAATGGGCTGATTTCTTCAGTCCTAAGTCAACTAATTACTAGGTAATGAAATAATTTATAAAACATTTTGTTTTGTTTTATTTAAAAAATATATAATTAACATTCGCCCACATATTCGCCTTTTGGTTCTAGGTTGTCTTGATCACGGAAGTGCTTCGAACAAATAACGGAATATTCTGATGGACCAACCAGTCCGTCTCCTTTCTTATCAATCGGATATTTGTTATCAATTTATCACAGCGTGCTTCATTTTTAGGCAACCTGGAAATTTTCACGAATTTCAAATACTTGAAATCACTAAATCCAATTATTAGAATATTCTCCCATTAAATGTGGAAAATCAAAACTCGTTTTTACTTGTAACACTGAACCTTATTTCCAACATTTTAAATTTTTATTACTTTTTACATTAAAATCCATACTAATATTATAAATGCGAAAGTAACTCTGTCTGTCTGTCTGTCTGTCTGTCTGTCTGTCTGTCTGTCTGTTACTCTTTCACGCCAAAACTACTGAACGGATTTAAATGAAATTTGGTATACAGATGATCTAGACCCTGAGAAAGAACATAGGCTACTTTTTATTGCGAAAAGGGGGGTTGTAAGGGGTTAAAAGGGGGGTAAAAAGTTACTTTTCCACGCGGACGAAGTCGCGGGCGGCCGCTAGTAAACTATAAAACAATAAACTTACTTGTGGAAAATTATTCCGGTGGCTTTATGATGCTTTTCTGATTTTGAAACGCACGTTTTAACCACGCATTTACCCATTTTCTGTATTTTTCTTTTGACACTTGACTCGGCCGTGTCTCACAGAACACTGAATGAACGTCAGCGACGCATAAGCCCAGTGTGCGTTCACTCAGTATTATTCATTTTTGTATGGAGAATCATGATCAGATTAAGTACTGAACTTTCTTGCTAGATGACGTTAATTACTTATTTTACGTTCAGTACTATGCAGTATCTTATTAAGTTGTCATGCAGATTAAAATAGTGACATAAACAATAACCTGTAAATTACGTTGAATGGAGCGCGCCGCCTGACATTGACACGTCACTCGAGTTGTTGCAAATTTTTTCTCTTTTTGTTTGCTTTCAAATTCGAATTGTGTGCGTTTTCTTGGATGTTTTTCGTGGCTTTTTTCTTCTTGAAGACTGTTTTTGTTACCTGGACACCGATTGCCGCTTTATATATCGACCACAGCATCATCACCTGGACATTGGACCTCTGCCTAACCCACCCGCTCTCGTCTCCCGGAATTGAAGAAGAAGCTATTATTGCCCTGGTGACGCTGCTGCCCGTCACCGGGCTGTTAATTTGCTACGTTGAGATTTTGGATGGTTATACCGCCATCAGTCGGTCGCCAGAGCCTAGTTCACTATTTGGCAGGATGCACTGCGGGCATGTGAGATTGGCTTTTGGGGCGGAATGGTATTCGTTCACCCCCTTACACCCGCTGTTGCATAACAATGTTTAATTACATAACCAAATGTCTATCCACCCACCTGCTAAGTTCGAAAACTCGTCAAACTCATTGCGACGAAAGTATAACTAGGAGCATAACTATCTACACAATAAGGGTAATAAAGGGTTGGAATGCTAATGATTCTACTGAAAAGCGCCCTTGTCAATGACTGCATGAAAATAAAAGGCAATGGAATATTATAAAAGAAAAAATAAAAAACATTAATTTAAACCTGTGTTATCTTTGTATATATTAATTTCAACAAGAGATTTTTTGGTGTCATTTTGGTGGGATTCGTAAAATCTAACATAGTTTTAGACTATGAACTAATTTTAGATTATCAAAAACAATGTTTGATTTCAAAAAAACCCCAAAGGACACCAAAAAGTCTCTTGTTGAAATTCAGCATATACGATATAATATAATTATGAATACCTAAATGACCTATATATACCTACCCAACCTACACTACGTACGTATGTAGATAGATAATAGTGGTATGTAATATTTTAACTAGATGGCGCTGAACAATTTCGCGACTGATCTCTCTATTACCGATATATTATAAGTTACTCTGTGCATAAGCCTGTAGGCTTATGCTAAGTGGCTACGCTTTTGCGCGGCGACTGCAGATCTAGTATATAGACATCAATGTGTGCACATGTCACCATTATGTCATTTCACATAAACATTAGGTCTTGTTCAAAGTATTTTTTCTATAATTCTTGTATTATGTTATACCTAGATAATTTAATCTATATGTTACTGAATATGTACTGACAATGGGATGTCTAGATTGGTTTCTGCCACATTCTAGAAGATGCTGTTTTTGCATACCTTTAAAATCAGCAGTTGTTATCATAACCTTATTAACTTTAGTAAGTACATTACAGGCCTAGAATCATGGGTGTATAGCTGGAGGCACGAAAGTATAGCGATGACCGTTATTTTGCGCACTTGTAAAAAAGAAGACTTTCTATCAAAATTGGTTTCTGCGCACTCAAGGTCATAACTACACTTTCTTGCCTCGGACTATACCCAGGGGGGATGGGCAGGGGAGGGCAGCTCCCCCCCCCTGGATTATGTTAACTCTTCTACTAATTTAACTTATCTAGTGCTTTTATTGATAGAAATTATCAAAGACCATTTGGAGTGAAAGGGGTTAAAGGTCGGCAGCGGAGGCTTCCGGCGACTGGTACCACAAGGAACTCGTACCGCGGTACCAGTTGACGGATTCAATAATTTTAATATTTTTCTTCCGGCGACTGGCACCGGCCAAAAAATATTGAGAAATATCCATTGTTAAACGTTCTGCGTACAGTTAAACTCATACATGTTTTAAGAAAAGCTCGTTGATTCAAAAATAATTATATAAGTAGTAATTACTAAGTATACCTACTCTTCTGTTACTTAAAAAATAACATAATGACGTTCATGTTACTTGTATGTACATGAATTTTTTTAGGTATGCTGACAATAACAAAAACAGTCCCGACCCGTCCACATTAATTTATTTTCAAAATCAAACATTTATTTAAATGTAGGTATTGATCACGAAATATATATTTTTGCCAACATTCTTATTTTTATGCATTCCTGGTACCTGGTAAACCATGTAATTAGTAAAAAATCAGAAAAATATTTTCAAAATCAAACATTAATTTGTACCGTTCATGAAATATATTGTGATATCTTCCTTACTCTTTATGCATTCCTGGTATCTGGTAAACCATTTCTTCTCACGAGTGGGTCGAAATCGTTTTTTGTGACGTAAAGAAACTTCCGTACCATTTCTGTTACCCTGGTACTTCTTGCTTGCTCCTTACCTGTTTATCATAATATTTATATCGCGGTTGTTATTAAAACGTAGGTATTGGAAGTAAAGCGAAAATCGTAGAAAACAAAGTCTGAATTATTCTTTTCATTCCATTCCATGTAAATAACAAACTTGATGATAACAAAAATAATTATGAGTTATTCTAGGCCGTTTAAAGTTACTCGTACTTTAACTAGGTAGTTGTAAATGTAGTCTGAAATAGATACTTTTAGTAGTTAAGTAACATGAACGTAGTATTACAACATAAATGATTATTTTTGAATTAAAGATCTTTCCTTAAAACATTTATGTGTTTAACTGTATGCAGGACGTTGAAGTTGACGGCCGGTGCCAGTCGCTGGAAGAAAAATATTAAAATTATTGAATCCGTCAACTGGTACCGCGGTACGAGTTGATTGTGGTACCAGTCGCTGGAAGCCTCGGCAGCGCACTTGTACTCTGTTGTTGTGTCTGTTCTGTGTTGTGTTGTTGTGTGTACTGGTGTTGCAGGTGTCTATCGCTTACCATCAGGTGATTCATCTGCTCGTCTGCCACCTTTCATAAAAGGTACTTAGAAGAATTTTATATAAATACATAAGTAATGTCAATTTAAAGTTCAATTCAATTGTTCAATTGTGGGAGAGAGCCATGCTTCGGCATGAATGGGCCGGGTCGACCGGAGTGATACCACTGCCTCACAGATAACCGGCGTGAAGCAGCCCCTGTGCTGTGTTTCGCCGAGTGAGTGAGGTTTACCGGAGGCCCACACGGGGGGAAGGGGATAAAAGGTTGGCAGCGCACTTGTAACTCCACTGGTGTTGCAAGTGTCCATGAGCGGCGGCAATTGCTTACCATCAGGTGATCCGCCTGCTCGTCTGTTATCTATCACATAAAAAAAAACCCACATATTTCGAAGGGACACAGTGTGACACGACCGAAGAGGGATCGAGCGCAGCCGCGCAAGACCAACGTCTTAAAGTTTCCGAGGCAAAAAGATAACCAACTTCCAGACTTCAGGCTGAATCTTAGAATTTCTCAACAAAAAAAGGGTGTATTTTTTAATTACAAAGTCGTCGTAGTAAGGCCTAGGACAGCAGACACAATGGAAAATCCAATTGTTTTAAGTAAGCCTTTTAAAAGGCTTTTGGGTGTTACGACGTTAAAAGCATAATATATAAATAGATAAATAAGTAGGTATAAATACGTAATTAAAGTTAAAATATAAATAAATCACCTATCACAAAAAAAAATAAACTTTTTTTTTGTGATAGGTAGCAGACGAGCAGGCGGGATCACCTGATGGTAAGCAATTGCTTCCGCCATGGACACATGCAACACCAGTGGAGTC
>CM026303.1:4407263-4489342 GCA_014851415.1 Cnaphalocrocis medinalis | reverse complement strand
AGACGCAAGGATCGCGGGGTTCGATTCCCGCACCAACACAAATGTTTGTTGATGAAACAGATAATATTTGTGTTGGGTCTGGGTGTTTGTAGTTCCTTCGTTGTTTCTGGTTTCCATAGTACAAGGGAAAACCTTAGTTTGGGACCAGGGCAATGGATGTGATGTTGTCTCAATTTATTATTTATTATTATTAATCATCAGCCTATACATTTACTGTCCCACTGCAGGTCAAAGGCCTCCATCATAGAAATCAAGTCATCGCTACTATGATGGGATTAGGCTTAATCACCACGCTTGCCTAATGCGGTGCGGTGATCACAAACCCGAGCTATGGTCGAAAATTCGAAACATACTTTTGCTCGACCCGGGAATCGAACCCGGGACCCCGAGATCACGGCCCGGTAACTTAAACCACTAGACCAACGGGGCGTTTGTATTGAATAAATTATTTAAATTGTTAACTAGGCCGCGGACAAGGGGCCAGTTCCTGCAAACCCACTTAAATTGAAGAGTAAATTACTTGCCACTTAACTCAGAGATGGTGAACAAGGCCCTTCATGTGTCTTCAATAAAACAAAATAATTTTTGTAAATACATTTATTGCAAGTCCATTCCCACTTCGTTTATGAACACACTCCCTTCTTAAAACTACATCCATTCCATATCCATTTGTACAGTCAGCCACACGTCAGGTTACCACAACCTGTCAAATTTCCTCAATTTGATATTTAACCTATACTCCAAACTGGAATTCAAGACCAAAAAATCTACGACAGATACGTCACTGTCAAATCTGTTAATGTCACTTATGTCATTTTTAAGTGACGTTTTCAGGTTTCGCCAACCTTTTTGGCATTATTTTTCTTATTATGCAGACTAAACTGTCAAGTTTCCATACATTGTTAAAATGTTGTGGGTTGATACCAAATGTTATTAACACCTGAAGTGTTACAAGGCGCAATACCATCTTTGAAAACTAAAATTACGGATGGTTAAGTTTTTATTAAAATGTCTTGTATTTAAATGAAAAAAAGTTAATAATTTTTTTTTTATTAACATTGTAGTAGATTTTTTGGTCTTGAATTCCAGTTTTGGGTATAATGTGTATGACAGTAAGATGAGAGTCGATTGAAGAAATTTTACAGTTTTGTATACTTTGTTGTGTGGTCAGACTACTTCTATCTGTCAAATTTCCTCATTAGGGAAATACTTTCAACGGAGCTGCCAATTGAGTGGGAGAGCCAGGATTCGGCATGAATGGGCGGGTTTGACCGGATATACCTCGGATTCGCAGAAGATTGGCGTAAAGCAATGCCTGTGCTGTGTTTAGTCGGTTGAGTGAGTGTACCGGAGTCTCAATTGGGGAGAAAGGGACTTGAAGGTTGGCAGCGCACTTGTGACTACGGGTGTTGCAGGTGTCTATGGGCGACGCCAATCGCTTACCATCAGGTGATCCGTCTGCTCGTCTGCCACCTATCACAAAAAAACTGAGACGCGGCTGATTGAGGAAAGATGACAGATATGGATGTTTTAACATATGGCTGCCTGTCCATATTCAACAATTACACAAAGTTTGATAAAGGATACGGATCCGACAACGCCCAGACTCCACAATAAATACCAGCCTTCTATCTAATACTCATAAGTATGAACACAGCAATAAAATACAGTATAAAATTTACAACTGGTAGTGTGGCATACATTGCCAAGATTTATAAATATAAAAAAAAAGTTTTCTTTGAAAGAAAGAAAGAAAAACCATTCTTTCTTTGATTTAACTGAGTTTCAAAATTCAATAACAACTTTTTAAAAATATCAACGGTTTTTTTCTTAATCGCTTTTATGCAGGGTAAAATATACAGATGAAATTCGTGAAAAATATTTTGCAATGCCCATTTGAGGGTCAAGCTGTCCCCCCCCCCCCTCCCCCTGCTTCCTCTTAAACTAAATTTAAACCTGCTACCTCCTATACCCACCCCTCTCGCAGCTCGATTTTTTAAATACACATTCAATTACTATCTATCTATAATCTTCTATACTATTTATAAAGAGATAACTTCTATAAACAACGACAAGGCTTATAGGTAAACCGAAAACACGAAACGCTTGCGCGATGTAATTGAGCACAGCGCCATCTATTGGTTCATTTCTGAATTACTGTCCCGATGCGAAGTGAGGGCGGGCCACTATTCTTGAATAAATTTTAAAACTCAGATAAATCTTTAAAAATACAATGAATAAAATAAAAACATATTTAGAGATAATCTCACAGCTTTAATAAAGACTTTGTCTTTTTAGATGTAATTGTACTTAAATATAAAACCTTAATTATATTTAAGTACATACAGGGTGACATTTTTAGGGATGGTAGCTACTTGCATCGTGGTTTCGAATCCGAGCATGTACGGTGGCCTGCACATCAAGTTACTACAATCTGTCAAATTTCTTCAATCGAACCTCACTTTTATGTCAAACGTGTTTGGTTCAATGTCAACTGAGGAAATTTGACAGATTGTAGTAACTTGATGTGCTGGCTACTGTACATCTGGTATTTTGAATCTATGTGCTTGTAATACCACCATCCGCTCCAAAACGGGTATAAGCATGTCGAATTATTTTTATTTTGTTATGCCATCGTAAGATTCTTCAACCACAAAAACATTGGTAAATTTTTACTTTGATATCTTAAAAACTTTCCGAGATATCACGATTTGAAAATCAGTTTTGAATTTGATCAAATACGCTTCATCTAAAAACGCTATGAGCCGTGACGTCACCGCTATGTATTTTCTACGAATGGCGTAACTTTGTATCATTGCTATTATTGTTGTAAGATATTGGAGTTTTGAAAGTGAAAATTGTCACCCTGTATAATTGAGACCTTTCCACTACAACTATAGTCTGTGCCAAATAAACGTGCACTTAATGGCATGGCCCAACACAAATATCTGTTTCATCAACAAACATTTGTGTTGATGCGGGAATCGAACCCGCGACCCTTACGTCTCAACCGGCGCTCAAACCATTGCGCTAAACGGGTCGTCAATAGAAAATCAATTGTTTTTACCTTTTAAAAGGCGGTCTTACGACTTTAAATGGCACAGACTATGCCAATTAAACAAAACTTTTATACATAAATAAATAGATGTATTCTTAATGAAATATAAATAACTATGATCTATTTAACTTGCAAGTTGGCGAGTTGTTTCTTCAGATCCAGTAGTATGTTGACTTCCGGCTGCCACACCGCCTTGTCTTTGGTCGACGATTTTAACTTACGAACTTTATCACCCTGTATAGAAAAAAAACAATATTTATGGATTATTACTATCTTAAACTTTTGCATTACATTCAAGACTCATATACTTCAAGGTAATGAATTAATTTAGATGATTAGATCGGCATTCGTAGGTGATCAAACGGGAAAATTAAATGGATTCCCGTTTGACACCCTAGTGGAACCAGCGAATAAACTCGTCCTATCCTAGCTCGCATATTCTACAATAGCATTATCTAACCAATCCTAATCCTAACTAATATTATAAATCCGAAAGTAACTCTGTCTGTCTGTCTGTTACTCTTTCACGCCAAAACTACTGAACGGACTTAAATGAAATTTGGTATACAGATGATCTAGACACCAGAGAAAGAACATAGGCTACTTTTTATTGCGAAAAGGGGGTTGTAAGGGGTTGAAAAAAAAGTTACTTTTCCACGCGGACGAAGTCGCGGGCGGCCTCTAGTATAATATAAATTGAAAGATCCATTTTGACACTAGTGGAGCAAGTTAGAATTATGTTCCTTTATTTAACGCACCTGTACCACAATCACCTTCTCCAACCAATAAAGAATAATTTAATTCCAGTTTTTCCTGTTTGACATACTAGTGGGGCAAACGGGAAAATTTGTCCTAGAAGCTTATCTGTTCTACAATAGCCTTTTCCAACCAATAAAGAACTGAATTCCATGATTTTCCTGTTTGACATACTAGTGGGGCAAACGGGAAAATTCGTCCTTGAAGCTCACCTGTTCTACAATAGCCTTCTCCAATCAATAAAGAACTGAATTACATGATTTTCCACTTTGACACACTAGTGGTGCAAACTTGAAAATTTGTCAACGAAGCTCACCTGTTCCACAATAGCCTTTTCCAATCAATAAAGAACTAAATTACATGATTTTCCACTTTGACACACTAGTGGTGCAAACTTGAAAATTTGTCAACGAAGCTCACCTGTTCCACTGTTGCTAAAGACACAGACTTTGTAGGGAGTGAAGAAACGCACCGGGGAAAGAGCCCTTAGCAAGTACCTGGTGAGCGTCTCCCAAGATTCGGTCCGTATGCCGAGACGGTAGGAAGGACCATGGGCTGGTGGAGGGACCTGTGTCACCTGTTCCACAATAGCCTTTTCCAATCAATAAAGAACTAAATTACATGATTTTCCACTTTGACACACTAGTGGGGCAAACAGGAAAATTAGTCCTGTATGCTCACCTATTCAACAATTGCCTTCTCTAATCAATAAAGAATTGAATTCCATGATTTTCCACTTTGACACACTAGTGGGGCAAACAGGAAAATTGGTTCTATATGCTCACCTGTTCTGCAATAGCTTTTTCCAAGTCAGCAGCGCTGGTGGTGGAACTCTTTGCTGGGAGGAGGAGGCTTGTGCCGCTGTCAGTTGCTTCTTGAGGTCCAACAGCTTATCAACTTCGGGTTGCCAGACCGCCTTGTCTTTGGTCGACGCTTTGAGCTTCCGTACTTTGTCACCCTGTGATAAAAAGTAAAGTATCAGCCTCATCATCATCATTTCAGCCAATAGACGTCCACTGCTGGACATAGGCCTCCCCCAAAGTTCTCTTCCAAGGGACTCCCGCGACCTTCACTAGATCGTCGGTCCACCTGGAGGGGAGGCCTGCCACGGCTGCGCCCTCCACTCAAGGACCTTTCCACCCCAACGGCCGTCTGTTCTCCTCGCAATGTGCCCTGCCCATTGCCACTTCAGACACGCAATTCTTTGGGCTATGTCCGTAAGTATCAGCCTATACACCGTTAAATTTTTGTCGTTTTAATCCCGAAGCTATTGTAATAACCCTTATAGGTAACAGGAATAAAGCCCCTTTAGCATGTTAGATCATCAAAATACGCAAAATAGAAATCAGCAGTTCCATACAAGATTTAACGGAGTATACTGTCCCACTGCAGGGCAAAGGCCTCCATCATAGAAATCAAGTCATCGCTACTATGATGGGATTAGGCTTAATCACCTGCCTAATGCGGATTGCTGATCATATCAAAGCTATGTTCGAAATCGAAACTCTGTGTGTAGCAAAGTGAGTGAGGTCACGGGAGAACCAATCGGGGGGAAGGGGGGTTTAAAATTAGCAGCGCACTTGTGACTCTACTGGCGTTGCAGATGTCTATGGGCGGCGACTATCGCTAAGATGATCCATCGCTTACCATCAAGATGACCCGTCTGTTCGTGTGCCACCTATCTCACAAAAAAAAAATACAATAGAACTACCCAACCAATAAAACACTAAATAAAAAGATTTTCGATTTTGACCTACTAATGCGGCAAATAGGAATTATATTCTTATTAACGCACCAGTTCCACAATCGACTTCTCCAATCAATAAAGAACTATAGTGCACGAAATTCCAGTTAGACACACTAGGGGAGCCAACGGGAATATTGGTGCTGAAAGCTCACCTGTTCTGCGATAGCTTTCTCCAATGAATACTGAACGGAAGTGCATGATTTTTCAGTTAGACACACTAGCGGGGCGCACGAGAAAATTGGTCCTAATAGCTCACCTGTTCTGCGATAGCTTTCTCAAATCACTAAAGAACTAAAGTTTATGATTTTCCAGTTAGACACACTAGTGGGGCAAACGGGATTATTGGTCCTGACTCCTGATAGCTGACATGTTCCACAATAGCTTTCTCCAATCAATAAAGAACAGAAATCCATGATTTTCCAGTTAGACACACTAGTTGGGCAAACGGGAAAATTTGTCCTGTTAGCTCACCTGTTTCGCGATAGTTTTCTCCCATCAACAAAGAACTGAATTTTATGATTTTCCAGTTAGACACACTAGTGGGGCAAACGGGAAAATTGGTCCTGATAGCTCACCTGTTCCACAATCGCCTTCTCCAATCAATAAAGGACTGAAGTGAATGATTTTCCAGTTAGACACACTAGTGGGGCAAACGGGAAAATTTGTCCTGATAGCTCACCTGTTCCGCGATAGCTGTCTCCAAGTCAGCAACACTGCTGCCGATGTTCCCCTGCGCGGGCGCAGCCTGGGCTGCCGCCAGTTGTTTCTTCAGATCCAGCAATTTGTTGACCTCCGGCTGCCACGCTGCCTTGTCCTTGGTTGATGCTTTCAGTTTGCGGACTTTCTCACCCTATTGAAATAGAAATCTCATCAAAACCAATACTTGTCAAAAAACCAAGTCTCGCAACTACCGTAAAAAGTTGTGAGATCCATGTTTTGCCAAGTCGGTTATTCATTTATTGACTTGGCAATCGCATTACAGAATCAATTTAATGCATTACTTGTGAGAGATATTGTTTTAATGTAATGATGTGTTTTGATGTGATAATCATTTCCAGATAATCATTACTAGTGGCACAAAATAGTGGCCCGCCCTCACTTCGTTTCGGGACAGTTGTCTACCAATAGATGGCGCTGGACGTTGATTGTATCACGCAAGTGTTTCGTGTCTCAGGGCTTATAGGGTATCCACGGAATATGAGATTAACTCTCTACAAATTTATTATAAGTATAGATTTAACTTCGTAAGGCCCAAACAGCAGACACCATCCATACTAGTATTATAAATGGGAATGTGTGTCTGTCTGTCTGTATGTTTGTCTTTCTTCCACGGCAAAACGGAGCGACGAATTGACGTGATTTTTTAAGTCGAGATAGTTGAAGGGATGGAGAAGTAACATAGGCTACTTTTTTGTCCCTAACCCCCCAACGCGAGCGAAGCCGCGAGAAAAAGCTAGATAAATAATAATTTGTGCGATTATTACTAAGATTGCAGTCCCCCTGCGGGGATCATGTCCTAAACATGTAATTATGTTAAGATCTATTGTACGGACAGCCGCACATCAGGTTACTACAATCTGTCAAATTTCCTCAGTTGATATTGAACCAAACACGTATGACATAAAGGTGAGGTTCGATTGAAGCAATTTGACAGATTGTAGTAACCTGACGTGCGGCTGTCTGTACTACATGAAAGCAATAATTATGACTATGTATTGGAATCAATACGACCCGTTTAGCGCTCCAGTGAGACGCAAGGGTCGCGGGTTCGACCGCACCAACAAATGTTAGTTGATGAAACAGATGTTTTGTTGGGTCTGGGGTTTGTGATCCTTCGTTGTTTCTGGTTTCCATAGTACAAGGGAAAACCTTAGTTGGGACTGCGGGCTAAGATGCGCACCGCGACAAAATTTTGTCGACTCTCGTTCGCGAGAGCGTATCTTTCTATCCCGCTCATCGCCCTGTCAGGTGAGCGAGAAGCAACTAGCGCTGACGCAATACGAGTGTCGACAAAATTATCTCGTGGTGCGCATATTAGCCCGGCAGGACAATGTATGTGATGTTGTCTCAATTTATTATTTATTTTAACGTAATTCAGAAATGAACAAATGATGGGCGCTGTGCTCAGTTACATCGCGCACGCGTTTCGTGTTTTCGTTTACCTATAAGCCTTGTCGTTGTCATAGAAGTTATCTTTATAAATCGTATAGAAGATATAGATTTATACCTGTTCAGCGATGGCGGCTTCCAATTCTGCTACACTGCTGCCACCCGATGTCTTTGCGTCACCATTCTGTCAACCATACATTCAGGTCAAAATCCTAACACACTACCTTTCTTGGACGTAGCACCAATGAGTAAATAAACTCCCCGTACAAAATGAATAAGTCACTAAACATGTTTTAAGCAGTCTATACTCCAAACTGGAATTCAAGACCAAAAAATCTACGACAGATACGTCACTGTCAAATCTGTTAAAGTCACTTAAATATATGTCATTTTTAAGACACGTTTTCAGGTTTCGCCAACCTTTTGGCATTATTTTTCTTATTATGCAGACTAAACTGTCAAGTTTCCATACATTGTTAAAATGTTTGTGAGTAGATACCAAATGTTATTAACACCTGAAGGTGTTGTTACAAACGCAATACCATGTTTGAAAACTAAAATTGCGGATGGTTAAGTTTTTATTAAAGTGTCTTGTATTTACGTGAAAGCAATAAATATTATGACTATGTATTTGGAATCAATACGACCCGTTTAGCGCTCCAGTTGAGACGCAAGGGTCGCGGGTTCGATTCCCGCACCAACACAAATGTTAGTTGATGAAACAGATGTTTTGTTGGGTCTGGGGTTTGTGATCCTTCGTTGTTTCTGGTTTCCATAGTACAAGGGAAAACCTTAGTTGGGACCTGCCGGGCTAAGATGCGCACCGCGACAAAATTTTGTCGACTCTCGTTCGCGAGAGCGTATCTTTCTATCCCGCTCATCGCCCTGTCAGGTGAGCGAGAAGCAACTAGCGCTGACGCAATACGAGTGTCGACAAAATTATCTCGTGGTGCGCATCTTAGCCCGGCAGGACAATGTATGTGATGTTGTCTCAATTTATTTATTTATTTTAACGTAATTCAGAAATGAACCAATAGATGGCGCTGTGTCCAATTACATCGCGCAAGCGTTTCGTGTTTTCGGTTTACCTATAAGCCTTGTCGTTGTCTATAGAAGTTATCTCTTTATAAATAGTATAGAAGATATAGATTTATACCTGTTCAGCGATGGCGGCTTCCAACTCTGCTATACTGCTGCCACCTGATGTATTTGCGTCACCATTCTGTCAACACATACACACAGGTCAAAATCATAACACTACCTTTCTTGGACGTAGCACCAATGAGTAAATAAACTCCCCGTACAAAATGAATAAGTCACTAAACATGTTTTAAGCAGTCTATACTCTAAACTGGAATTCAAGACCAAAAAATCTACGACAGATACGTCACTGTCAAATCTGTTAAAGTCATGTATGTCATTTTCAAGTGACGTTTTCAGGTTTCGCCAACCTTTTGGCATTATTTTTCTTATTATGCAGACTAAACTGTCAAGTTTCCATACATTATTAAAATGTTGTGGGTAGATACCAAATGTTATTAACACCTGAAGTGTTACAAGCGCAACATCATCTTGCAAAACTATAATTACATATGGTTAAGTTTTTATTAAAGTGTCTTGTATTTAAATGAAAAAAAGTTAAAGAAATTATTTTTTAAAATTATAAAATCACAATTACCAATAAATAAATTACATCAGCGAGTGTTTTTAGAGAAAGGGGTATACTATGGTACGATCATTTTATTGCAGCTGCAACATTGTAGTAGATTTTTTGGTCTTGAATTCCAGTTTTGGGTATAGACAGACACAAACACAAGAATAAACAATTAAGGCAAGAGTGAATAGGCTTATCACGGGCAAGCATGGCCCACCTTAGACCTCATTTTCACTTAACATCAGGTGTGATCGAAGTCAAATACTTGTCTGTCGTAGAATAAAAAAACACACACAGACACGTCAAACTTATAACAACTCGTCGTTTTTGCGTCGGAGCACAGAATACTTAATAGTACATGTACAGAAAGCCCTATCCCAAAAACCGTTTATGGAAATGAAGACTCAGGCTACCTTATCATAACGTTGAAATTCCGACCGCCCAGCGTTCAATGCCTACCATTATTCATACCTAGAAGTGCGTTCTCTTTCTATCGCAAGCAACTGTCGCGCGTGCGTCGCCGCTCGTTCGTGAGTTTCTACTAATTAGCCCCTCCGGAGGGGCCGCCGCATGTACTTGCAAGTTCGATACTTACACGCGGAGTGGGACAGGCCTGGTCGGGGGTTAAAAACATAATCCATACTAATATTATAAATGCGAAAGTAACTCTGTCTGTCTGTCTGCTACTCTTTCACGCCAAAACTACTGAACGGATTAAATTAAACTTGGTATACAGATGGTCTAGACCCTGAAAAAGGACATAGGCTACTTTTTATTGCGAAAAAGGGGTTGTAAGGGGTTAAAAGTGGGGCAAAAAGTTACTTTTCCACGCGGACGAAGTCGCGGGCGACCGCTAGTCTTTTAATAAAACAAAGTCCGGCAACGCCAAGAGTGTTATGAATCGGAACGAAAATCTGCCAAAGAGGCGGCTAATCTCCCGCTTAATTGCATCATGGCCAGCCGTATTGAATGACGTATGGTGCCGTATTCAATCTGCCCATTTCTTAATCAGCCGTATTCAATTCGGCTTATCGTTTAACCGCCGCATTTCAAACGGCCCGGTGTTAGAGAACAGCTAAACCCAAAACTGGAATTCGAGACCAAAAAATCTACTACAATGTTGCTAACTGCAATAAAATGATCGTACCATATACCCCTTTTTTCTAAAAACACTCGCTGATGTAATTTATTTATTGGTAATTTTGATTCTATAATTAAAAAAAATAATTTTAGTAACTTTTTTTCATTTAAATACAACACACTTTAATAAAAACTTAACCATCCGTAATTTTAGTTTTCAAATATGGTATTGCGCTTGTAACACTTCAGGTGTTAATAACATTTGGTATCTACCCATAACATTTTAACAATGTATGGAAACTTGACATTTTAGTCTGCATAATAAGAAAAATAATGCCAAAAAGGTTGGCGAAACCTAAAAACGTCACTTGAGAATGACATAAGTGACTTCAACGGATTTGACAGTGACGTATCTGTCGTAGATTTTTTGGTCTTGAATTCCAGTTCGGAGTATAGACAGATACAAACACAAGAATAAAGAATTAAGGCAAGAGTGAATAGGCTTATCACTGGCAAGCATGGCCCACCTTAAACCTCATCTTGCTTGTCTGTTGTAGAATAAAAACACACAGTGCTAAGACCGTCTGTTCGTCTGCTCCCTATCTCATAAAAAAAACCACACACACACACACAGACACGTCAAACTTATAACAACCCGTCGTTTTGCGTCGGGGGTAAAAACATATAATCTACTATAATGTCACTCACCACGTTAGCTCTCTCGCTCTGCGTGCCCGCATACTTGGCCTTCAGTTTGTCCAGCGCCTCGGGCTCGAGCTTGGCGAACAGCGGCTCCGGCTTGCCGATCACGTGGCCGGGGGGCAAGTACTGGAACATGGCCGGCTTGCTGTGGGGGGAAGAGGGATAAGTTTTAGTAAATGTGAAACGTGAACCGGCATCTCAGCAGAGGGCCTAATTTGAAGCGGTCGTTACAACCGAATCGGAGTTCCCGTCCCTTTCACGCGCGTTGTTTGCGCTTTTCTTTAAATGCGACAGGTATATTTTTATTCGTTACGGGATGGCTTCATTATAAGCCACCAGGCCTTCAGGGTGAGAGTGACAGACTCAATGGACACTTTGTCTGTTCATTTGTGCCTGTCAATCTCATATTTGGATCTCACGGCCGCTTACCATCAGGCGGAGTGGGGTCATCTTGATTGTCCTCAATATATATATAAAGAAATTATTCTTTCATCGCGTTGGTAAACAGCACCGCATCACAGATAATGCAGCAGGACTCCGTCGGTAATGAAGTGCGACGCTGTCCATAAAGTAGTGCCGTGTTGTTGGTATAGAGGAGCTGTTTGACATATCTAGAAAATTGACATTTCATGGCGGCTCATTTTAAAATATTTCGATAAAGATAATTCTGTGCTAATGATCCTACATTAATTAAATACCTAGTCGAAGTTGTGTAAGAAAGGAAATAGTGGAGTAGTAAACTTTTATGTCGTTTCTTTGTTTACAGGTAAGGGTTATTAGTAATTTAATAATTGTATGTTACGAGTGTGCAATTTAGGTTTACTTTTGATTTTAAATAAAAATAACTTTGTTTACAGAGCAACACGAGTTTATTATTTTGTTGACCTTCACAACTCGATACGAAGAATCTTATAAAACGACATTTTGTTTATGAGATTTCACGAATCATTTAGATTTAAAAAAATGGAGAAACTTCGTTTTGAATTCGCGATACTACCTTCAAGTGATGGAAAATCAAACACCTACTGTGTAACCTCAATAGCGACCAGTGACGATAAAGTATACGCTATTCCAGATGAGTTCCAATCTGTTGGTTATCATAAAGAGTTATCTAAAACGACGGCCTATGCGAAGGTTAAAAATAGTCTTAAGAAAAGATATCAAACCCGAAAGGTATGGATAACAGTAACAGAAGAACTTAGGAAAATTTACATAGATGAAGATTGCAACATTCAGTTCGCAGACCAATATCTTGAGGAAGTGGAACTAAAGAAAACAAGTAAGTCACAAGATAGTGAAACAGATGTGCTGGAAAAAATTGTTGAAAAATTTGTAGAAAAAAAACAAGAGACAAAAGAACAAAACTTGAAATGTATTGCAGAAAAATTTGTGATTGAAAAATTCACATCGAGAAATTCAAATGCAAAGCAATGGATTGAGATTTTGAAAGAGAATGTATGCGCTTTAATGTTATCGATGGTGAAAAAAAATTGAAATACTAAGGTTATTTATGGACAAAAGTTGCTTAGATTGGTATGGTTCCATGTTGATCAGATTGACTATGGAATCGGAATGGTCAGTATGGAAAAGTAAAATTCTGTGCATCATTTATAAACAAAGGTTGGAGTCATATTACGTATGCATTATCATTCAAATATAGAGAGGGATTATTAGTTGATTACGCTATAAAAAAGGAGAAATTGTTATTAGACATGAGAAACTCAATTGACACAGGAACACTAATAGATCTCATTGCAGCCGGTTTACCTGAGCATGTTCTTACCAAGATAGATAGAGAAACAATAAAGGACACAGTCGACTTGTTTAATGAGGTAAGAAAACATGAGCATATGATGGTAAAAAAGACTGGTTCAGTATATTATAGAAAATATGGAAACACAAAAATTAATAGAAATGAAGATCGGAATTCATGTCAAATTTGTGAGAAACTAAATAAAGGAATACGCTATCATTCAGAGTCTGCATGTTGGTTCAAAACTAAAGAAGAAGATAAAATAAAAGGGAAAAACATTAAACATGTGAACAATTCTGTAATAGAGGCGGAATTAAACGATACTTATCCAAAAAACTAATAGTGACACCATTAATACAGGTTAAAATGCTATTAAATGAAACATTACAAATATACGGAATTTACGATTCAGGTTCAAATGTTTCTTTAATCAGCTCTAAACTATTGAAGCTGAAAGGCAAAGGTAATGATATTAATAAAGCAGATTTGGTTACTATTAATGGTGTAAAAAAGACTATTGGTTTGACAATATAAAAATAAAAATAACTTTGTTTACAGAGCAACACGAGTTTATTATTTGTTGACCTTCACAATTCGATACGAATAATCTTATAAAACGACATTTTGTTTATGAGATTTCACGAATCATTTGAATTTAAATAATGGAGAAACTTCGTTTTGAATTCGCGATACTACCTTCGAGTGATGGAAAATCAAATATACCTACTGTGTAACCTCAATAGCGACCAGTGACGATAAAGTGTACGCTATTCCAGATGAGTTCCAATCTGTTGGTTATCATAAAGAGTTATCTAAAACGACGGCCTATGCGAAGGTTAAAAATAGTCTTAAGAAAAGATATCAAACCCGAAAGGTATGGATAACAGTAACAGAAGAACTTAGGAAAATTTACATAGATGAAGATTGCAACATTCAGTTCGCAGACCAATATCTTGAGGAAGTGGAACTAAAGAAAACAAGTAAGTCACAAGATAGTGAAACAGATGTGCTGGAAAAAATTGTTGAAAAATTTGTAGAAAAAAAACAAGAGACAAAAGAACAAAACTTGAAATGTATTGCAGAAAAATTTGTGATTGAAAAATTCACATCGAGAAATTCAAATGCAAAGCAATGGATTGAGATTTTTGAAAGAGAATGTATGCGCTTTAATGTTATCGATGATGAAAAAAAAATTGAAATACTAAGGTTATTTATGGACAAAAGTTGCTTAGATTGGTATGGTTCCATGTTGATCAGATTGACTATGGAATCGGAATGGTCAGTATGGAAAAGTAAATTCTGTGCATCATTTATAAACAAAGGTTGGAGTCATATTACGTATGCATTATCATTTAAATATAGAGAGGGATTATTAGTCGATTACGCTATAAAAAAGGAGAAATTGTTATTAGACATGAGAAACTCAATTGACACAGGAACACTAATAGATCTCATTGCAGCCGGCTTACCTGAGCATGTTCTTACCAAGATAGATAGAGAAACAATAAAGGACACAGTTGACTTGTTTAATGAGGTAAGAAAACATGAGCATATGATGGTAAAAAAGACTGGTTCAGTATATTATAGAAAATATGGAAATACAAAAATTAATAGAAGTGATGATCGGAATCCATGTCAAATTTGTGAGAAACTAAATAAAGGAATACGCTATCATTCAGAGTCTGCATGCTGGTTCAAAACTAAAGAAGAAGATAAGGATAAAAGGAAAAAACATTAAACATGTGAACAATTCTGTAATAGAGGCTGAATTAAACGATACTTATCCAAAAAACTAATAGTGACACCATTAATAAAGGTTAAAATGCTATTAAATGAAACATTACAAATATACGGAATTTATGATTCAGGTTCAAATGTTTCTTTAATCAGCTCTAAACTATTGAAGCTGAAAGGTAAAGGTAATGATATTAATAAAGCAGATTTGGTTACTATTAATGGTGTAAAAAAGACTATTGGTTTGACGAATATAAAAATAAAAATATTTGAGATAGAAAAAAATATCGATGTGTATATTTTAGATGAAAAAGAATTTCAAATATGATTTTTTAATAGGATTAGATATGATAAAGAAGTTCAGATTAGTACAAGACGAAAATTTAAAGATTACTCAGCAACATTGCTTCAAAGAAGAATGCATAAAAAATAATGTTGAAGGAAAAAATACTGATATCGGAGAAAATGAAATTAATTTTAATGAACATGTTAAGGAAGAAGAATTTAAAATAGAAATTGATCATCTAATGAATATCAGAAATCAGAAATAAATAAATTGATAGATGAATATAGTACAGTATTTGCAAAAAATAAGTATGATATTGGAACTGTTAACGGATACGAAGCTAGAATAGACCTATTGGTAGACAATTATTGTTCTAAAAGGCCTTACAAATGCACTATAGAGGATAAAAAAGAAATTGAAGAACAAATATCAAAATTATTGGATAACAAACTTATAGAAGAATCCTATAGTCCATTTGCTGCACCGGTGACGTTAGCATTTAAAAAAGAAGATAACAAAAAATCCAGATTATGCATTGACTTCAGAGATCTAAATAAGATAGTAGTGCCTGAAGCTCAACCATTCCCATTAATAGAAGACCTCATGATAAAAACAAGGAATTGTAACTTTTACTCATCTCTTGATATTAATTCGGCATTTTGGGCTATTCCTCTAAGAATAGAAGATAAACACAAGACAGGATTTGTGACTCAAGAAGGACACTTCCAATGGACTTGTCTTCCATTTGGCTTAAAGACAGCATCTGCGATATTTCAGAGAATACTTAGTAATATACTTAGAAAGCATAAACTTACTAATTTTGCTGTCAATTACATCGATGACATACTGGTGTTTTCTAAAACATACGATGAACATATCCAGCATCTAAAAATGCTATTGGAAGCAATAAAAATGGAAGGATTCAAGCTTAAATTCCAAAAATGCACATTTGCGTCAGAGTCTGTAAAATATTTAGGTCACATAATACAAAATAACTCGATAAAACCATTAAAAGATAATTTAATTTCAATAAAAAACTTTCCAATACCAAAGACACAGAAAAATGTAAGACAGTTCTTAGGGAAAATTAACTATTATCATGAATACATTCCAAAGCGTGCAATGATTCTAGATCCATTGCATAATTTGCTTAGAAAAGATCATAAATTCAATTGGTCTCATGAATGTCAGGAAGCGTTTGATAAAGTTAAAGAAATTCTATGCTCCCAACCAGTTTTAGAAATTTATGATAAAGATCTACCTATAAAAATATATACAGATGCTTCTATAGAAGGCATTGGAGCGATATTAAAACAGACACAACCAGATGGTAAAGAAAAACCTGTAGCTTATTTTTCAAGAAAGTTAAGCGGAGCACAAAGGAAAAAGAAAGCTATCTATTTAGAGTGTTTGGCCATTAAAGAAGCGGTGCAATACTGGCAATATTGGCTACTAGGAAAAGCATTTACAGTTTACACCGACCACAAGCCGCTAGAAAATATGAATCTGAAATCAAGGACTGATGAAGAACTAGGGGACATGATGTACTACCTGTCACAATACGATTTTAATATAAAATACGCCCCAGGAAAAGATAATTTGGAAGCTGATTGTCTTAGCAGAAATCCTGTATTAGAACCCGATGAAAATAAATATGAACAACTAAAGATTGTAAATTTAATCAAACTGGAAGATATTCTTTTTGATCAAGATTTAAATGAAGAAATACAAAGAAATAAGGACAGAATGATGAAAAAACAAGACATATACTATAAAAAAGTTAGAAATCAAGAAAAAATTATTCTATCAGAGGAATTCAGCTTAAAACTTATAAAAAATTTACATAGGGACTTAGGCCACATTGGTATTCAACAGGTACAGAAAACACTTAGTCCACTATATATAGCTAAAAATTTTACGAAAAATATAAAAAATGTTTGTAAAAACTGCGAGGTTTGCATAAAAAATAAATCAAGAGGTCAAGAAAAAATTGGATTAATGTCACACTTGGGTCCGGCGACAAAACCGTTTGAAATCGTTTCAATAGATACCATAGGAGGTTTCGGTGGTTCACGATCTACAAAGAAATATCTACATTTATTAGTAGATCACTTTACAAGATTCGCATTTATCCTAACGTCGAAGACTCAGAGTGCACATGACTTTATTAAACTGGTCACTAATATATCTGACACAGAAGAAATTGGAATACTTCTCACTGATCAGTATCCCGGTATAAATTCGAAAGAGTTCAAGTCATTTTTAGAAGAAAAACAAATACAGTTAGTATTCACTGCAGTAAACGCACCGTTCTCGAATGGTCTAAATGAAAGACTGAATCAAACGCTAGTGAACAAAATACGATGTAGAATTAATGAAGATGATAATAATAGAACGTGGACAACGATAGCCCATGAATGCGTAAATAAATATAATAACACTATTCATTCAGTAACTGGTTTCGCCCCAAGATATCTTTTATATGGTACAGATGTTACAGTATTACCACAAGAGCTAAAAAAAGAAAGAAAAGAAAATCAATGGCTGAAAGATAAGGAAACAGCATTAAGAAATTCAATTGAATCACACACCTACAATAAAAAGTTATTTGATAAGAATAGAAAAATTCATGAACCTAATGTTGGTGACATGGTGTATGTGGAAAATGGTAATAGATTGAATAGGAAAAAGCTTGATGAGCTGAGAATTGGACCTTTCCAAATTATCGAAAAGGTTTCTAAATCAATTTATAGAATTAATACTGGGCATAAAAAAGCAGAATCAAACTTGTTCCATATAACAAAACTTATTCCAGTGTACATAGAAAAAGAAGATATTGAAAAGAGTTCATAAAGCCGGATAGGAGAAGAGTTACTACATACATCTTAAATAAAATTCATCAGGGAATTTTATTCACCGAGGGGGGGAGATATAAAGAAATTATTCTTTCATCGCGTTGGTAAACAGCACCGCATCACAGATAATGCAGCAGGACTCCGTCGATAATGAAGTGCGACGCTGTCCATAAAGTAGTGCCGTGTTGTTGGTACAGAGGAGCTGTTTGACATATCTAGAAAATTGACATTTCATGGCGGCTCATTTTAAAATATTTCGATAAAGATAATTCTGTGCTAATGATCCTACATTAATTAAATACCTAGTCGAAGTTGTGTAAGAAAGGAAATAGTGGAGTAGTAAACTTTTATGTCGTTTCTTTGTTTACAGGTAAGGGTTATTAGTAATTTAATAATTGTATGTTACGAGTGTGCAATTTAGGTTTACTTTTGATTTTAAAATAAAAATAACTTTGTTTACAGAGCAACACGAGTTTATTATTTTGTTGACCTTCACAACTCGATACGAAGAATCTTATATATATATATTTTTTATGTGATAGGTAGCAGGCGAGCAGGCGGATCACCTGATGGTAAGCAATTGCCACCGCCCATGGACACTTGCAACACCAGTGGAGTTACAAGTGCGCTGCCAACCTTTTATCCCCTTGCAGCAGCCCCTCGGTGCAGAAACGGCGGAGAACGAGCCAGGACAGACAGACGGACTGACATGACGAAACTATAAGGGTTCCTAGTAGACTAAGGAACCCTAAAAACATGGTTAAAATTATATATTCGAATGAAGCAATAAATAGAATATCGATCGAACTTCACTTCGTTCTTATCGAGAAGAAAGAAGTTCGTTTGATCATCAATAATAACACAACTCACTCGGGGTTGATCCTAAACGCCTTGGCATCTAAGTTGAGTTGCCCGCGCAGTCTGCGCGCGGCGTCGGGCACGTACGGCGCTAGTAATGCGCAGAGAAGCGCCACCAGCTGGCAACACAGGCCTATGGCGGTGGAGCCGCGCTGTCTGGAATAGAATAGAATAGAATAGAACAAAAAAAAAAGCATTCAACTTCAATTCAATCAAAACATTCAACAACTTAGGACTAGGAGTAGTGAGTAATTCACTTAAAAAATCGCACACACACACAACCACATGCCTGGTGGCTGTACCTTGGTAGTACACCAATGAGGGTTTATGCAAATACAAAATACGATAGATGGCGTTATATTGATGTTTTTTTATGTGATAGGTAGCAAACGAGCAGGCGGATCACCTGATGATTGCCGCCGCCCATGAACACTCGCAACACCATTGGAGTTACACCTGCGCTGCCAACCTTTAATCCCCTTCCCCTCCCCGGGTGGGCCTCCGGTACCCTCACTCACTCAGCGAAACACAGCACAGGGGCTGCTTCACGCCGGTTTTCTGTGAGGCAGTGGTATTACTCCGGTCGAGCCGGCCCATTCATGCCGAAGCGTGGCTTTCCCACAACTTTGTCGACATTGGTTATTTCATAACATAACTTCATAATTTTGACATGATACGTCAAATGTAACCAATCCACTCGTTGTTAGACCTGATGTCAAAGTAACGACATCTATCGGATTTTCCATTTGCAAAAACCCTCATTGGTAGTACAGGTACAGCCACCAGCCGGGCTAAGATGCGCACCGCGACAAAATTTTGTCGACTCTCGTTCGCGAGAGCGTATCCTTCTATCCCGCTCCTCGCCCTGTCAGGTGAGCGAGAAGCAACTAGCGATGACGCAATACGAGTGTCGACAAAATTATCTCGTGGTGCGCATCTTAGCCCGGCAGGTATGTGGTAGTGTGTGGGTTCGAGTCCCACCGAACCGATTATATACCAAGACCAATAACTATGTCCGATGGGGACTAACAATCGCGTGTGAAATATCCGCTAGATGGCGTGTCTGTATCTACACGGTGATTCGTTATTTTTGATGTGACATGTCATAATGTCACTAAAGTATCACTAGCACCCCCACAAATTTTGAGGAACACTGATCTAAACTAACTAACAAATTATTATAATGACTATTGTATTTAATTAATAATCATTGTTATAAATTTTAAATATTGCTGCATACTTGTACGCCAGATGGCAGATCACGGAGAGCATTATTATAGTCCATTTCAGCTAAGAAGAGCCCTGTGACACTTCATCGTGTTCCTGAACCACGCATTTTATGTTTGACAATGAAAAATAATTTTATTGTATATTCTCTTAATTTCATTGCGGCATCGTTCAGAAAAATATTAAAATAAAACATCTCAAACTTAAAAAACAAATACAGTATCATTTAGTTTAATTTAATGGAATAAAAAATAAAAATATATTTTAATATTAAACCTATGCGATTCGGATACGTGTAACGGAACGTGAGAAAAAACATAGAGCTGGGACATGTCATAATCGGCGGACACCTTGTGATCACTCGATAGTCGCATTAATCGCATCAGTAGGAGTGCATCAGCCTTGTATGCGAGTTGCGCTTTCGTTGAATTTGCTTGCTGATCGGTTATTTTACTTTTTGTTTTTGTTATAGTTGAGTTGTTGCTTTTGTTTGTTACGTTGTTCATTGTTGTTTTTGTAATTTTTTGACAAAATGCCGAAAAAAGCTGTTTTGAACTCGCAATCTCGGGAACAACAAACCCATTTCCCTTCGATTGGGACTCCGGTACCCTCACACACTCGGAAAAACAGCACAGGCATTGTTTCACTGCGTTGCTATTAGTATAAAAAAACGATTCCATTTCCATACGAAGTAGTATCGATTACTATAAACAATTGCAATTATTTTATTTTAGGACACCTCTACAAGTGTCAAAATTGAACTGGGCTCTTCTTAGCTGAAATGGACTATAGTATTATACTCGTATACTTACATCTTTTATACCTGTGTATCATAAATAAATAATTTTGAATTTTTAACATAACTCCTCACTTGTCATCATCAGACCCCTTCAACAGCACCCAGGGCTGTTCCGCCTGCATGTGCTGGTTGCCGAGGCGGGACACACTGAGCACGTGGCGTAGGGCTTCGCGGAGACGGCCCTTCTCCATATGCTGGACGTATGCTGTGGACATGGTGATATTTAATAATAGTAATAATTAATTGTGCCCAAATAAATATTTTTTCTTTCTTTCTAATATATAAATGGAGAGAGACATCATCACATACATTGTCCTGGTCCCAAACTAAGGTTTTCCCTTGTACTATGGAAACCAGAAACAACGAAGGAACTACAAACACCCAGACCCAAGACAAATATCTGTTTTATCAACAAACATTTGGCTTGATGCGGGAATCGAACCCGCGACCCTTGCGTCTCAACCGGCGCTCAAACCACTACGCCAAATGGTTCGTCTAATATGTATGTCGCAGTCATCTGGTTCAATCAGCTATTTGATTGGATGACTAGCGCGTTCATTGAATGGCGACGTTTAATTGAAAGGACAACTAATCAAGTTGTTTAATATAACGTTCAACTTCTTGACTGAAATGAAATATAGCTGACATTGTAATGTTTGATAAGTTCGAAACTTAAAAGATAACTAACTTTAGATAAATTAAAATATGAAACGACATAATGACACACATTAATAAAATTTTTTCGCAAATAAAATATCAAAACAGTGCTATTTTATTCGATCTGTACCAGCTGTTTGACGCCATCTTTGTTTTGATGAGCACCAACGCCGCAGTGGAAAATAAATTAACTAAATTACAATCACTTGACTGATTTTACGTCCGCTATGTTTCAATCCGCTAATTTGGTGGACGTTGAGTGAGGCTTATTCATTCAACGTTCGGTCTAGTCATTCAATTAAACGACGCTATTCAATAAACGCGCTAGTCATCCAATCAAATAGCTGTTTCAACCAGATGACTGCGACATACATACAGGTTGTATCTGTGAACATTTACATCTCTTTGACCAGGTATTCTACCAACCATTCTGAACAATATTTGTTCTATGACTTTTCAAAGTTGAAATTCATGAACATTTTTTCGACTCCCCATACAAAATGACCGAGTCACGTGACCGACTTTGTATGGAAAGATGTTTTTTTTATGCGAATTCCCAAAAGTCATAGAGCAAATGTTGTTCATAATGATTGATAAACCGCGTGGTTAAAGGAATAATATAAAAGTTAGAGAGAATGAAGACGAGATGACTTTTTCTAACTGTATCTCTCTTTCTCTGACATTCTCTAAAAAAGTAGAGATGCGCCGAATATTCGGTTGGTATTCGGTATTCGGCATATTCGGCACTTTTTTCACTATTCGTATTCGGCCGAATTATTCGGTTTTAGTGCTGGTATTCGGTTGGAGTATTCGGTTCGAGTATTTCTATGTTCCTGGCTATATAACATGGAATTTAAAAGGACAAGTTTCTTTATGTAAGATTAATGTTTTTTGTAAATTAAATAAAACTGGCGAGGAATGTGTTAAAAAGCTAAGAAATGAAATCAATTAAACTTGAAATCAACGTGTATTTTAACATCTAGAGTCCACATATTTATTTCCTGCTCTATTAGTATGTAGCTAACATTAACTTAACAAAAAAACCTAATTCATTTATTTTAAGCCAGATCAATCAATATTAATTTTACTATTTATTTTTATACTTAAAAATATCTGGCCTTTTTTTAAATTTAAATAAATAATTATAATAAAGCTTGGTTTTCGAACTCAGATCAAAATTATTATTTATTTATTTAATTTTTTAATAAAAACACTTACCTATGTATGTGGCAAATTATAAAAATAAAAATATGAATCAACAATAAATCATTTTATTATAAGTTATTTAATGATAAACAATTTATTCTTAAGTAGGTGCTCTTAAAAAATCATCCAAGAGTCCAGGTGGTACTCAACCTTTCACATACCACCACCCACCCACTGCATACCAGAACAGCCACCCGGTATGTAGAGGGTTGTGGGTTTGAGTCCCACTTGAACCCTGCGATGATTTTATTAAGTGCATTATTTACTTAAAAGACACTATAACAGAGATACTTAAACCCTTAACCAGGCAGCTAGACATATTTTTTTTTCATTGGTTTTCAACCTTATCATAACTGCATAAAGTTCAAAATCTGGTGGTCTCATATGGTACATAGCCTGGTTAATGGTTAAGAAAATTTCTGACATGGAAGGAATAAACACTTTAGTTATATCTCAGTACGAATTGACTTAAGTGCTTTTTGATCACCGTATCTAGTATAGAAGAGAAATATAATAGTATATAATAGTATAGTTTTTCCGATCGGAAACAAAATAGAAAATGGTAAACCGAATAATTCGGCCGAATATCCGGTTCGGTAAAGATTGAACCGAATATTATTCGGTATTCGGTTATTCGGTGAAACCACTATTCGGCGCATCACTACTAAAAAGTATCGACATAGTGTGATAATGTGTAGAAAAGTGCTAAAAAGTGTGATATAGTGTGAAAATATTGTGACGTAATGTGACATAGTGTGAAACGGTCTGGCGGGTGGACGCAGTGTGACAGGATGCGATCTCTCTTAAACAATGTGTCTAAATCTACTCACCAAACAGCTCTGTTGACCAGAGCCAATAAAGTTAGAAAGAGAGAATAAAGTAGAGATGACTTTTCCTAACTGTGTCTCTCTTTCTCTGACATTCTCTAAAAGTATCGTCAAAGTGTGACCAAGTGAGAAAAAGTGTGGCAAAGTGTGACATAATGTGACATAGTGTGACAAAGTGTGACCAAGTGAGAAAAAGTGTGGCAAAGTGTGACATAATGTGACATAGTGTGCCAAAGCGTAACAAATTGTGACAAAGTGTGACAAAGCGTGACAAAGTGTGTCAAAGTGAAAAAGTGTGATGTCTAAATCTACTCACCAACCAGCTCCCTGTTGACCAGAGCCAACAGCTCGTAGTCCTTGTCTGTGGCCACTACATCCGGGACCTTTCCCTTGAAGCTATTCGCGCAGAAACTGAGCGAACGGTGGCAGAAGTTGCCCAGGTTGTTCAGGAGCTCCGAGTTGTTCCTGTAAGAAAGTAAAGCTTTTTTTATGTCATAGGTGGCAGACGAGCAGACGGATCACCTCATCATCAGTAACCCACGCTCGTCCACCGCTGGACATAGGTCTCCCCTAATGCACGCCACCGCTCCCGATTTTCGGCCACTCTCATCCAGCTCACTCCAGCCAGCCTTCGAACGTCGTCATCCCATCTTGTAGCAGGGCGTCCAACACTACGCTTACCGAGTCGCGGTCTCCACTCAAGGACTTTAGACTCCAACGGTTCTCAGTTCTGCGGCTAATGTGACCAGCCCACTGCCACTTCAGTTTGCTAATTATATATAATAATATAATATAAGCATAGCGAGCATAGCCCTTTCCATAGCTCTTTGAGCGACTTTGAACCGGTGGATTAGTCTAGCCGTGAGTGTCCACGTAAAATAATAAATAAATAAATTGAGACAACATCACATACATTGTCCTGGTCCCAAACTAAGGTTTTCCCTTGTACTATGGAAACCAGAAACAACGAAGGAACCACAAACACCCAGACCCAACACAAATATCTGTTTCATCAACAAACATTTGTGTTGTTGCGGGAATCGAACCCGCGACCCTTGCGTCTCAATCTGCGCTCAAACCATTGCGCCAAACGTCTCGGCACCGTAAGTCATTACCGGAAGGACGCACTGGTCGAAGACTTTCGGATCACCTGATGGTAAGCAATTAATGGTAAGGGACCGTTCAATTATTACGTAAGCATCGATGGGGGGAGGGGGGTCTTGGCTCTGCTTACTTTTGATAAATTAAGGAGGAGAAAGTATATTTTATCGTCAATTTTTGCTGACAAGGGGGGGAGGGGGGTTATATTTCCAAAAAAATCTGCTTACGTAATACTTGAATGGTCCCTAAGCAGTAGTCAAAGTGCGCTGCCAATCTTTAGAAGAGGAGATGGGAGGTGGAGCAAGGATGTTCTTGAATGGAGACCAAGAGACGGAAAGAGGAGTGTTGGCGGACAAACTGCCAGATGGTCCGACGACATCAAGGCTCAAGCTGGGGCAGCGTGGTCCAGGAAGACCCACGACAGAAGGAAGTGGAGGGAAATTGGAGAGGCATATGCTCTGCAGTGGGAAAATACATGCTGCTGAAGAAGAAGAAGCTAATCTTTAACGCCCTTGCCCCTTAAATGGTAGGTACCCACACTCACGCGGCGGAACAGAGCGGGCGCTGCTTCACGCTGGTCTTATGTAAGGCGGTGGACCCGTGGTATCACTCCGGTCGAGTCAGCCCATTCATTCCGATGCGTGGCTCTCCCACGGTAAAACTTAGGAATTAGCAGACGAGCAGGCGGATCACCTGATGGTAAGCAATTGCCGCCGCTCATGGACACTTGCAACACCAGTGGAGTTACAAGTGCGCTGCCAACCTTTTATCCCCTTCCCCCCCGGGTGGGCCTCCGGTACCCTCACTCACTCAGCGAAACACAGTACAGGGGCTGCTTCACGCCGGTTTTCTGTGAGGCAGTGGTATCACTCCGGTCGAGCTGACCCATTCATGCCGAAGCGTGGCTCTCCCACAGATAGTAGATTTTGCTGGCGGCTTTACTCCCGCCCCCCACTTCCCTAAAATGGGGGGTTAGAAAGGGGCAAAAAGTAGCCTATGATACTCTCCATCCCTTCAACTGTCTCCACTTAAAAATCACGTCAATTCGTCGCTCCGTTTTGCCGTGAAAGAAAGACAAACATACAGACAGACACACTTTCCCATTCATAATATTAGCATGGATTCTGCACTATCAGGAGCTAAAACCTAAGGTTACTCACCGGGTGCCAAGCTCTACCCAACTGAAGCTGGAGTCTGATGTCTCAGGCCTGATGCTGGCCAAGTAGAACCGCCATACGTCCGACGGGATACCCGTGTCCTGTAAACAAAACAAAGAATGAAAATTAAAAAAACCCCCGACAATTATTTTCTGACGGCAGCCATCTTGGATTTGAAACATGACACAATAAATATTTTCTGCTACTCAAACCCTTTTATATGATTTCCATATTGTGGTAGTTGTGTTAAAACACACAACCCATATCTTTGTGATGGCGGCCATCTTGGATCGATTTTTATCCAACACAGCTAAGAACACTCCGCCTTTATTCATCTTTCAAACAATAATAACAACACTTAACTGTGGGAGAGCCACGCTTCGGCATGAATGGGCTGGCTCGTTCGGAGTGATACCACTGCCTCACAGAATACCGGCGTGAAGCAGCCCCTGTGCTGTGTTTCGCCGAGTGAGTGAGGGTACCGGAGGCCCACCCGGGGAGGGAAAGGGATAAAAGGTTGGCAGCGCACTTGTAACTCCACTGGTGTTGCAAGTGTCCATGAGCGGCGGCAATTGCTTACCATGAGGTGATCCGCCTGCTCGTCTGCTACTTATCACATAAAAAAAAACACATTTTTCACAAACGAAAGCCGACTTTATTTACCTGTGCATCTGTTCCGAACACACCGACGCCTCTCGATTTTGAGAACTTGCCTTCTTCGTAATTCAAGTACTCTGTAAAGACAAAATAACTTTGAAAAAAAGCTAAGGAATACTTAACTATACCCAAAACTGGAATTCAAGACCAAAAAATCTACTACAATGTTGCTACTGCAATAAAATGATCGTACCATAGTATACTCCTTTTTTCTAAAAACACTCGCTGATGTAATTTATTTATTGGTAATTGTGATTCTATAATTTATTTATTTTTTTTTTTTATGAGATAGGGGGCAGACGAACAAACGGTTCACCTGATGGTAAGTGATTACCGCCGCCCATAGACACCCGCAACACCAGAGGAGTCGCAAATGCGCTGCCGGCCTTTTAAGAAGGAATACGCTCGCTTTTTGAAGGTTTGTGGGTCGTATCGGTTCGGAAATACCGCTGGTGACAGTTCATTCCATAGTTTTGTAGTTCGATTATATTATTATATAGTTCGATTTTACTAACTTTTTTTCATTTAAATACAAGACACTTTAATAAAAACTTAACCATAATATCTATTAGATATAATGCAATCTGAATCCAAAACCAACCTGTAGCGTACAGTTTGTCGACTAAGATGAAGCCTTCGTTGACTCCCATCAGCGTCGCTGGGAACATGATCGTGTGGAACGGAACGTTGTCTTTGGCCATGAACTGGTATAGCTTCACCTGGTGGCAAACAAACATATTTATACAAGACATTCTAAGATATGTGTAAAGGGATGGAGAGAAATTTCAAAATTCGCATTAAAAAAATTAAACTTTTTATACAAAGTCGGTCACGTGACAGTTTTTTTTATGTGTTTAATCAAAAGACCTCTCAATTTGAGAAACATTATTGAAAGAATTACTCGATTCTGATTTGAATTACCTGAGATATCCTAACTTTAAGAGCACATATTTTAGGCAAGCCCAAAAACGCTCTATACAAATGGCTACAGGCGAGTGACGTCACATGCTCGTACCCTGTATGCGCGTCTAGTAAATTTTGTTTGGTAGCTTTATCAAATGTTTTTTGTAAATGGTTTTAAAATAAAAGTTGGTGGAAAATGTACGGGTAGTTCAATGATATAATTTATTTGCTCATAAAACCAGCTAGACGTTATATTTTTAACTGAACCATTTGGCCATTGGTTCTTATTTACAAGTATTTTGGAAAAGAATAGTTTTTAACTATATCGAGATTAGTCAAATACCCTATTGGGGGGGGGGGGTCATTCAATCATGCTTCTTAATTAGTCGTGGAAACTTCCTAATTTTCCCAAAAACATAAAAATGTAAATCAATGTTCTATGGAGCTGAAAAACTGATTTACTTTTTAATTTTTTTGGACGAATCAATTAAATTCCATGGATGATGACAATGCTGGATTAAAAGACGAGCATATAATGGTAATGTTACCTTAAAAATATTGTAATAAAATGTTTTACTTTTTAATATACGAAGCCGTGATATGAGCGCGTTAGTATGAAAACTACGCAGATGTGCGATTTTTTTGACGCCGAGTTTATAACAATTTAAAACAATACTTACATCATACTCCTTGTCTGGTTTCCACCACGTCTCGTACTGTTTTGTCGCGTTCTGTGTTATACTGAGATAGCCGATCGGCGCGTCGAACCAAACGTAAAACACCTGAAATCAGACATATTTCTACTGAGATACTACATATCACTAACACAAAATAATTACACATAGAAAGTAGGCTGCCCACTAAGAGCTAAAAACGTGTCATGTACTCACGCATGCGCACTAACGGGGAAATACGCCTTTTCGACCACATTAATCCTAACTTATGACATAAGATTGTCGAACTGTCGAGGTCTGTGGTAGAGGCCGCGCGCTTATGTACTCATGCCGGGCAACAACCCTAGCATTATGTCAATGAACTCTTCTAAATTCAAAATCAGGCTGAGTCTACCTTCTGTGTGTAATTATTTTGTGTCACTAAACTGTAATGTCAAGTTCTTAAGGGTACGAAGGGTACGACACTCTAGCGCCGCCAATTGATTTAAATTTATAGCTACTAAGCCGGATCTATTATTACCTATCACTGGCCTACAGTCTCTTGTCAAACACTTATACTATTTATTGAATAACTGTGCACAACTTTCAAAAATTGCCTTTAAGTCGTAAAATTTATAAACGCCAAATACTTATAGATACTTTCTATTAGTCGCTTGAAGATGACGACGCTTGCAACTAGTCGCTGCGACTAGTCGCTGCGATTAGTCGCTCATTAAATGACACGACTAGTCAGTGTGATTAGTCGCTGCAATTAATCGCTTAAAGATTCTTACTACCTTGTCGCTTTTTAAAATGATGTCGCTTGCGACTAGTCGCTGCGATTCGTAGCTGTGACTAGTCGCATTAGGATAGTGACGCTTGCGACTAGACGCTGCGATTAGTCGCTTGCGACTAGTCGGTCACTAATGACACGGCTAATCAAGTGTGAGATTCTTACTATCTAGTCGCTTCTTTATTTTTTTTATTTCTTAAAATGACCGAATGAATGGTCGACGCCCGGTAGGCCGACCTAGGTATCGCTGGAAAGACGTCGTCGAGAGTGATCTGCGAGAACTTTAGGCCAAGGACTGGCAACAAGTACTGTAGGATGGACCCAAGTGGTGTTCTCTTGTTTCGGAGGCCAAGACTCGTTTCGGGTCGCTGAGCCAGTGGAGTAAGTAAGTAAGTCTTAAAATGATGTCGCTTGCGACTAGTCGCGTAGATTAATGTTCTTAGTGTTCGTACCTTATTGCTATACTTGTCGAGCGGCACGGGCACCCCCCACTTCAGGTCCCTGGTGACGGCGCGAGGGCGGAGCGGCTCCCGCAGCCACGCTATGATGTTATACATACTTACTGCTAGTCGCTTGGAGATGACGACGCTAGCGACTAGTCGCTGCGATTAGTGATTAGTCGCTGCGATTAATTGCTTATAGATTCTTACTACCTAGTCGCTTTTTAAAATATTGTCGCTTGCGACTATTCGCTGCGACTATTCGCTGCGATTAGTCGCTGCGATTAGTCGATGTGACTAATTGCGTTTGTATGGTGACGCTTGCGACTAGTCGCTGCGATTAGTCGCTGCGATTCATCGCTGCGATTAGTCGATGTGACTAATTGCGTTAGTATGGTGACGCTTGCGACTAGTCGCTGCGATTAGTCGCAGCGATTAGTCGCAGCGATTAGTCGTAGCGACTCATCACAGCGACACATCATCATGCAAACGATCGTACCTTATTGCTATACTTGTCTAGCGGCACGGGCACCCCCCACTTCAGGTCCCTGGTGACGGCGCGAGGGCGGAGCGGCTCCCGCAGCCACGCGCGGCAGACCGCCCGCGCGGGGGGTGACCAGGTGGCGGACGAGGATGCGAGCCAACTGCGGATGGATGGCTCCAACTGTGGAGGGTAGGGAAATTATAGGGTTTTTATTATATACAGGGTGTATCTGTGAACATTAACATCCCTTTAACCACGTGTTCTAACGAGCAAGCGGGTCGCCTGATGGTAAGTGATCACCGCCGCCCATGGACATCAGCTACACCAGAAGGAATAAATAAATAAATAATAATATAATATAAATAAATATTATTTACGTCATCAATACGTCGGTTATTCCTGATTATATTCCCACTGCGTCGTCTACATTTTTAAGAGATATGAAATGGAAATGAAATTCAATGAGATAAGATGAAATGAAATCTATCAAAACTCATTCAATCCAATTATTAAATCTGATATTGAAACAAATTAGTAGCTTCTTTTTACAAATATAAGTATTTGCATGAATCAGTGAAGTACCTTCTGTGTGAAGTACCTACTCTGACTTTTAATCATGTGAAGTAAACTGACAGATGCAAATGTCAAGTTTCTATACATTTTGACATTTTGCATCTGTCTAATTGAGTGATAATGTATGAGGATGACACCTGTCAGTTTACTCCACATTATTTAACATATAAATTTATTTCTGTAAATTAAAATACGCTTTAGGGTATGTATGTAAAAATGTATTGTATATGTACTATTATGTACGCATGTCGTGGCAACCTATAATTAAATCAGCACTAAGAATAGATACCCTCTGCATTAATCTTAAGGTTTTTGCAGTGTATGCCTTGTTGGTTTTCCTAATATATATATATATTTTTATATTATAGGAAGGCAAACGAGCAAACGGTCACCTGATGGTAAGTGATCACCGCCGCCCATGGACATCAGCTACACCAGAAGGAGTGCGGATGCGTTGCCGGCCTTTTAGGAAGGTATAGGCTAGTTTCTTGAAGATTTGTGTGCATGAACATGTTTGTTTGTATCGGTCTGGGTGTTTTCTATGTATTATAAGTATGTATTTACAAAAGAAAAGTATTATATGTATATATTTGTAATTCCACTGTTAGTTCTGACAACTGTAACACAGGTGCTTGAGCTACCTATCTCAGAGTCAGACCAATGTCTGTGATGTAGTAAATATTATAATTATTTATTATAATTTGAATGCCGTACCGGTTCGGAAATAAATTATTAAAAATCAGAGTACAGCTATACTCTGATTTTAGGCGCTACAGCTGGCGGGCTTGTACATACCTGTCCCAGTTCTATGAACAGCTGTTCGCTCGGTCTAATAGTGGGCGAGTGGCCGCACACTTTGCACCGCGGGGATATAAGTTCCGTGGCATTGATGAGTTTCCCGCACTTGTCGCCTCTGGCGTTGTCGTATAGACATAGTATAGACAGGACCGACTGATATATACTCTGATTTATAATCATGTAATATCAACTGACAGCTACAATCGACCTTTATTTTTTTTAATGTTGCCTCCTAAGTGCACTAGTGCTGTTATATTTGAATGGTGAGCGAACAATTGAATTTATTATTGAACATTTTATACGTAATGGATACAGCTGGTTTGAATGAACATGAAGACAACAATAAAGAGTAAAAATCGATAAATTGTTTTTTATTTAAATGAATTAATCTGACAACTCATAGCTGTTATGTTCGACATAAATACTCTGACAATGAAGTCATGAAAATAATCCTTTGATTATTTTCATGACATCTTCATTTAAATCATAGATATTCCCTCACCATAAAAGTCTGACCAACAAAACGTGACTATAAAGAATGGTGGCAAATTCAAAAAACCTTGGGGTATCAACACTTATTACAATCAGAAAAACTATGTTGATATTTGTGTTTTATTAGAATAAAAAATGAGTTTAATAAAGTTTATTGAATTACTACATTTTAACACACTTCGTACATTTAGTTAGAAGTTTGGACATCAATAAGCCTCCAAATGTAATTTTCAAGATTTTCTCATGTCATGAAAAGAAAATGAAAAATAATTGAATCGCAATTGAACTTTTCGATTACTCACGACCGACACTATTTTTGTATTACGATAACGCGGCAACCCGCCAACTGTCAGTTGATATTACATGATTATAAATCAGAGTATAGTATATAGTCGACCAACCAGGAGACCGAGTGCCTTCTACGGAACCGGATACAATGCGACTAGTCGCTGGACGACGCAAAGGGATAACTCGCTCATAGACTACGCTAATTTATGACACTTGCGATAAGTGGCTGCGATTAATCGCTTACAGATAGTACTTGCGACTAGTCGCTGCGATTAATCGCTCACTAATGATACTTGGTATTAGTCGCTGCAATTAATCGCTTATAGCTTCAGAATGATGACGTTTGCGACTAGTCCCTGCGATTAGTCGCTGACATATTATGATACTTGGGATTAGTCAGTGCAATTAGTCGCATTAAGATGATGACGGTTGCGATTAGTCGCTCACTAATGTGACTTGGGATTAGTCGCTGCGATTAATCGCTTTCAAATGCTACTTACGATTAGTCGCTTAAGGATGATGACGCTTGCGACTAGTCGCTGCGATTAGTCGCTGACATATTATGATACTTGGGATTAGTCAGTGCAATTAGTCGCATTAAGATGATGACGGTTGCGATCAGTCGCTCACTAATGTGACTTGAGATTAGTCGCTGCGATTAATCGCTTTTAGATACTTACTACTTGTCGCTTTAGGATGATGACGCTTGCGACTAGTCGCTGCGATTAATCGCTTATATATGGTACTTACGACTAGTCGCTGCGGTTAGTCGCTATGATGACAGCTGCAAACTCAATGAAGTCTGAGTGAATGAACACATGAGCACACACCTGTCCCAGCTCTATGAACAGCTGTTCGCTCGGTCTGACAGTCGGCGAGTGGCCGCACACTTTGCACCGCGGGGATATCAGTTCCGTGGCATTGATGAGTTTCCCGCACTTGTCGCACTGGTCGCCTCGGGCGTTGTCGTATAGACATAGTATAGACAGGACCAACTGATATAGTATAGTCGACCAACCAGGAGACCGAGTGCCTTCTACGGAACCGGATACAATGCGACTAGTCGCTGGACGACGCGACGGGTCAAGTCGCTCATCGACTACGCTAATTCATGACACTTGCGAATAGTCGTAGCGCATAGTCGCTGCAATTAATCAAATCAAATCAATCAAAATCTCTTTATTCAATTTAAGTCCTTTACAGAACATTTATGAATCGCTTATAGCTTCAGAATGATGACGTTTGCGACTAGTCGCTGCGATTAGTCGCTCACTGATGATACTTGTGATTAGTCGCTGCAACTAATCGCTTATACTTGCTTACCTACTACTAGTCTCTATAGGAAGATGACGCTTACGACTAGTCGCTGCGATTAGTCGCTGACATGATACTTGGGATTAGTCAGTGCAATTAGTCGCATTAAGATGATGACGGTTGCGATTAGTCGCTCACTAATGTGACTTGGGATTAGTCGTTGCAATTAATCGCTTACAGATGCTACTTACGTCTAGCCGCTGCGACTAGTTGCGGTTAGTTGCTACGATTAGTCGCACACTGATGATATTTGGGATTAGTCACTTATAGATGGTACTTACGACTAATCGCTGCGATTGGTCGCTCACTGACGCCACGACTAGTCGATGCAATTAGTTGCAATCGAGCCTCAATCTACACACACCTGTCCGTCTGTCTCTCAAGACAGGTGAGACAGTGCACAACTGTTCGTCGTCCTATCTCTACATACACACCTGTCCCAGCTCTATGAACAGCTGTTCGCTCGGTCTGACAGTCGGCGAGTGGCCGCACACTTTGCACCGCGGGGATATCAGTTCCGTGGCATTGATGAGTTTCCCGCACTTGTCGCACTGGTCGCCTCGGGCGTTGTCGTATAGACATAGTATAGACAGGACCAGCTGATATAGTGTAGTCGACCAACCAAGAGACCGAGTGCCTTCTACGGACCCGGGGCCGGATACAATGCGACTAGTCGCTGGACGACGCGAAGGGACAAGTCGCTCATAGACTACGCTAATTTATGACACTTGCGATAAGTCGCTGCGATTAGTCACTGCAATTAGTCGTTTATAGATACTTACTACTAGTCGCTTTAAGATGATGACGCTTGCGATTAGTCGCTCACTGATAACACGACTAGTCGCTGCGATTAGTCGCTGCAATTAATCGCTCACTGAAAACACGACTAGTCGGTGCGATTAGTCGCTGCAATTAATCGCTTATAGATACTTACTACTAGTCGCTTTAGGATGATGGCGCTTGCGATTAGTCGCTCACTGATGACACGACTAGTCGCTGCGATTAGTCGCTGCAATTAATCGCTCACTGAAGACACGACTAGTCGCTGCGATTAGTCGCTACGATTAATCGCTTATAGATAGTCGTTGCGATTAGTCGCACACTGATGATATTTGGCATTAGTCGGTGCGATTAATGAACTCGGCAATCTGTCGCACTTATCTCAATGAACACACACCAGTCCGTCCGTCTGTCTGTCAGGTGAGACAGCGCACACCTGTCCGCAGTATACACACCTGTCCCAGCTCTATGAACAGCTGTTCGCTCGGTGTAACAGTCGGCGAGTGGCCGCACACTTTGCACCGCGGGGATATCAGTTCCGTGGCGTTGATGAGTTTCCCACACTTGTCGCACTGGTCGCCTCGGGCGTTGTCGTATAGGCAGCCGGGGTGGGGACACGTGCCTTCTACGAATCTGAAGACAGACATAAAAACTATAATATCTATACTATTTATTTATAAAGAGGTTAATCTCATAGCCAACGTCAAGGCTTATAAAAAGTAAAGTAAAGTATCAGCCTATACAGGATGTATCTGTGAACATTTACATCCCTTTAACCACGTGTTCTACTAACCATTCTAAACAACATTTGTTTTATGACTTTTGAAAGTTCGCATAAAAAAATTTCATCTTTTTCGAAGAATTTCGAAAAGTTGTTTAACAAATGTTGTTCAGAATGGTTGATAGAACATACAGGGATGTAAATGTTTACAGATACTCCCTGTATACTGTCCCGCTGCAGGGCAAAGGCCTCCATCATAGAAATCAAGACATCGCTACTATGACGGGATTAGGCTTAATCACCACGCTTAAACGCCCCGTTGGTCTAATGGTTTAAGAACCGGGCCGTGATCTCGGGGTCCCAAGTTCGATTCCCGGGTCGAGCAAAAGTATGTTTCGAATTTTTCAAACATAGCTCGGGTTTGTAATCACCAATCCGCATAAGGCTTATAAGTTAACAGAAAAAACGAAACACTTGCGCGATGTAACCCCAGCGCCATCTATTGGTATAGATTGGAACTGATGTCACGAAAAAAAGTGAGGGCACCTGCCTTCATCCATACTAATATTATAAATGCCAAAGTAACTCTGTCTGTCTGTCTGTCTGTTACTCTTTCACACCAAAACTACTGAACGGATTTAAATGAAAATTGGTATACAGATGATCTAGACCCTGAGAAAGAACATAGGCTACTTTTTATTGCGAAAAAGGGATTTTAAGGGGTTAAAAGGGGGATAAAAAGTTACTTTTCCACGCGGACGTAGTCGCGGGCGGCCGCTAGTCGTAAATATATTTGAGAGATCAATAGGCTTTGAAAACTAAAAATAATAATAATAATAAATTGAGACAACAACACATACATTGTCCTGGTCCCAGACTAAGGTTTTCCCTTGTGCTACGGAAACCAGAAACAAGGAAGGAACCACAAACACCCAGATCCAACACAAATATGTTTCATCAACAAACATTTGTGTTGCTGCGGGAATCGAACCCGCGACCCTTGCGTCTCAACCGGCGCTCAAACCATTGCGCTAAAGGGGGCGTATATATCTTTGTAAAATAACTTACCTATCTGCCAAGAAACGGTTACAGTTTTCACACAACAGCTGATCTACGGTGTGGGTACTGACGAATCCATTGTCCATCATTTTCAGGAACAGTCTCTGCGTGATCCTAGAAGTGAAAAAAAATGTATTAGAAGGAGGTATGAAACTTTTGCTATTAATTCTAAACTGTACTAACAGATGGCACTGGGAAATAGTCCAATTTATAGATTTCTCGGTGGCCGTACTGTGTATTGAACAACAGGCCAATTTAGCTCAAATAGATGGCACCTATTGGCAGTACCTACCGTCTATGGGCACATTTCCTGGAAACCTGCTCGTGAGGATAAGAACAACTCCTCGTGAGAATAAACCTCTTTCCACGTGAAAATAAGCCCTCCTCGTGAAGATAATACGCATCAACGCGTGAGGATAAAGCTGGTTTCCGTGAGGATAAAACCCATTACCGCGTGAAACTACCTAACTTCTGCTCCTAGTGAAGATCAGCACTCTAGCGTTGCGCTATATGAGGATAAACATCTATGCACTGCACCTCGTGAGGATAAGTACTAAAGCGCTGCGCTTCGTGAGGATAAGCATTTAAGCACTGCTCCTCGTGATGATAAGCGCTGCGCCTCGCGAGGATAAGCCCCTTTCCTCGTGAGGATAAGCCCGTCATACTCACTCAGTCTGCTGCTTGGTGCTGGTGCGTCCGAAGTAGTCAAACCCGATATTGAACCAACGGTATACAGAGTTGTGGATCTCGAAGTACTTGTCACAGATCTGCTGGGGAGTCAGGCCCTCTTCTAATGCCTAGGATAAAATAACATAATATTACGAAATGCATCCATATTCGCCGATGGGATCCTCCAAGTTGGCATAATTTATCTTCTCCGTAAATACTTATACTCTGATTCATAATCATGTAAAGTAAACTGACAGATGAAAATGACAAGTTTCTATGCATTTTGACATTTTGCATGTGTCAAATTGAGTGATAATGTATGGGGTTGACACATTGACATCTGTCAGTTTACTTTACATGATTATGAATCAGAGTATAGGCATACCGAGATTTGCATATTATTGTTTTTACGTACAAATAAACGTAGCTACTACCAAATTTTCATACAAACATGGCTATACTTCGCGCAAGTGTTTCGTGTTTTTGGTTTTGATATAAGCCTTGACGTGGACTATGAGATTAACCTCTTTACAAATATTATAGATTAAAGACCAGGAGGCCAATTCTCGGTTTTCGCCTTCTATGTCGAGTCGACTTCATGGAACGCATAGACCAATAGGAGAACAAGATAAGGAATGTCGACTGTAATCTGTGTTCTACTATTGGTTGTGCTTGTGGAACCGGGAACTGGCCTCCTGTGGCTAATTTTTTCCAAACCCACTTTAATTGACAAGATAATTACTTGGAACTTTACTCAGAGATGGTGAACGAGGCCCTTAAACCTATTATAAACAAATAAATTGTTTAATCAGTAAAAATGAGGTTCAGTACAGTAATAATTTTTTACCTTAGTTTCAGTAGCTGTCCCATATTCGTCGGTCCCAGAAATATACAAAGTGTTGTAATCACATAATCGACAATACCTGTAACACACAAATAAATGAAGGTAGATAAAAGATGGATTTCAATTGGTCCGAAATAAATGAATTTTAATCTATACTAATATAATAAAGCTGAAGAGTTTGTTTGTTTGTTTGTTTGTTTGTTTGTTTGTTTGTTTGAACGCGCTAATCTCCGAAACTACTGGTGCGATTTGAATAATTCTTTTTTTGTTGGATAGTCCATTTATCGAGGAAGGCTATAGGCTATTAACATAATAATATTAAGGGGGTTGTAAGGGGTTAAAAGGGGGGTAAAAAGTTACTTTTCCACGCGGACGAAGTCGCGGGCGGCCGCTAGTTTTTAATAAGCACCTAGCTTGTACAGTGGCCAGCACATCAAGTTACTACAATCTGTCAAATTTCCTCAGTTGATATTGAACCAAACACGTTTGACATAAAAGTGAGGTTCGATTGAAGAAATTTGACAGATTGTAGTAACTTGATGTGTAGGCCACCGTACAAGATCTGATTTGTTCCCCTCTGGCCCAGAACCTGGGTACGCCAATGGTTCCGTCTTTTGCCATTTGGCTTTTACCATAAAAAGGGTGGGATGGATATCACCGGTGACGACTAATGATGATGATGAGTGAGCTCACCTAGCGAATATATCAGCGGACAGCACGCATCCGATGATGTTGCCGAGACGTGGGACGGTGATGATGATGATGATGTGAGCTCACCTAGCGAATATATCAGCGGACAGCACGCATCCGATGATGTTGCCGAGATGTGGGACGGTGATGATGATGATGATGTGAGCGTACCTAGCGAATATATCAGCGGACAGCACGCATCCGATGATGTTGCCGAGACGTGGGACGGTGATGATGATGATGATGTGAGCTCACCTAGCGAATATATCAGCGGACAGCACGCATCCGATGATGTTGCCGAGATGTGGGACGGTGATGATGATGATGATGATGTGAGCTCACCTAGCGAATATATCAGCGGACAGCACGCATCCGATGATGTTGCCGAGATGTGGGACGGTGATGATGATGATTATGAGCTCACCTAGCGAATATATCAGCGGACAGCACGCATCCGATGATGTTGCCGAGATGTGGGACGGTGATGATGATGATTATGAGCTCACCTAGCGAATATATCAGCGGACAGCACGCATCCGATGATGTTGCAGAGATGTGGGACGGTGATGATGATGATGATGTGAGCTCACCTAGCGAATATATCAGCGGACAGCACGCATCCGATGATGTTGCCGAGATGTGGGACGGTGATGATGATGATGATGTGAGCTCACCTAGCGAATATATCAGCGGACAGCACGCATCCGATGATGTTGCCGAGATGTGGGACGGTGATGATGATGATGATGTGAGCTCACCTAGCGAATATATCAGCGGACAGCACGCATCCGATGATGTTGCCGAGATGTGGGACGGTGATGATGATGATGATGTGAGCTCACCTAGCGAATATATCAGCGGACAGCACGCATCCGATGATGTTGCCGAGATGTGGGACGGTGATGATGATGATGATGTGAGCTCACCTAGCGAATATATCAGCGGACAGCACGCATCCGATGATGTTGCCGAGGTGTGGGACGGTGATGATGATGATGATGTGAGCTCACCTAGCGAATATATCAGCGGAGCAGCACGCATCCGATGATGTTGCCGAGATGTGGGACGGTGATGATGATGATGATGTGAGCTCACCTAGCGAATATATCAGCGGACAGCACGCATCCGATGATGTTGCCGAGATGTGGGACGGTGATGATGATGATGATGTGAGCTCACCTAGCGAATATATCAGCGGACAGCACGCATCCGATGATGTTGCCGAGATGTGGGACGGTGATGATGATGATGATGTGAGCTCACCTAGCGAATATATCAGCGGACAGCACGCATCCGATGATGTTGCCGAGATGTGGGACGGTGATGATGATGATGATGATGTGAGCGTACCTAGCGAATATATCAGCGGACAGCACGCATCCGATGATGTTGCCGAGATGTGGGACGGTGATGATGATGATGATGTGAGCTCACCTAGCGAATATATCAGCGGACAGCACGCATCCGATGATGTTGCCGAGATGTGGGACGGTGATGATGATGATGATGATGTGAGCTCACCTAGCGAATATATCAGCGGACAGCACGCATCCGATGATGTTGCCGAGATGTGGGACGGTGATGATGATGATGATGTGAGCTCACCTAGCGAATATATCAGCGGACAGCACGCATCCGATGATGTTGCCGAGATGTGGGACGGTGATGATGATGATGATGTGAGCTCACCTAGCGAATATATCAGCGGACAGCACGCATCCGATGATGTTGCCGAGATGTGGGACGGTGATGATGATGATGATGTGAGCTCACCTAGCGAATATATCAGCGGACAGCACGCATCCGATGATGTTGCCGAGATGTGGGACGGTGATGATGATGATGATGTGAGCTCACCTAGCGAATATATCAGCGGACAGCACGCATCCGATGATGTTGCCGAGGTGTGGCACGTTGTTCACGTAGGGCAGGGCCGAGGTGATCAGCATGTTCTTGCGGCCTTTCACTGGCAGCCTGAAACGGAACGTTGGTTATAGGATATTGTATTTGGAAATTACTATTAGCATTAAGTTCTGTTATCTGTTGTGCAATAAAGAGTATCTATCTATATATTATAGGCGTAGCCAAGGGGGTGGGGTTCACTCAGTATAACAGTACGCCATCTAGCGGATATTTGAGCCAGACAGCAAAATGACACGGATTATACATTTTGACTTAATGAGGGTTTTTACAAAGGGACCGTTCAATTAAACTATTACGTAAGCATCGATGGGGGGGGGGGGGGGGGTCTTGTCTCTGCTTACTTTTGATAAATTCAGGAAGAGAAAGTACATGCAAAATCCGATAGATGGCGTTACGTTGACGTCAGTTCCAACAACGAGTGGATTGGTTACATTTTGACGTATCATGTCAAAATTATGAAGTTATGTTATGAAATAACCAATGTCGTCGGACCTGACGTCAACGTAACGCCATCTATCGGATTTTGCATTAAATTTGCAAAAACCGTCATTCTCTCAATATTGGTATCAAATAAAAGGGCTTGAGTAGTAGAATACATAATAAAATATGATAAATTTTAAATCCAAGATGGCCGCCACCACAGAATGCTGTATTAAATGTCAGAAGCTTTTAAAATTCAAAACTCTTTTCAACACAACGCCATTAAACATGTATGATGAATGAACACTTGTGTTTAATCAGTGCCTGAGTGTTATATACACTTAAGTATTATATTTGTGTTTCCTCTGTTGCCTGATATCTGTAACTACTTAGTATAGAGTCAGGTCAATGTATGAGATGTTGTGTGAATTATTAAAAAATATACATTTTAGAACTTACACAATTTTTTCCTCTTTCAGCGGCGGTTGTAGATTTTTCAGTCCATTCAGCCAGCCGTCTTTCGCTGCCTCTATTTCTTCTGCCGTGGGCCCTTGTACTACTTCGTCTGGTGACCTGAAAGACATGTTTTAAGTTAAATATTCGTGTGATGAACACTTGTGTTCGTTGTGTCTGGGTGTTATATAAAATCAAATATATTTATTGACTTAAATACAACAATTACATTTGTATACTAATTTATAAATAACATGCTTTGTGGGTATCACTATAAATTTTAATAAAATACTGGCAACATCTCGGGTCTTATAATTTTTATTTATACTCTGATATTTAATCATGTGGTGTAAACTGACAGATGTCAATGTGTCATCCCCATACATTATCACTCAATTAGACAGATACAAATGTTTGTTGATGAAACAGATATTTGTGTTGGGTCTGGTTGTTTGTAGTTCCTTCGTTGTTTCTGGTTTCCATAGCACAAGGGAAAACCTTAGTTTGGAACTAGGACAATGTTTGTGATGTTGTCTCAATTTGTTTATTTATTTATACAAAATGTATAGAAACTTGACATTTGCATCTGTCACTTTACTCCACATGATTAAAAACCAGAGTATATGTATTATATTTGTGATCCCCTGTTGTCTGATATCTGTAACACAAGTGCTTAAGCTACTTAGTACGGACTGAGTCAGGTCAATGTATGAGATGTTGTGTGAATTCATTTTATTTATTTATTTACCCTAAAGGTGACACCAGGCTGGCAAGTTGTGGAACACCTAGAGCTGATGACACCGCAAAAGGCCCTTCTGGAGACCCGTTCCATTGCTTCAAGGCTTCCTGTGAATATAAAACACGTTACAGTCACAGACTATAAAACAACAAGTCATGAAATTAATTGATGGCGCCACTGCCGCTTACGTCATAAAGTGTGATAGCCCCATCCCACTAATATTATAAACGTGAAAGTTTGTAAGTATGGATTGATGGATGTTTGCTCCTCTTTCACGTAAAAGCTACCAAGTGGATTTTAATGAAACTTTACAATAATATAGCTTACTAATTGTCACCCGCGACTTCGTCCGCGCGGAATAGTATCGCATTTTTAATTATCTATTAATTCCCCCCCCCCCCTCCATTTTAACCCCTTAAACCCCCTTTTCGCAATAAAAAGTAGCCAATACTTTTTTCAGGGTCTAGACCATCTGTATGCCAAATTTCATTCAAATCCTTTCAGTAGTTTGGGCGTGAAAGAGTAACAGACAGACGGACAGACAGACAGGGTTACTTTCGCATTTATATTTTTTTTAAGATTAGGATTAGTACCGTGTTGAAATAAACATATAAAATAAAAATATTAAATTTTGTCTAACCTGTATTGCCTTAGCAGAGGCCAACTCTTCAGTCCACCGCCGCAGGTGGCTGAACTCATCGGTATGTTGTTTCAACTCCTTATTGTACTGGAGGGGGTATATCGTGCTCCATATAGATATGTCTGCCGCTGACAGTTTGTCCTGTAATTACAACACGGAATTATGTTCACACCGTAACCACAAAATACATATTGACACAGAAGGCTGACTGCCCACTAAGAGCTAAAAATATGTCATGTACTCACGCATGCGCACTAACGGGCAAAAACGCCTTTTCGACCACATTAATCCTAACTTATGACATAAGATTGTCGAACTGTCGAGGTCTGTGGTAGAGGCCGCGCGCTTATGTACTCATGCCGAGCAACAACCCTAGCATATGTCAACGAACTCTTCTAACTTCAAAATCAGGTCAAAGTCTAACTTCTGTGTGTAATTATTTTGTGCCGTAACGTCTGTATACTCACTTGACATTGGCAGAATTAAAATGCCCAATTGTGGTTCCTTCGTTGTTTCTGGTTTCCATAGTACAACCCTAGGGACCAGGACAATGCATGTGATACTAACATTTCATTACTGTATAGCTTAGCTTTGGAAACTATTAATTGCTAATGTGTTATCGTTTCGTGTTTTTGGTTTACCTACCTATATAAGCCTTGTCGTTGTCTATGTCTATAGAAGTTATCTCTTTATAGATAGTATAGAAGATAATACTATTTATAAAGAGGTTAATCTCATAGTCCACGTCTGGGCTTATAGGTAAACCGAAAACACGAAACACATGCGCGATGTAATACACTCCCAGCGCCACCTATTGGTAGACAGTGGAACTACTTTCTCGAAACGAAGTGAGGGCGGGCCATCTATTAAAAGTTATTTTATAATGTACTAGTGGCTCGCCCTCACTTCGCTTCGGGACCGTAATTCAGAAATGAGCCAGTAGATGGCGCTGTGTCCAATTACATCGCGCAAGCGTTTCGTGTTTTCGGTTTACCTATAAGCCTTGTCGTTGTCTATAGAAGTTATCTCTTTATAAATAGTATGGATTATATAAGAACTAGCGGCCGCCCGCGACTTCGTCCGCGTGGAAAAGTAACTTTTTACCCCCCTTTTAACCCCTTACAACCCCCTTAATATTATTATGTTGATACAACTTAAACAAATTATTTCGACCAAATTTGGTACCATAAAAACGGTCATTGTGACTAAACCTTAAAAGATAGACATATGCCGTCGCGGACTTTTTTTTAGATCATGTATAGAGGAATAATTCTTTCATACATATTTTTTGTGTAGCTTGAACCGTTTTCGCAGCGCACGCAAAGAAAGCCTTCAAAAATGAATAATTTTCCCCGTTTTTTACACATTTACCGCTCTGTCTTTGCTCCTATTGGTCATAGCGTAATGTTATTTAGCCTATAGCCTTCCTCGATAAATGGACTATCCAACAAAAAAAGAATTATTCAAATCGCACCAGTAGTTTCGGAGATTAGCGCGTTCAAACAAACAAACAAACAAACTCTTCAGCTTTATTATATTAGTATAGATAGATATAGATGTATGTTTCCTTAAAGATAAATAAATCCATTTTAATGTTGTCTTAATAAAAAAAACTCTTAAGCAAGTATACTTGGCACAAGTTATAATATAATAATAAATAACATTTAGTTCCGATACTTAAGTTAAATCCATATATATGTATGTGTTAGTAATAATTAACTTACCCCCAAAATGTACTTGTTAGTGCTCAGCTGCTTATCCAGTATGGTCAAGTGTGAGTTGAGGCTTTGCTTCAAGTCGGAAGGGGTTGTTTTGGCCGCCAGCACCGCTGACACGGTGGGCTGAAGCCGCGTGGCTTCCCACTCTTGCATTTGTTGGCTGGAAATTAATAATATTTTATTAAGATCATTTTTATTATTATTTTCTTTATTTTGTTTAAAAATCTCGTCCGCGTGGAATAGTAGTAGGTAGCATTTTTAATATTTAATCATTTTCACCCCCCTTTTAACCCCTTACAACCCCCTTTTCGCAATAAAAAGTAGCCTATGTTCTTTCTCAGGTTCTAGACCATCTGTATACCAAACATTCAAATCTGTTCAGTAGTATTGGCGTGAAAGAGTAACAGACAGACAGACAGAGTTACTTTCGCATTTATAATTTACTAGCGGCCGCCCGCGACTTCGTCCGCGTGGAAAAGTAACTTTTTACCCCGCTTTCAACCCTTTACAAACCCCTTTTCGCAATAAAAAGTAGCCTATGTTCTTTCTCAGGGTCTAGATCATCTGTATACCAAATTTCATTTAAATCCGTTCAGTAGTTTTGGCGTGAAAGAGTAACAGACAGACAGACAGAGTTACTTTCGCATTTATAATATTAGTTAGGATTAGGACTAGTGGCCCACCCTCACTTCGCTTCGGGACCGTAATTCAGAAATGAACCAATAAATGGCGCTGTGCTAAATTACATCGCGCAAGCGTTTCGTGTTTTCGGTTTACCTATAAGTCTTGTCGTTGTCTATAGAAGTTATCTCTTTATAAATTGTATAGATTATAAGTAAGGATTATAGTTTTTTTATTTATTTTCTTTACAAATTTTTATGTTGTTGCCATTAATTACCATCAGGTCCGCCTGCTCATCTGCTACCTATCACATCAAAAAAAATGCTAATAAAAGTTAACAATGGCGCTACACTATCCAATAGCCTATACCGCTAAAAATCCAAACTTCACATACCACTGCCCATTCTCAGACAAGTCCAGCACTGGGAACAGGTACTGAGCCGCCGCGTTGCTGCTGAAGAAGCTGAGCTGATCGTCCACCTCGAGGAGCGGGAGAGCGCGCGGGCCTGCGAATACATCGTCTGCAATCACAGACCACTGCTTCAGTACCGTGCCCAGGGGTTAGTTTAGTAAAATTAAGGTTAGTAGACACAATTTGAGCCTAATTGGGTATTTAACTAATTTTTTTATGTGTTTAATCAAAAGACCTCTCAATTTAAGAAACATTATTGAAAGAATTACTTGATTCTGATTTGAATTACCTGAGATATCATAACTTTAAGAGCACATATTTTGGGCAAGCCCAAAAACGCTCTATACAAATGGCTACAGGCGAGTGACGGCACATGCTCGTATCCTGTATGCGCGACTAGTAAATTTTGTTTGGTAGCTTTATCAAATGTTTCATTTAAGTAAATGGTTTTATAATAAAAGTTGGTGGAAAATGTACGGGTAGTTCAATGATATTGTAATACTTTAAAAATGGACTTGCCCATGAAACTTTGAATGCTCATAAAACCAGCTAGACACTATATTTTTAACTGAAAATGTTGGCCATTGGTTCTCATTTACCAGTATTTTGGAAAAGTATAAATATTTTTTACTATATGGAGATTAGTCAAATACCCTATAGCGAAAAGCCCGTACGAAAGAAGAAGAAGGTTAGTAAATGAGAGAAGCATGCTTCATTAATTGAGCGCCATGTGTTATGAAATAGTTGAACTTCTTTACAACTTCTAGTACCAACAGGGCCCAGGGTTAGTACAGTAATTTAAGGTTACCAGGAGACAGTGTAAGAATGCTTCTTTGATTGAGCACCATATCTTATTTCTCAGGAACCTCAGGTTATATATTTAGGATTATAATAATAATAAGTTTGCAGCATCGAGACTTTTAAAAAAGTAAACTTTCACAAAGTAACATCACATGCATTGGTCTGACTCTGAGATAGCTAGCTCAAGCACCTGTGTTACAGATATCAGAACCAACAGTGGAAATACAAATAGGTATATAAGTAAAATACTTTTCTTTTGTAAACACATACTTATAATACATAGAAAACACCCAGACCAATACAAACAGACATGTTCATGCACACAAATGTTTGTACTGTGTGTGGTATAGATTTCAATATTTTCATATGAGTTTCTTATTTGTATAGCAATTGCATGTTTTGTAAACAGGAAATTACACCAGATCAATTAAAAAATAAAAGGAAAATTTTACAATAAAATGTGACACATTATTAAGTATAATATTATTCCTTTTATCAAGTCTGGAAATTACAAATCAAAAAAATACATGGAATGTGTATCAATCATTCTTTTGATTTCCTTTAACAAAGTACAATATTAGACTTTTTAATTTCAAATGATATTATCACTATTGGCATAAAAATGCGGAAACCGGGTTGCATTTAATACAAACACTGAGATGGCCAAAACTATTTTTATGTTTCCAGCCTAAATTTTTGCAAGACTAACATTGATTTACTTGTAAAACTAGTTTTATCGAAAACCTGATCCAAAAAACCATGCAAAAGCAAGCAAAATAATCATGCCAATACAGAAAATGATGCAATAACAAACAAAAATAGGAAAATTTACTAAGTTTTTAATGACAAAATTATCTTGTAAATACGATTATATACCCCAAAAATTCGAATGAAAAAGTTTTCCCATATTAAATTTAATCTTAAACTATAATTTATGATAGTAAATTGTTAGAATTTAGTTTAAAATTCTAAGAAAAACTACCTCCAAAAGATGCAGGCTTCAATTCCACTTTTTTCCCTGCCAAGTTCGCCGCTATCAGCAACTTTAGCGTGGAAGTATTATTCTCGTTCGTATAGATCTTCATTTTACACGTTTTACTTGTGCGGTGTAGAATTAATAATTATTTTTATTAGAATTCATGGAATAACCTTAAAATCCACCTGGCATTCCAACAATTTGACAACTGGCGATGACATGACAGGTAAAGTAAAATCGTCCGAGTTGAAAAGCCAACCGAATGTATCGTTCTAGCCAGACGAACATACTTATGTAATTTAGTAGGTTAATACAGATTGAAGGTTCGGTAAAGTGCGTTCAAAACATTTTCGAATTATGGATGCGTTTCTAAACTACTTTTCTGGTATTATGTTTAGAATAAAAGAATGACTTTATTGATTTTTCTTAAGGTTTTTTAAAGGCATTTTTTTCAAAGTCCATCTTCCCAAAAATATTTTGTCCTTCGAGTATTTAAATTTTATTGGCGCTACCAATGGGCTCCCGCTACCAGTGGAGGCTCAAGTGCGCTGCCAACCTTTAAGCTAACTTCCTCAGGACTGGGCCTCTTTTGTGATAAGTGTCAGACAAGCAAACGGACCACCTGATGGTAAGCGATTACCGCCGCCTATAGACAAGATGTCACAAGTTCCCCTAATCAAAGAGAATATAATCACTCCGTGCCCCTAATATCCCCTAATCCGGTACCCCCACTCACTGGACGAAACAGCACATTCACTGATTTACGACTCACCCTTGCTCCTGTACCCGCGCTAACTTTTTACTCACCATAAGCCATCCCATGTGCCTTATAAAGGACTATAAACCTTAAAGGAATTTGAGTATGAAAAAAACAAAACAACAATTTTCTTAAATAATTTATTTGTAAAATTAAATAATTTGTCTTCTAACATCTCTAGACATTGCTAATATTAAACAACATTTTGGAATAAACTTACATAACGAAATAGAAAATGCAAGCGAGTACAGTTAACGTCAGAAAACTTGCATGGTACACTCACGTACAGAGTACAGACAACCACAAGTGTCACAAAATCTGTAAATTTTCTTCATAATTTTAATGTCATACACATTGACAGTTGACACTCAACCATTGGTCATGGGGGCCGGTAGGGAAGGGGGGTATTTTTAGGGAGTGCATGGCACAATCAATCTGTAGGTACTAAACCCAACCCTAACCCCAAGGGGGCCTTATTACAAGATGGTGACTATAAGGTACTAACCTTATAGTCACCATCAATAAACCTAATACTATGGTTGAAGAATGATAACGTTCGATGATAGTTGTTCGTTATGTATGTATAATATAAAATATTAGCACGTATTATTGTAAGTGTTATGTACGCCGTTATTGTGGTGCATATCAGAACTGATAAGTTTAATTATTAAGAACCGTGTTTGTATTAATATGTGTCATGTGGCTGTACTCAATAAATAAATAAATAAACGTTCCTAAACTGTCAAAACTGTCAAAAGTGACAGTTTCAGTTTTAAACCAAGACTAACTTTAGACCTTTTGTATTATTAGGTAAAGTGTGGTTATCTGTTCATTAAAATTATGATATGACCGATCCATAGCGTTTTATTTTGTACAGTCCAAATCAAGATCTATACTCTGATTCATAATCATGTAAAGTAAACTGACAGATGTCAATGTGTCATCCCCATACATTATCACTCAATTTGACACATGCAAAATGTCAAAATGCGTAGAAACTTGTCATTTTCGTCTGTCAGTTTACTTTACATGATTATAAATCAGAGTATAGATACCTAATACCAAAATGTAAAAAAACAGGTATCTATTTCTGGTACTGGTGAAATTGTTTTTTTTTATTTTATTTTGCTCTTTTTTTAAACTTCTCTTTTTGATTTCGACTGTACAATTATCGCTTAAAAACACAGCAATTTCAAAACAATAATAATGTTAAGACTTCAAAAACTATGATTGTACTCTTCATTAATAAAGGTGCAGATGCCAACACATCAAACCATCCAAATATGTAAAAAGTTAATATAGGTACGGCTCACAGAGTAAAAAATATGGCTGTACCCGAGAGTAATTGTGCCAATGTCAAGTAAAAAAAGTGATAAATGTGGATAGTCGTGCAAGACTTGACATGTTCTATTGAATATTGAACTCTATTCTCAAGGAAAAAAGTTGAAATTGTGAAAATTTTACATTTCCATGTATGTAGTTTGATATGTTGACGTGTGTACAGTTTTTTTTTTCAATCATTCGAGACATACAAACAACCAAACATAAAATATTGTCATACACAAGGGGTTTAATTAAATAGGAGTAACATTTTTCAATTTTAATGTCATTCTACTTTGGCTTTTGTACGATTATTATTACTTTTTATGTGATAGGTGGCAGACGGGCTGATGAATCCCCTGATGGCAAGGGATTGCCACCATAGACACCTGCACTTTCCTTGCGTCTGTGTACAATCAGCCACACAATAAACTGCACATTTGTTAATTTCATAAAGCATAAGAGTTACCATAGCTCAGTCATTTGTGAGGCTGAAGTACATTGCCAAACATCATATACAAAACTGTCAAATTTCTTTCAATCGACTCTCATCTTACTGTGAAACACTTAAGGTTGAATTTCAATTGAGGAAATTTGACAGGTTTTGGTAAGCTGATATGTGGCTGTATGTACAAACAACCACACGTAACGTTTCTATAATCTGTGAAACACTTCACAACTTTATTTATCCAATTCACTTTAATGTTAGGTGTTCATTGTATAAAGAAATTGGACAAAATGTATAAATCTAACATGTGGCTGTCAGTACATATAGGCTACAAGTATTTGTTAAGACTAGCTGACTTCTTATTTGAGTTAAAATGTCCTGAAAATTACAAAATAAATCGTAAAAAAAAAAACACATTTTGAAAGAAAATAATTTCACAAAATACATAAAATGTATAAACTGTAAGTTTAAAAATACATAAAACTAAATATTTTAGTTATTTTTTATTTCCTATTGATTACAGAATTGATTGATATACATTTTTGACGTTATATTTTATATTTAAAAGTGATTTAAATATTGGTCACTGAAAATGTATTAAAATATATTATTTCATTTACATGTTATACTTAGATACATTCGGCTAAACAGAAACTTAGTAATTTTACTTGTAATATTAATGTATGTAATAAGAATTATTATGTGAAAAATCTACTGGATGACGCACTATAGATACGACTGTAGTCCAACAAAAGGATGATTAAACTGATTGTATATTCCCGCCGGGGCTATCTCGTGTAAAAATTCCGCTAGATGGCGTACTGTAGAACTGAAATCCATATACACGATGATTGGTTATTTTTGAAGTGAGATGTCAAAATGTCACTACAAATGTCGTTGAAGTTGAACCAGTAGGTACGACATCTAGCGGATACACACGCGAAGCTTCGTCCTCAACGTCACTGGTTGTTTAGTGACATTTTGACATCTTACATCAAAATTGACCAATCACCGTGTATACTCTGATTCATAATCATGTAGAGTAAACTGACAGGTGAAAATGACAAGTTTCTATGCATTTTGACATTTTGCATGTGTCAAATTGAGTGATAATGTATGGTGATGACACATTGACATCTGTCAGTTTACTTTACATGATTATGAATCAGAGTATAGATGGACCTCAGCTCTACAATACGCCATCTAGCGAATTTTACACGCTATAGCTCCCATTACAATATTTTGACTGGTTTCAATACAAGTTTTAAACATGGCGATTTGGAGACATTCAAATAATTTTAAGTTAGTATACATTTTTATTTTCTTAAAAGAAAATATTCATACCCAATACCAATGACTAATATACAGGGTCAAAACAAACCATAGCCACTTTCTAAATTTATGCCAAACTAGCGGCCGCCCGCGACTTCCTACGCGTGGAGTTAATTATTGACACTTACCGTCATATTTTGGACAATCCACACAATATATTGTTATAAATTGTAGCCTAAATGTTATTCTGATGTATAAGCTATATTGTGGTAAAGTTTCATTCAAATCCATTCAGTAGTTTTTACGTGAAAGAGTAACAAACATCCATACTTACAAACTTTCGCCTTTATAATAGTAGTAGGATAGTAATGGATGAAGATACAGAAGTATACTTCAAAATTTGATCTAAAAAAGTTATAATTTAAAAGGTGGCAATGATTTGACCCTGTTTATTTGGTCCACGCCCGTGCGAATAAAAATCACACCTTTCTAAACCACCCTGTATAAATTTTGTATGTGAAGACTGGCCAGAAAAATAAACACCCTGTCTCTCTTCTAAGCATAACCGTTTTCAATTAAAATTCCTTTTTTTAATCTACGTAATCATTTCATTTTCTTTCAATCTGGGATCTGATCTGCTTATGATAGCGAGAAGCAATGCGTTAACAAGTTAGTTCAACGTTTCACCACTAGATGGCAGGATTCCTACTTTTCTGGTCGGCCTTGAGTTGGAGTACTCTAATCAATAATTTTATTTCTAATTGAGTACATTTTGTACAGACATACAAACAAACATTGAAACATACATACATTCATACTTTTTACTTAAAAACTAATTCTATTCTTATAAAATATGATATTTTTCATTTATTCTTCATTAGAGTAATTTAAAATTTTAATATCCACCTTCCAACGATGTTTCATAGTTCTACGCATCGAGTCTGGGCGTTCTGAAACATGCATACTAAAACAGTTAAATTACACACTAATTGTCTGGTTAAAAAGGTTAATATCTACAATATGAGACTGAATCGGATGAATCCGAGAACGCCCAGAATCGAAATTTGTTATAAATTAATCATAACCTAAGAATTAATTTTCGAGAGTACGCGAGGTCCGATATAGGGACGTTACCCTGTCGATATTATCGATATCGATGGAGTTTTGAAATTGCAAAGAATTTCACTAAGAAAAATAGAATATCGACTCGATAGAAGACACCTATCGACATTAGGACATCACTATTCAAAACTATGAAACACCCCACCATTCCAATATCAGTCATTTCTCGACCACGCTTAACATCTAAATATCACAACGACAAAGAAATAAAAAAAAAATACACAGCAATCCGCAGACTATCGTGCCGTCTCGTTCTTACAACACACTCTAACATACGAGTGAGAGAGACGACTAGTGTTTCAAACGCTACCATTTTACTATGTACAGGTTGTAGCTATTTGGCCTTTGTGTACTAAAAACTAATTTAAATGGTCACGCCAATTTTTTTAAGGAGGCCGAAAGCCAAAAGCCTGCAGCCGAAGGCCGAAGTTTATTAACGATATAACGATTATCGATATATCGCAGCCGGATCGTATAATCCGCCGTATTACATGACGGCTAGCTGATATCAAAAACAGGGCCGTTTCGAAATGCGGCGGATCAACGATTAGCCGCATTGTCATTGAGATACGTTCTTCAATAAGGCGGGCCACGTTTAGCCATATCGTACTCCTACTTATTATGAGAAGTGTTGCCACAACACAAAATTATCTTTACAAGGTTAGGTAGTTAGCTAGCCGTTTTGTAATACGGCGGATTATACAATCCGGCTGCGACAAATACATAGATTCATCAATCACTACATGTAAAAATAAGTATGATAGTCTCGTTTAGCTATGGTTCAATCCGGCTCGTCTTAATATTCATTTATACTCCAAACTGGAATTCAAGACCAAAAAATCTACGACAGATACGTCACTGTCAAATCTGTTAATGTCACTTATGTCATTTTCAAGTGACGTTTTCAGGTTTCGCCAAGCTTTTTGGCATTATTTTTCTTATTATGCAGACTAAACTGTCAAGTTCCATACATTGTTAAAATGTTGTGGGTAGATACCAAATGTTATTAACACCTGAAGTGTTACAAGCGCAATACCATCTTTGAAAACTAAAATTACGGATGGTTAAGTTTTTAAGTGTCTTGTATTGAAATGAAAAAAAGTTAATAAAATTATTTTTTTAAATTATAGAATCACAATTACCAATCAATAAATTAGGTACATCAGCGAGTGTTTTAAGAAAAAAGGGGTATACTATAGTACGATCATTTTATTGCAGTAGCAACATTGTAGTAGTTTTTTTGGTCTTGATTTCCAGTTTTGGGACTTTTATACGTTACATTGGTATCGTTAATTTTTCGAATGACCTGTGCAAGTGTATCACGGGATTATAGCCTTTATTCTTTACACATTACGTGCGAGTCTCCCTCGTCACAGCGGACAGGGGGCTGGCTTTATCTCTGTTCTTGGTCTGCGAAGCGGCGGTGTTCAGTGAGCCGGACCAGTCGGCTAGTTGGGCGACCGGTCTGTAGAACTTTGTGGAAGTTCGGTTGAAGATCGGTAGGAGTTCGTTGGCTTCGTTTGATAGAGCCTGGAAAAGAAAATGGTACTTATTTTATTTGCTAAAAAAATTAAAAAAGAATATACATACATTAATACACACAACATGTCATATTATTATATTGATCTGACTCAGTACGCGCTTAACCCTTAACCTTTTTTTCATTGGTTTTCAACCTTATCATAACTGCATAAAGTTCAAAATCTGGTGGTCTCATATGGTACATAGCCTGGTTAAGTGTGTTACAGATATCAGACAACAGAGCAAACACAATCTAAACATAATCTGTAATGAGTCTATTATTCCGTTGTGCACTATGTAGTTCACATACGCACAGTGGTCCGAAGCTACGTGTTGACAATGGAAAGTTATCGAAGGTTCGAGAAACATCGAGCATTGTGTAGAAGTTTCTCAAAGCCCTATTTGCAATGTGCCCGCTAAATTTCCAGAAAATGTGTCTCGATCTTTCGTGAGACAAGAATCTAGAAACAACGAATCTAATTATATCTAAAAACAATCCGGTGACATGGTGAGTTCGTAGGTTTGCAACGCATTAGACTCCACCAGTGTTTATGGACAGCAGCTCTTTGATTATAGAATGTCGATGTCGATGTAGACATTATACAGGGTGTATCTGTGAACATTTACATCCCCTTAACCACGTGTTTTACCCACCATTATGAACAACATTTGTTCTATGACTTTTAAAAATTCGCATAAAAAAATTTCATCTTTCCATACAAAGTAGGTCACGTGACTTGGTAATTTTGTATGGGGAGTCGAAAATTTTTCGAAGAATTTGGAAAAGTTGTTGAACAAATGTTGTTCAGAATGGTTGATAGAGCACGTGGTTAAAGGGATGTAAATGTTCTCAGATACACCCTGTATAATCAAAGCAGCAGCTATCGCTTACCATCAGGCGATCCGTACGCTCGTCTGCCACCTATCATAATAACCTGTTACCTTAAGGTATATGACGGCGTCTGTCCCGTACCCCTCACAGGACATCAGCACCAGATCCCCGTGGAAGTACCGGGCGTACAGCCTCGAGATGGGCAGCCCGTACCGTAACCTGGAAACAATGTAGCCGCCAACGCCAACGCTTCTTCTTTCTTGGTACGGAACTGCTAAGGAATGGAACAACTTGCCGACTTCTGTATTCCCAGAGGGCTAGAATTTACCAACTGAGTGAGAGCCACGCTTCGACATGAATGGGCCGGCTTGACCGAAGTAATACCACGTCCTCACAGAAAACCGGCGTGAAGCAGTTGTTCAGAACCTCATTCACTCGGCGTGTTTCGCCGAGTGAATGAGGTTACCGGAGGCCCACCCGGGGGGGGGAATGGGATAAAAGGTTGGCAGCGCACTTGTAACTCCACTGGTGTTACAAGTGTCCATGAGCGGCGGTAATTGCTTACCATCAGGTGATCCGCCTGCTCGTCTTCTACCTATCAAATAAAAAAAAACAGAAGCGGAGCTGCTTGGAGTTGAGGCGAGACTTAAAAAAAAATACCAATCACGTTGCTCAAAATACAAATCTCATCTCTGATGAGCAATGTGGTTGGTAATTTTTTATTAGTCTCAGTCTAGCTCAACTCCACGCAGCTCCTTCTGTGGAAACCATCTTCAGTGAACCAGCGGTTCGAAGCATCGCGATTGTCTACGAGGGTAGGTGTCCCTGCGGCTTGTAGCATCGTCTACGAGAGTTGTCCCTGCGGCTCGTAGCACCGTCTACGAGAGTTGTCCCTGCGGCTCGTAGCATCGTCTACGAGAGGTGTCCCTGCGGCTCGTAGCATCGTCTACGAGAGTTGTCCCTGCGGCTCGTAGCATCGTCTACGAGAGGTGTCCCTGCGAGTCCTATCATCTACGAGACTACAGCGCCTCGTAGCATCATCATCTAAATCTTCCACTGTTTATTTCACTCACCAGCCAGCGGTACGGTGTGCGAGTCTGACTTGGAGGGCTGCGGCGCCGTGCTGTACATGTACTTGAAGAGGAGGTCCGTCACGCTGCGCGGGATGCCGCCGCCGCGGTCCGACATCTAAGGCACAAAATAATTACACACAGAAGTTAGACTTTGACCTGATTTTGAATTTAGAAGAGTTCGTTGACATATGCTAGGGTTGTTGCCCGGCATGAGTACCTACATAAGCGCGCGGCCTCTACCACAGACCTCGACAGTTTGACAATCTTATGTCATAAGCTAGGATTAATGTGGTCGAAAAGGCGTTTTTGCCCTTTAGTGCGCATGCGTGAGTACATGACATATTTTTAGCTCTTAGTGGGCAATCAGCCTTCTGTGTCAATATGTATTTTGTGTCTAAGGGGTAGATTAGTGTTAGTGAAGTGTCAAGATACATGAAAAAAAAAAAACAATTAAAAGATTACGATTACTTTGACGCATTAGCAATTAGCCTGTATGAGCCGAATTAGCAAACTGAAGTGGCAGTGGGCTGGTCACATTAGCCGCAGAACTGACAACCGTTGGAGCCATTAAGTCCTTGAGTGGAGACCGCGACTCGGTAAGCGTAGTGTTGGACGCCCTGCGACAAGATGGGATGACGACATTCGAAGGCTGACTGGAGTGAGCTGGATGAGAGTGGCCGAAAATCGGGAGCGGTGGCGTGCATTGGGGGAGACCTGTGTCCAGCAGTGGACGAGCGTGGGTTGCTGATGACTTTGACGCTGCCTAAGTGAGTGCAAGGGGTAAGTGAGTGAAGGTAGTGAGTGAGAGTATGGAGGAAGAGAAGGGAGTGAGTGGAGGGAGTTAGTGAGAGTGGAGAGAGCGAGAGAGAAAAGGGAGTCAGTGAGCGAGTGTAGGGACTGAGTGTGTTTACGAAATTTGAGTTTTAGAGAATTTGAGTCAGTAGTGAGTGAATAGTGTGATTCAGTGAGTGAACGAGTGACAGGAGTGATAAGAGTCAGTAAATGGAGTGAGAATTAAGGGAGTGAGTGAGTGAATAGTGTGAGTCAGTGAGTGAACGAGTGACAGGAGTGTTAATGTCAGTAAAGGGAGTGTGTGAGTAAATGGAGTGAGTGAGAGAATAGTATGAGTCAGTGATGAACGAGTGACAGGAGTGTTAATGTCAAAGGGAGTGTGTGAGTAAATGGAGTGAGTGAGAGAATAGTATGAGTCAGTGAGTGAACGAGTGACAGGAGTGTTAATGTCAGTAAAGGGAGTGTGTGAGTAAATGGAGTGAGTGAGAGAATAGTATGAGTCAGTGAGTGAACGAGTGACAGGAGTGTTAATGTCAGTAAAGGAGTGTGTGAGTAAATGGAGTGAGTGAGAGAATAGTATGAGTCAGTGAGTTAACGAGTAACAGGAGTGTTAATGTCAGTAAAGGGAGTGTGTGAGTAAATGGAGTGAGTGAGAGAATAGTATGAGTCAGTGAGTGAACGAGTGACAGGAGTTATAAGAGTCAGTAAATGGAGTGAGTGAGTGAGTGAGTGAGTGAGTGAGTGAATAGTGTGAGTCAGTGAGTGAACGAGTGACAGGAGTGTTAATGTCAGTAAAGGGAGTGTGTGAGTAAATGGAGTGAGTGAGAATAGTGTGAGTCAGTGAGTGAACGAGTGACAGGAGTGTTAATGTCAGTAAAGGAGTGTGTGAGTAAATGGAGTGAGTGAGAGAATAGTATGAGTCAGTGAGTTAACGAGTAACAGGAGTGATAAGTGTCAGTAAATAGAGTGTGTGAGTAAATGGAGTGAGTGAGTGAATAGTGTGTTCCAGTGAGTGAACGAGTAACAGGAGTGACAGAGTCAGTGAAGGGAGTGAGTAAATGAGTAAAGGGACTGATTGAGTGGATGGTGTCTGAAGGGAGTAGTGCGTGAAGAGGTTATTTATTAAGTCAGTAAAGGGAGTGGCTGAGAGAGTGGATGGTATTATTCACCATACCTTAACAGAGATATCTTCCCGTCCATTCACCAGGTTGACCTGTATCGGCGGCGGCGCGCTCTCGTGGTGCTCCATCACCGCTCGCATCGCATTCTTGAACAACTCGAACAGCATGTGGTACAGATGTGATGGCACGTACACGTGTGGAGGGATGGAGTGAGTGAGTGAAGGGGACGAGTGTGTTTACGATGAGAGTGAGTGAGTGAAGAGGGTAAATGAGTCAGTAGTGAGTGAATAGTGTGAGTCAAAGAGTGAACGAGTGACAGGAGTGATAAGAGTCAGTAAATGGAGTGAGAATTAAGGGAGTGAGTGAGTGAATAGTGTGATTCAGTGAGTGAACGAGTGACAGGAGTGATAAGAGTCAGTAAATGGAGTGAGAATTAAGGGAGTGAGTGAGTGAATAGTGTGAGTCAGTGAGTGAACGAGTGACAGGAGTGTTAATGTCAGTAAAGGGAGTGTGTGAGTAAATGGAGTGAGTGAGAGAATAGTATGAGTCAGTGAGTGAACGAGTGACAGGAGTTATAAGAGTCAGTGAAGTAAGTGAAGGGAGTGACTCACTGGATGGCGTCCACCGTACCTTAACAGAGATATCTTCCCGTCCATTCACCAGGTTGACCTGTATCGGCGGCGGCGCGCTCTCGTGGTGCTCCATCACCGCTCGCATCGCGTTCTTGAACAACTCGAACAGCATGTGGTACAGATGTGATGGTACGTACACTATCGGCATGGGTCTGTCGCTTGGCACTGTGGAAAACAATAGAGATAATAAAAATAATAATAATAATAATATTTTCACTACATCACATACATTGATCTGACTCTGAGATAGGTAGCTCAAGCACCTGTGTTACAGATATCAGAACCAACAGTGGGATTACAAATATATACATATAATACTTTTCTTTTGTACTTATAATACATAGAATTTACATTATATTATAAATACATACTTATAATACATAGAAAACACCCAGACCAATACAAACAGACATGTTCATGCACACAAATGTTTGTACTGTGCGGGGATCCAACCCGCAACCCTAGGCCCAGACGCAGCATTCACTACCACTGAACCAACCGGGTCGTCAAGATAGGATTAAACAACTAAAATCAGCTACTCTGAAGCAGCCCCTGTGCTGTGTTCGCCGAGTGAGAGAGGGTACCGGAGGCCCACCCGGGGGAAGGGGATAAAAGGTTGGCAGCGTCACTTGTAACTCCACTGGTGTGCAGGTGTCCATGAGCGGCGGCAATTGCTTACCATCAGGTGATCCGCCTGCTCGTCTGCTACCTATCACTTAAAAAAATGATTTTTAATCTGTGGAGTAAACTGACAGATGTCAATGCGTCATCCCCATACATTATCACTTAGTTTGACAGATGTAAAAGGTCAAAATGTATAGAAACTTGACATTTGCATCTGTCAGTTTACTCCACATGATTAAAATACAGAGTTTAGTAAGATTAAGACACAAATAAAGATGATGAAGTTTAAAAAGAAAGAGCGATGGTAGACTAGGCTACGGCTATTACGTTTACAGCAGTATATTTCTTGAGAAGAAGAAGATGGCAGCGCACTTGTAACTCCACTGGTGTTGCAAGTGTCCATGCGCGGCGGCAATTGCTTACCATCAGGTGATCCGCCTGCTCGTCTGCTACCTATACCATAAAAAAAAGACCAAGGTATAGTCTACTTAAAGCAACTAACAGAGCTTAACATCATCACGTCGTTGAAGGCAGGCTGTTTTAGTGACTTGGTGTTACTCATGACAATTATTACTGTTTGGTCTTCTGGAGAGAAGACCATCTAGAATCTTTACCTGTTCTTTTGTAATCAGGCGCTGTTACTTCAAGTCTTTAAGCCTTCTAGCCATAACTCATGATCTTTCACTGACTCACCTCCCCCCTGCTAGCTCATTGAGTGACTTGACGTTTCTCATGACGATTGTTGACTACTGTTTGGTCTTCTGGAGAGAAGATCATCTAGAAACCTTACCTCTTCTGTGGTATATGGCGCTGTAACTTGAAATCTTTAGCAGAATCTAGCTATATCTCATGGTCACCCATCGACTTACCTCCCTCTTGCAGTAACCTTACTGGATCTTTCGTGAATCTTTGGACCTATAGACTATCTTTCACCGACTCACCTCCCCCCTGCAGTAACCTTTTTTGTTTAGAATAGGGGCAGACGAGCATACGGAGCACTGATGTTAAGCGATTACCGTCGCCCATGAACACCTGCAACTCCAGGGCTTCACAGGTGCGCTGCCGGCCTTTTAGAGCGAGATATGCCCTTTTCTTGAAGGTTTGTAGGTCTTACTCGATCTTTGGTGAATCTTTCGGACCTACAGACTATCATTCACCGACTCACCTCCCCCCTGCAGTATCTGCAGGTCCGGCGACGCCAGGTAGTATCTGTCGCAGAGGAACCTCGCGTTCTCGTACGCGTCGCGCACCACCGCCACCACGTCGCACGCCGGGTCGATGGAGCCGATGTGGCGGCCGCCGTTGCCGATGCCGTTAGTGATTATGTCTACAGCAGTCTATTGAGAAGACGCTATCGTCTACTTAGTTACAGTTAGACGCTGATGAGTCTCTTAAAGTCTTTGTCACAGTCTAGATTTAGAGCGATTCCATTAGCAGATGATAGATACAACAGTCTATTCCTTGAGAAGACCAAGTTATCGTCTACTTAGAAGCTATTATAGGAGCTTAAAATCTACACAGATGTTGTAGGCTGACTGTTGTGAGTGACCTGGTGCTTATCATGACGATTGTTTGGTCTTCTGGAGAGAAGACCATCTAGAATCTTTACCTGTTCATTGGTAATATGGCGCTGTAAGTCCGCAGCATTCGTACGCTGCAGAGTCTCTTCAAGTCTCAGAAGCAACTTAAGACTTTAAAATGATGACAGACGTTGTAGGCTGGCGGTTTTAGTGACTCAGTCTTTCTTATAAAGATTGCTATTTGGTCTTTTAGGGAGAAGACCGTCTAGAAACTTACCTGTTCTTAGGTCTGCACCGTTCGTTCGCTAGTGTCTCTTCAAGTCTTCAGCAGCTTCTGGCTATATGTTAACGGTCTTTCACCGACTCACCTCCCCCCTGCAGTAACCTTACTGGATCTTTGGTGAATCTTTAGTACCTATAGATGGTGTTTCACCGACTCACCTCCCCCCTGCAGTATCTGCAGGTCCGGCGACGCCAGGTAGTATCTGTCGCAGAGGAACCTCGCGTTCTCGTACGCGTCGCGCACCACCGCCACCACGTCGCACGCCGGGTCGATGGAGCCGATGTGGCGGCCGCCGTTGCCGATGCCGTTAGTGATTATGTCTACAGCAGTCTATTGAGAAGACGAAGCTAACGTCTACTTAGTTACAGTTAGACGCTGATGAGTCTCTTAAAGTCTTTGTCACAGTCTAGATTTAGAGCGATTCCATTAGCAGATGATAGATACAACAGTTTATTCCTTCAGAAGACCAAGTTATCGTCTACTTAGAAGCTATTACAGGAGCTTAAAATCTTGATAGATGTTGAAGGCTGACTGTTGTGAGTGACTGGCTGTATATCATGACGATCGTTTGGTCTTCTGGAGAGAAGACCATCTAGAATCTTTACCTGTTCATTGGTAATATGGCGCTGTAAGTCCGCAGCGTTCGTACGCTGCAGAGTCTCTTCAAGTCTCAGAAGCAACTAAAGACTTTAAAATCATGACAGACGTTGTAGGCTGGCGGTTTTAGTGACTCAGTCTTTCTTATAAAGATTGCTATTTGGTCTTTTAGGGAGAAGACCGTCTAGAAACTTACCTGTTCTTAGGTGTGCACCGTTCGTTCGCTAGTGTCTCTTCAAGTCTTCAGCAGCTTCTGGCTATATGTTAACGGTCTTTCACCGACTCACCTCCCCTCTGCAGTAGCCTTACTCGATCTTTGGTGAATCTTTAGAACCTATAGACGATCTTTCACCGACTCACCTCCCCCCTGCAGTATCTGCAGGTCCGGCGACGCCAGGTAGTATCTGTCGCAGAGGAACCTCGCGTTCTCGTACGCGTCGCGCACCACCGCCACCACGTCGCACGCCGGGTCGATGGAGCCGATGTGCCGGCCGCCGTTGCCGATGCCGTTGACTGAGGCCTGCTTCGCGCCTATTTGTTCGCCGAATAGTAGTGCTGTGAATGGGGGGATGAGAACTAGTTATTCACATATTAAGAAACTTTTTTGGTGTCATAGTTCGTGAACGGAAATTAGGACGCATCTCCCGTACCCTCTCGCGCTTCTATTTATTTCTTCATGTGACAGGTGACGGGACAGATCACCTGATGGTAAGCGATTGCCCAATTTCCGTGGCGTGGCGCGGGTATCAGGGCGGAAGATTATTGTCGGTTCTATTTCTTCACAACTTCTCCCCCCCCTACGCTTTTTCTTTATATTGAGGACAATCAAGATGACCTCACTCCGCTTGATGGTAAGCGGCCGTGATATCCAAATATGAGGTTAACAGTCACCAAAGAACAAAAGTAACTACTGAGTCTGTCATCCTCACCCTGAAGGCCTGCTGAGATGTTTTCACGCCCCGGTTTTAACCGGACACACAGCAATAGCACAGGATTGTAAGAACAAAGGAACACATGAACTGGAAGGGCATTCAATGACTTGATGGCTCGAGGCAGGAATGAGTCTGGATTATAGGGTAGGTACTCACTATGCTGATTAATTAACATCCGTATCGACACTCGACTCATGTAGAATCGATCCAGGAAGTACTGTATCGAGTTCTCTGTGCCAGGGTCCACTTCGTGAGACTCTTTCAGCTCCAGTACACCCTGCGCCATCGTCTGGACTACATCGGCGTGACGGTTCCGTATGTGGATGAGGCGTTCGCAGAACCTGAATCAGGGGTAACTTTTACATTGAACAAGATTGGCTGATGACATATACAGAGTGGTGGGAAAGACCTGGATGAGAACATATCATCATCATCATCAGCCTATTGCAGTCCACTGCTGGACATAGGCCTCTCCAAATGCTCGCCACTTTGATCGATCTTCGGCTACTCGCACCCATTGGGGTAAACGAGTTCTGGAGTGGAGACCGCGTCTCGGTAAACGTAGTGTAGGACGACCTCAGGCCAGATGGAGTGATGATCTGCGCAAGAGGGCTGGCTGGAGCTGGATGAGAATACAGGACAGTTATAAATGGCGAGCACAGGAGGAGCATAGGGCTCCTCCAGCTGGGCTAACATGCGCGCCACGAGATAATTTGTCGACACTCGTATGTTGTCGGCGCAAGCTGCGACTTGCTCACCTGACTGAGCGATGAGCGGGATAGAAGGATGCGCTCTCGCGAACGAGAGTCGACAAAATTTTGTCACGGTGCGCATGTTAGGCCTACAGTGCTCCCCATTTTTAACGGTATACGGCATCAATGGTATCAAAATACAGGCTGATGATTTAACATTGCAAGCAGAAGAGACGGCCGTTGGGCCGGCAAGGTCCTTGAGTGGCAGCCGAATACAGGTAGTCGCAGTCCGTGACAGGCCCCCACAAGGTGGACCTACGATTTACGGACGACGATCCTTGTGGACAATATTGGGGTAAGCCTATGTCCAGCAGTGGACCTCTATTGGCTGAAAATGATGATGACGAACGCACATGTGACTCCACTGGTGTTACAGATGTGATCGTGGCGATGATCATTTACCATTAGGTGTGCCGTCTGCTCGTTTGTCTGCTTTAATGTAAAACACATGCAAATTCCAGTTGCGGTATTCCCTGATCGCTATGACATGTCCTTTCTTAAACGAGGTTTGAAAAGAGTACTTCTTTCACGGTAGGCAGCGGCATGACTGTGCCTCGGCATTGTTGTTGTCTATGAGCTGTGAGCGGCGGTTACCATTTACCATCAGATGGGCCGCATGCTCGTCTGCCTACGTCAGCAATAAGACAAAACTTACTGGCTCAAAACAGGCGGCTCTGGTTCCATCTTCTCAAACTGTATGATCTCCTCAAAAGACCTCTCGTACCACTGGTTCACCATGCCCACTGATGGCATTTCTAGCAGGTTCTCTGGTAGTAGCGCTATCTCTTTCATTATGTTCGCCAATCTGAAAGGGAGAGAGAGAACGGGTTAGTTTTGTCAGTTTTTCTGTTCAAGTAAGTCCTAATAGTCTGGTTGGTTGGTTGGTAATTAGTAATTTATTTATTTATAACTAGTGGCCCGCCCTCACTTCGCTTCGGGACCGTAATTCAGAAATGAACCAATAGATGGCGCTGTGCTAAATTACATCGCGCAAGCGTTTCATGTTTTCGGTTTACCTATAAGCCTTGTCGTTGTCCATAGAAGTTATCTCTTTATAAATAGTACAGATAGGATAATCATTTATTTAGTCTATTAGTAATTATTACACAAGACTTTTTTACTGTCTAGTATTTTTATATGTTGTGCAATAAAATGTCGATCTATCTCTTAAAGATAAACAGACACACGCAAGCTCAATATTTATACACCATTTACTCTCACAATTAGATAACATTCCACTTTATTAGTCAAACTAATAATAACGTAAGTACAGTCAGCAGCAGATACACAGGGACCATTCAAGTATTACGTAAGCATTTTTGGAATTTTTATCCCCCTCCCCCCCTTGTCAGCAATATTGGCAATAAAATATACTTTTTCTTCCTGAATTTACCAAAATGTAAGCAAAGCCAAGAACCCCCCTCCCCCCATCGATGCTTACGTAATACTTGAATGGTCCCACTCCAGGTGTTCAAAGAAAGATTAACATTTTTTTTGCATATAGGTACTGTCCCAATGCCGGACAAAGGTCTCCATCATAGAAATCAAGTCAACGCTACTATGATGGGATTAGGCTTAATCACCAACTTAGGCTTAATCAGCGCGCTTGCCTAAAGCACATTTGGTGAATACAGACCCGAGCAATGTTCGAAAAATTCGAAACATACTTTTTGCTCGACCCAGGAATCGAACCCAGCACTTAAACCACTAGGTCAACGGAGCACCCTCAATAATTCTGAGGGTGCCCCGGAGATTAATAGTGTATGTGTTAAGGAACACTCAGATGTTAAGAAAAACTCTTCATCACTTCAATCGTCACATACAGGGTGTATCTGTAAACATTTACATCCCTTTAACCACGTGTTGTATCAACCATTCTAAACAACATTTGTTCAACCACTTATCTAAATTCTTGGAAAAAAAATTCGAATCCAAAATGACCAAGTCACGAGACCGACTTTGTATGGAAAGATGAAATGTTTTTATGCGAATTTTCAAGTCATAGAACAAATGTTGTTTACAATGGTTGGTAGAACACGTGGTTAAAGGGATGTAAATGTTCACAGATACACCCTGTATTAATATGTGACGATTGAAGTGCATATATTTTTGGACACCTCGAGCGAACACGCTCGTTTATGCTAATTGTACGTACAGCCTCACTGACACAACTAAGTATACAAACTGTCAAATTTCTTCAAACGACTCCCATCTTACTGTCGGACACATTAGGTTGAATATCAATTGAGGAAATTGACAGGTTGTGGTAACATGACGTGTTATACTGACTGTACTACAATACTTAATTATTATTTAATTGGAATATCCTCTTAGATAATTATTGCACCATTTAGTCACGGTCATGTCATCATTAAATCTATCAAACATCACAATCACTTACTGAAAGTGTTTAACGTTGATTATCACGGTCTGATCACGGTAGACATTAAATCATTATTAAATGCCCTATGAAAGGGCACAGATACATCCACAAATGTATATTGTGATTCTAAATAATTATGTATTTGCTGGTATATAATACAATGGGACCCAGGATGTAACCTTGTGGTACACCATGTCTACAGTCTAAGAATACGAAGTCACTCATCAAGTTCATAAAAAACAACACGTTTTGTTTAAGTCTAACATCAGTAGTATCACACATATACCATCACATATTTCCATGCCCAGTTAAACGTTAACAGTAGATAGATAATAACGTTTCCGCAACTAACAATTTGATTTAAATTAAATTCTACTCCGGCATCGTATCAAATATATGACAGCATTTACATACCCATAATTTAAAATTTATAAACTTTGTGCAATGAAGAGTATCTATCTATCTATCAGAATAAGTGACAGAATATAAAATGGGACCCAAAATGCATCCCTGTGGTACACCGCGTACGCATTCATAAGAGAGTTAAGTAACCTACATTTTATTTAACTGCCTATTGTTTAGCTATAAACATAGACATATCATTAACATTGCAAATGAATCGTTAAGTGAAATCATACTTTGTAATTTAAATTTAATTGAATTCCACCTAGATTGTTTACTTAAAGATGCATATTTAGATTTAATGAGTGTGTTTTAACCAAATTTATTGTTTACGATAGATTAACGTAATAATTTACGTCACGCTTATTTGATAACTAGTGGCCGCCCGCAACTTCGTTTGCGTGAACCTAATGACTCTTGACTTAAAGGTGATTATTTAAATAGTAGATTGGGCCAAGGAATCACGTAGTCCCATCACCTAACTTGAACCCCTTTAAGTTCGAAAATATCCTTCTTATCGGATCTCATCCAATAATGCTCATCATTTGACAATTTGCATTCCATTTCATTCCATATTTGTTATGGTGTAGCTGGGCTCTTAGAGTTCTTCACCAGGTATCCATGATCTTTGATTTTTTCATGGCACCATAAAATGCTCATCAATCTGAACAACTTTTGTTTAAGGTGCCATTGACCTACCACTTATAGTTTAGCTGGACTGTTGTGGTTCTACATCAAGGAGCCTGTTCTTCAAAAATGTATCTTCATAAGTTGCCCTGATATTAGAACTATACAATAAAAAAAGTTTCATTCGAATTGGTTCAGTAGTTTCCGAGATTAGCGCGAACAAACAGACAAACAGATAAACAGACAAAGACGACAAAAATTTTAAAAATCATTGATTTATGTTCTGTTACTGTTTTTTGGTCGTCCTAAGTTATTTTGAGATAAATATCTTCAATGTACAGACACAGCTTTTTTACATTTTTATTATATGTATAGATAGATGATAGTTCAGGAGGCCAATTTTTGAATTCTCGTCTCACTAAAAAAGGTGTGACTCGCATGATTTTTGACATCCGCATTTTTTTTATCATTCAAAAACAAGCGATTTGCAACGAGTGGTGTAATCCACTCGTTTCCGTGAGGCGAGTGGACGCATTTACGTCAAATCACACGTCAAATATTAACGATTTAACACTTTACTTTGACAAGATTGCCGACAACTAAGCGAATGATTTCAAAAATCCAAATAAAACGCAAAAATAGGGAAAATTATGAATCTTGCGACTCACGAGACGACGTGACTTCCAAAACGAGTAGTTTTGTTTGGACGAAGCGAAAATTCAAAAATAGGTCTCCTGATAGATGATAGTTGAAGAGCTACGGATAATGTTTCTGAATAAATTATTAGAATTTCACATAAATTATTTTTCCAAAACGCTTTGTGTCGAGTTGACAGTGCCAGTTCTTGTAAGTAGTTTTTTCGATAACTTAATTTAGTAGATAGTGTTACTTTGAAGGCAAAAAAGTCATCACAATCTCGCACATATTTCTTATTACCATTGTTTCAGTTGTAAACATCTTTATTAGCATCACGCATACATAAGAGAGTTAAGTAACCTACATTTTTATTAACTACCTATTGTTTAGCTATAAACATAGACATATCATTAACATTGCAAATGAATCGTTAAGTGAAATCATACTTTTAAATTTAAATTTAATTGAATTCCACCTAGATTGTTTACTTAAAGATGCATATTTAGATTTAATGAGTGTGTTTTAACCATATTTATTGTTTACGATAGATTTACGTAATAACTTACGTCACGCTTATTTGATTAAATCTTAATGATAGTTCTGATAGATGATAGTTGAAGAGAATGACGGATAGTGGGAGAGACGAAGGCACATAGACCCCGATGGCTCGATCACGTTGAAAGAATGGATTAAGATCTCGGCGCCAAGTAAGCATATCTTGACAACCTACTGGTTGTCGGCCGGTGGGGTGCCCCCGCTATCGATGGCAGGTTGTTTGTAGTAATTGCGGACCTGCAAGAATTGGAAACAGCATGGCGACATGTCATTTCGGAGGCCAAGACTCATTTTGGGTCATTGAGCCATCATAAGTAAGTAATGGATTGGCCACACTCTCCGAAGGGGCCCTGACCATATTCCAAAACAGGCTATGGATTGGAATCTTTGGGGATTCCAATCCATAGCCTGTTGAAGCGCAATCGTGGCCGTCCCAAACAAACCTGGCGACGAACTATCGCAGACGAAGCGAAGAACATCGGCAAGACTTGGAATGAAGTCAAGCGCGAAGCTCAAGACCGAATGCGATGGAGGACTACTGTGGACGCCCTCTGCCCCAGCTCGGGGACATAGGATTAAAGAGAGAAGTAAGTAATAATATTTAAAAATGTGACAACTATTTCTCTGCTGCAGGATATATTGTATTTTTCCTTTTGGAGTTCTATATTCGCTACCACGGAGAGTGCTTTACTGTTCGATTCACTTCCTGCAACTCAATTCTTACATCGAATCACACGCGTTTGTCATTCCATCACCCTCAGCATCTTGATGGATGGCGGTTCAGTATGCGTTTTTATTGATGAAATTCTTCAAGTACCTTTAATGTAATTTTGCGTTTTATTTGGATTCAAATGAATTATGTAATCGAATTTCACATAAAAATTATTTTGATAAAACGCTTTGTGTCGAGTTGACAGTGCCAGTTCTTGTAAGTAGTTTTTTCGATAACTTTTTTTAATTAGTAGATAGTGTTACTTCGAAGGCAAAAAAGTCATCACAATCTCGCACATATTTATTTTAACCATTGTTTCAGTTGTAAACATCTTTATTAGCATCACGCATACAATAGTTAACGTTTATCTTTTATATCTATATTTTGCAATGCGCTTATCTGTTATGCAATAAAAGTTAATAAACAAACAAAAAAACGTAGGGTTGATATTTTAGCAAATAATATCATTCCCCACATTAAGATAACGACTATATAATCTATAGTTCTTTTATCACGCCGCCTGATATTGGAAAATTGATAGCAAATCTACACAATTTCGTTTGTCCATGATTTCCTATTTCATTATGTAATTTCTCAACATTGGACTTTAGTCAAGCGTTTGACTGATTAATAGATAAGTGCAAGATGAAATAGTAATAAGTAAGATCATCTACACTACTTATAAAGAATTAGCTTTTAAATATAACCCGAAAAGATAAGAGAAAGGTTTGCGCTGACTCCAGGCTGATGAATGACTGGCAGGAGGTGGCGCAGGAACGACCTAGATGGAGGCTCTTATTTATCAGAAGCTAAGGCTCACTTTGGGTCGCCGCGCCAGCCTAGTTAGTAAGTTTTTACAAACATAAAATACTCGGAAACCGTATGTCTTAAAGCTTAGAAGATTCCACATACGCTTTAGAACAAACTCTTACACAAAGTATGATAATATACGATGTTTTTCTTCACCAAAAATCCAGTGAAATCTAAAAATCATACATGTTTGAATAGATACCACTAACAAACCAAATTCAATACGAAAATTTTCTTTGTCATGAAAAGAAACGTCTTTGTCATGCTCACTAATATTTTTGGACTTTAGTCAAGCGTTACATAGATTGATCGTCAAATACAAAGAATACAAAGAAAAGAATTCGTTTGACATCAAACAAAGAGGATTAAGGATTGATCCTTTTACGAATGGATTTCTTTAATAGAATCAAAGTATTAGGATAGATTAGCTATTTGCAATTTCGGTTTGGTTTGTTATGTCAACCTGTGTTGATTTTATACAATTTCAGGGCACAAAATAAATTACAATTTCTCAACGTCGTAAGATCCAAAAACCTTTAAAAAGCAAAAACAATTGATTTTGTGTCTGCTGTCTGGGCCTTACGACGTTAAACACAGTAGGTGACACTGTAATAAAAGCGTTGTTTATTGACCATCGCGCTAGGCAGTAACATCGTATCGTGTCTAACTAGCACATGTTCTGTACATAGGCTGTCTTTAATATTACATGTTCTGTACATAGGCTTTGTTCATGTCGAACCAAAGAAGTGTACATACATCTTCTTGCACTCAAAATGTTTCAAATCATTGGTTAGAGTGTGTTATTGTTACTGTTTAAAATGCTAAAAGTAGACGCAATTATCACAGTTGTAAAATTTTAATGCACTTAACGACAAATTCAAACAAAGACTAACCTTCTATTCTGTAAGTACATAATATAGTTTAAGTACTTATAACATATTATCCGTTACTTTTATTTTCAATAGAACAAAAGCTGATAATTTATCTATGTTTGTTCGTGGGCACATGTTTGAACGTAATATTATTTATTATTTTTTTTCAGCAATTTATCTACTGATAGGTTTAACCTGACCCTCCCGAACATGAATCCGTTACACACGATAAACTTTGATAAAAAAATATAAACAATTGGTGCTAAGATACCTCCCTGAGTAACCCCTCAAATAACCGATTGTAAACTTAAATAAAATGAACACGCCCATTTTAAATCCCTGCTATAATATGAAAATATGTTTAACCCTCATTTCAGTACAGATAGTTTCTTGGACTTTCCATTCCAATTTTTATAAAGTTTCTATTCAATCAACAGATACATTATCAAAAGCCTTAGCAAAAATTCTAAAATACTATGACAGCTCTATTGGGATCACTTTTTATGAACGTTTTCAGTTGTGTATCTAGAAATTTTATGATAGAAGTTTTCATATCTTATATTTAACAAAATGTACTATAAACTGTTGATAGTATGCTATAATTTTTATCATATTTACCAGTAACAGGCGTAGATTACAAATCCTATGTCAATCTAGATTTATATTTTTGTGTGAATTAGATAAACCTTTAATACTTTGGATAACTTACTACGCACACTTTATAGTACTACTAGTGGCCCGCCTTCTCTTCGCTTCGGGACCGTAATTCAAAAATTAACCAATAGATGGCGCTGTGTCCGATTACATCGCGCAAGCGTTTCGTGTTTTCGGTTTATCTATAAGCCTTGTCGTTGTCTATAGAAGTTATCTCTTTATAAATAGTATGGATAGCCCTCACCTCCAGACTTTCGTCATTTAATAAAAGCTGAAAGTTTACTACTATTCTCACTATTATCCAAACTATTATCCTCATTCCATAATACTAGTGATTTTCTCCACTTCGTTTCGAGACAGTAGTTCCACCTTCTACTAATAGATGGCGCAGGGCATCAACTGTCTATCAACATCACGTGACCGACTTTGTATGGAAAGATTATTTATTTTATGCGAATTTTCAAAAGTCATAGAACAACTGTTGTTTAGAATGGTTGGTAGAACACGTGGATAAAGGGATGTAAATGTTCGCCTGGTCGTCTGCTACCTATCACTTTAAAAAAAAAAGATACCGTCTGTATATATTTAAGTAGTGTAGATATAGAAAAAAACCGGCCAAGTGCGAGTCGGGCTCGCGCACAAAGGGTTCCGTAGCAGCAAATATAATAACCTATCTCAAAAACTATAAGAGATACTTTGATCAAACCAAAAATCGTTGAAAGAGTTAATTAGCATGCATCACCTCTATTTTTTTTAGAATTTTATACCCCGTAGTTATAAAAATAGAGGGGGGGGGGGACATACTTTTTACGACTTTGAGAGCTGATATCTCAAAAACCGTTCACTTTAAGAAAAATGTTTTTTAGAAAACTTTATATCATTTTAAAAGACCTTTCCATTGATACCCCACACGGGTATGTACATCGAAAAAAAAAATTTCAATCCCTCAGTTACATGTATGGGGGGCCCCACCCCCAATTCTTTTTTTACTATTTAGTGTCATATTTTTGTAGCGGTTCATACAACACATATTCCCATCAAATTTCATCACTGTAGTACTTATAGTTCCGAGTAAATCGGCTGTGACAGACGGACAGACGGACAGACGGACAGACGGACAGACGGACAGACGGACATGACGAAACTATAAGGGTTCCGTTTTTGCCATTTTGGCTACGGAACCCTAAAATAAACAAGTATTGCGATGACGTCACCAAATTACCCCCTTGATATGAGAGGCAATTATCGGACCACTCGTCGGCGAATGATTGCCGATAAAAAACAGCCATTGAGATGGTTAATATTGGTAATCCGGTTTATCTATTGACGATAGATTTATTTTCTGTTGACTATAGGCTTATCCTTCACCACAATCGCACCTAATAGGGTATTTGACTATTTTTTTTTATGTGTTCAATCAAAAGACCCCTCTATTAAAGAAACATTGTTGAAACAATTATTTGATTCTGATTTGAATTACCTGAGATATCACAACTTTAAGAGCACATATTTTACGCGGGCCCAAAAACGCTCTATACAAATGGCTACTAACATGTGACGTCACACGCTCGTATCTTGTATGCGCGTCTAGCAAATTTTGTTTGGTAGCTATATCAAATGTTTCGTTTATGTACATAGGTTTTATAATAAAAGTTTGTGTTTAATGTGTGGGTAGTTCAATGATATAATTATTTTTATATATTATAAACTTTAAAAATGGACTTGCCCATGAAACTTTGAATGCTCACAAAACTAGCTAGACGTTATATTTTTAACTGAAAATTGTGGCTATTGGTTCTTATTTACCAATATTTTGGTAAAGTATCAATATTTTTTACTACATCGATATTAGTCAACTACCCTATTGGCTTGGTCATCATTTCAGCCATAGGACGTAGGGCTCTAAGTGCTCTAACTGATTGGAGGCGATCGGTCCAAAACAACAAAACTTTTTATACAAAGTCGGTCTTGTGTCTTCGTAATTTTTATTGGTCTTGGTCAGTCGAAAAATATTTCGCCGAATTTATAAAAATTCTAGAAACATGTTACCTACTTAGAATTGTTTGGTCTAGAACACGTGGTTACATACAGGGATGTAAATCTTTACCTTACACCCTGTATATCTTATGATATACAGGATGCTTTTTAGCTTTTTTATAAAAGCTGAGGCTTGTGACCCCGCCATATTAATTTCTCGTGGAATATACGAGTACCTATTTTTTTTTAATGATATAGGTGGCAGATGAGCCCCCAGATCACCTGATGGTAAGCGATTACCGCCGCCCATGCACATCTGCAACACCAGTGGTGTCACAAGTGCGCTGCTTACCTTTTAACCCCCCTTTCCCCGGGATTGGGCCTCCGTACCCTCACTCACGCAGCGAAACACAGCGCATGCACTGCTTCACGCCGGTTTTCTGTGAGGACGTGCGTGGTATTACTCCGGTCGAGCCGGCCCATTCATGCCGAAGCGTCTCCCGCTATTAAAATTTGTCAGCTGATCCTATTTTTAGTGGCCACATTATTTAGTGCCTCACTCAGAGACATAATTTATCCTTAATGCTCATTAACTTCATTAGAGTAGTCTTTGTTAAAATAAAGGTCAATATTATGGAATATGTTTGTAAATGTACAACCTTATTAAATTTGTAACACATTCATGAATGCAATAAACACCTTTGACTTTAAGGTGACTATTAAAGTTAAATTAACGTCTCTGAGTGTGGCAGTTGGTGTAAAAATTGCCAAAACAGTTCAACGACAGACTTGTTATCTAAGCCGGTAGAGATTTGTATGGGTTGACATTCCGAATTATCTCTTATCTTTCGAACAACAAGGCTTCCTACAAACAACATATCGATACCTTAAATCTCAAAGGGCGTAATCACCATTTTGGCCAAAATGACTTTTGAATGCTTACTCTTACTCCATTTTTTTTCTCTATCGATCTGTATTATCAAAGTTTTAAAATTCGCAAAAAAGTGGTGATTACAGCCCACGTGTTACCGTCGATAATTCAAGAATTTAGTCGTAAATACCTGTAAAAAATTCATTTATTAAGGTTCGGGTCGATACAACCCAGTTTAAAACTATAATGATGTGAAAAATACTGACTATCGAATGAGGCGTATAGGACAGATATGTGTAACAGTGGCGTTTACGACTCGAGTTACTTTAAGAATTTAACAAAATAAAATAAAGTAATTGGTAGTAATACTGCATAATGAATATCGCGTTTAGTCCGGTTTCTATAAATTCTAAAATAAAAACGCTCAGACATGCAATTAGCAAGTACTTTTACTACCCATACGTAAGAAGAATTACTCTAGTGTCAGTATCCTAGACGAAAATGAGGAAATACGAAAATGAGCAGAATATACCACTCATTTCCCCTCGTCGAACCGAATTGTATCGATGTCTGTGATTAAATTCTTGTTAATATAGTGAAGTTGACGTCTTTATTTCTTTTGCCCAACAGTACTCCTATTAAAGATTGTTAATAGCACGCAAAACCTGAAACATAAACAAAGTGTGCGGGAGTTTTGCTAGCGCTTAAATCTTATGTAGATCAATCCTAGCTTTAACATTTTTAAAAATAAACGTTTGTTTTACTTCTTTGCACAGTACTGGTAGAAGACTTATTAAAATTTAAGCTCTAAGTAAAAGTCCTGTCGATGCAGATATTGTTTATACTAATTTAAAAACAAAACAAAATTATAGAAATCAATAACTTTCGTTTGAATTCAAACTAAAATGATTGCGTTTGTATATTAAATATAAAATCGTTTTCATTTCTGTACTTGCTATAAATTTTGTAATAATGAAACTACCCGTATTTGTCTCTTAATTTGTATCTTCCTCGAAGTGTTTTTACTTATAAAAAACCGAAAATAGCTTTTTAAATGCATTTTCTATAAGTTAACTAGGCTGTTACACCATAGCATAGAGCAGAATAGCCTTTTTTCAAGTCGTAAACGCCATTATACCATAACTTATTGCAGAACAGCCTTTTTTTAGGTCGTAAATGCCAAAATTGTCAATATTTTTTGGCGTAATCACAAATCAGTTTGGCAAAACATTGGTTGTATGTTGAATACCATATAACTGTGTTATAAAGCTCTCGATACTCGATAATTACATCCAAATTTCATTTATATGGCATTATTAGTTTAAAAAGTTATGAATTTAATTCTTAGATTTTTTTTTGTTTCGGCTCTCCTGAAAAGTGATGATTTGGTGATTACGCCCTTTGAGATTTAGGTATCGATATTTGCTTTGTGTTACTTTCTGGTTTTTCCTTAGAATTTCAGCTATAACAAAAAAATACCTTTTTTTTATAGTGGCTCAGTATATTGGCTCACCTCAGCCTGATGATAAGCAAGGAGGGGAGCCCACGTTTGCAGTTACAACGGACGCGACGGCACGGCATCACATCCGTTGGCACTGCCATACTGGCCCGCGAGAATCTTTTCGGCGCTTCGTTTGAATGACTCCATATTGTAGGACAGAGGAAACACATGGGATGGTAACGAGTTCCATTTTGTAGGGGTTCCGTACCAAAATGGCAAAAAACGGAACCCTTATAGTTTCGTCATGTCCGTCTGTCCGTCTGTCCGTCTGTCCGTCTGTCCGTCTGTCACAGCCGATTTACTCGGAAACTATAAGTACTACAGTGATGAAATTTGATGGGAATATGTGTTGTATGAACCGCTACAAAAATATGACACTAAATAGTAAAAAAAGAATTGGGGGTGGGGCCCCCCATACATGTAACTGAGGGATGAAATTTTTTTTTTCGATGTACCTACCCGTGTGGGTATCAATGGAAAGGTCTTTTAAAATGATATAAAAGTTTTCTAAAAAACATTTTTTCTTAAAGTGAACGGTTTTTTGAGATATTCAGCTCTCAAAGTCGTAAAAAGTATGTCCCCCCCCCTCTATTTTTATAACTACGGGGTATAAAATTCTAAAAAAATAGAGGTGATGCATGCTAATTACTCTTTCAACGATTTTTGGTTTGATCAAAGTATCTCTTATAGTTTTTGAGATAGGTTGATTTAACTGTAATTTTGGTATTTGCTGCTACGGAACCCTTTGTGCGCGAGCCCGACTCGCACTTGGCCGGTTTTTTTAATGTTGCAGCAGAGTTACAACAGCCGTGGTCACAAGCGGACTGGAGGCGCGCGGCGTCGTCTGCTACGCCCGGCTTGTGCAACTTCGGATACCCTCTCATCCAGTCCGCTAAACATGGCTGTTCTGTTGTAATGCAGTCGAAACGTCAAGCAGTAAAGTGCTATAATGTACTTATGTAGAACAGATAAAATGAGAGGCCGGTTTGCATTTAAATCTTCTATTTATTTCCCGTAAACTTATAAAATAAAACTCAACCTATGCGCCATCGTGGAAGCAGAGAACAAGAGAGAATCGCTCTCGGAACACAAAACCTCAGCGTCTCTTTCCATCTCACTCGCACTCACACCGTTGCCTTACCTTTCTCTCTCACACCTACTCTCATCTCACTCGTTCTATCATCTCCTTCGTACACCTTCACTCACATTCGTTCTTGATTAATCATTCGCTGCGTTCATTCTCATCTTACTTACAAATCATACATTAAGCTGCGTTCAGTAACATTTTATTCCTACACTTATACCTAAATATCCTCGCGTTTAGTCCCGTTTATAAAGTAAAGGGGTTTTATTAGTGTGACCTATTACTTATTTAAATTAAAAACTCACCTCACTGGTAGTTCCTTTCGTAGAAACATGAACGATTTTCTTTCGCACGCATTGAGACCTGAAACAAGTAAAAAGTACTTAATTAGTGGCCTGTCCAGTACCTTCCAATAAATGGTGCTGAGAGTAGAATAAATTGCGCAAGTGTTTCGCTTTTACAATATCTCTTGACCTAAACTAAGCGTTTAATCTCTTAAAAATGCCCTCTTTACAAAGTTACTAGCCAACCCTCACTTAGTTTCGGAAAATCGGAATATAGTTCAATCCCGTAAAGGTTGATTCACGAAAGATAACCACAAATGACAATCTTCTACGCATGTAATCTCATGAAGTAAAGACTTATGACAAAAACATGTTCAATTAAACGTGAAATGTGTTTAGTTTAAACCAGCGGTCGTCACACTTTACTCTTCAAGGGCCACATATCAATATGAACATCAGGGCCCGGGCCGCAGTATATGCGTTTCAAGAGCTTTTGCATAGGTACTATCCATAGTAGTCCACACTATTCATATAAATGCGAAAATGTATGTCTAATATTACTTTTCTACTCAAAAACCACTAAACTGATTTCTGATAAATAGGTACTAAATCTACTATATCGCGGGCCGCACAAATAACGTCTGTGAGCCGCATGCGGCCCGCGGGCCGCAGTTTGACGATCTAGGGTCTAAACCCTTAATATAATAATGAGTGTGTCAAATTAAGAATGAACCATATCTTCATGAGATTAAATGCGTAGACGATCATCATTTGTGGTCATCTTTTGTGAATCGACCTGTACCAATAGATGGCGCTAGGCGTCGAATGCATCGCGCTTTGTTTTTCGATTAGTATTATAGATTTGCCGATGTCTATAGAATATTCACCATCCATACTAATATTATAAATGCGAAAGTAACTCTGTCTGTCTGTCTGTTACTCTTTCACGCCAGAACTACTCAACGGATTTAAATGAAATTTGGTATACAGATAATCTAGACCCTGAGAAAGGACATAGGCTACTTTTTATTGCGAAAAGGGGGTTGTAAGGGGTTGAAAGGGGGGTAAAAAGTTACTTTTCCACACGGACGAAGTCACCGAACAAAACATTCGCTCTTCCCCCCTATAATCGATTCCCGATAAACAGGTTATGGGTCCGAGAATAAGTTTCCATTATCTCGATTCACAGGCTTTTCAATTTTCTAAGTCGGCGGCTCGATAAATCACCAATGATTATATATATTAGAGCTGGAAACCTAATTTATTGGAGAACCCATTTAGCAAAAGCCTATATATATGTATGTATATGTATATAGGCTAATCCTTTTTTCTTCATGATAAAACGAAAACTATCTATTGCGAGTTAAGGCATAGTGTTGTTGCGATAGCGATAGTTTCACTATCGATAGTTGATCTTGATAGCGCGAATATTCTATCAAACTCATACAAAATGACCCTGTCAGGTGACCAATTTTGTATTAATTTTGTGTTTGTTTTTTGTTTTGAGGCACACTCGGGGGGGAAGGGGACAAAAGGTTGGCAGCGCACTTGTGATTCCACTGGTGTTGCAAGTGTCCATGGGCGGCGGCAATTGCTTACCATCAGGTGATCCGCCTGCTCGCCTGCTACCTATCACATAAAAAAAAAAAAAAATTAACAAAAGTCGTCATTTTTTTACGCGGATTTCCAAAAGTCATAGAATAAATTATGTTGTTCAGAATGGTTGGTAGAAGACGTGGTTAAAAAAAACAGATACACTCTGTTGATTATAAATAGTATGTACTAACAGCTCAGGTCAGTAGGTTTTAACACCTATTGTGTGATGATGAGATGCATTATGTAAACAATTACACTTGCAAGGTACCTACACACTTATACATTTAATTTGTATAAATTTACACGTGTTAAAAATATAAATACCTATCTATTATAACTAGGTTAAGTACCTAATCATAAAGCGATAAAGACTACGAAAAATTAATTATTATTTTGTTAAAATTCGAAACATTTATTCCATAAACCCTTTTCAACATCATCATCATCATCATCATCATGAATACTATAAAGGCATAAATTCGATAGACATCATCAAATCTTATACACAAATCGAAATCTCGAAACACTAGTGCGAATCAATCGACACTCAGCGCTCATCTATCACCTCGTTTCGGGGAATCCATACTATTTATAAAGAGATAATTTCTATAGACAACGACAAGGCTTATAGGTAAACCGAAAACACGAAACGCTTGCGCGATGTAATTGAGCACAGCGCCATCTATTGGTTAATTTCTGATTTACGGTCCCGAAGCGAAGTGAGGGCGGGCCACTAGTTAGTTATATAATACCTACCTACCGTAGCACTTTGACAACGTGTGACTACGCCTTTATGTACGAATTATTGTAAATTGACAACGAAGGCTTGTTTTATACTTTTTCAGCGTCGTTTTTTGTCGTAGTTGGGTTTTAGTTTTCTTACTTTTTTTTTATTTGTACTATTTGGTGTCCAAGTGCTAGTAATATATATATTCAAAATGTACAATTCAAGCGCTTTCAAATGATACCAAACACGGCATATTTATCATAACTTTATTTTTTTACTCTGTATGTTTTGTCCGCTAGAGGGCGCCACATTAGATTTTGTCAAATTTCATATAGCCTATAACCAGCGGACAGTTAAGACGCTTATAATGATATGCCATTTGTCGAATTCTGATAAGTAGTTGAAAGTTACCGTGGAAACAGATGAACATACATGTATACATACATAACATACATAGCCTGTCAAAATCATAACCCTCCGTTTGCTTTGCCGTAGTCGGGTAAAAATTCAAAATCAAACAAATGCAGTTATGGACCTTTAAGACATAACATCATCATCATCATCAGCCTGTTGCATTCCACTGCTGGACGTAGGCCTCTCCAAATGCTCGCCACTTTGATCGATCTTCGGCTACTCGCATCCAGCTCCAGCCAGCCCTCTTGCGCAGATCGTCACTCCATCTGGCCTGAGGTCGTCCTACACTACGTTTACCAAGACGCGGTGGATAGACATAACACGGCTAGTAAAAACTAGTCAAGCAACTATACAAGATCAAGATAATTCCATCACAATTAGTTAAACAGGAAACTGTATCAATACACAATACATACAACAACATCAACACAACAAACTTGCTATGTCGCGGCGCAGGAAGTGACAAGATGGCGAGGTCACTACCAATACAACCGAGCCTCTGTATATAACAAATACATAGATCACCATATTATCACGCTTCTATTGTATTCAAGCAAGTAGATCTATAGTTATCGTTAAATTTAGAACCTTAAGGGCCTCGTTCACTACCTACGAGTAATGTGTCAACTAATTTACTTGTCAATTAAGTGGGTTCGGAGAAAATTGCCCCCTGCCTGGTCCGCAGCCTAGTTTAATTTAAATATTTTTTTCAGTACAATATCGGTTGGACCAGCTGAGTGAGTGCCACGGTCAGCCAGCCATGTGTTAGTGTTCTTGTGTACCTACATATACTCTGGTTTATATATCATGTGTAGTAACTGACAGGTGAAAATGACAAGTTTCTATGCATTTTGACATTTGCATCTGTAAATTGAGTGATAAAGTATGGGGATACACTGGACATGTGTCAGTTTACTACACATGATATGAACCAGAGTATAATGTGTGGTGCTGTGTGATATAACGAGTATATCTGCAACATACAAATATGACTGAACATGACACCAAAGTTATATTCAGCCACACAATTGTCATATATTTTATATCTTTATCACTTAAAAACCGCTTCGAACCGCCTACGGCTTGGCAGTTGGCACCGTCTTGAACAAATGATTGGTAAGATTGGCAATAAAGTACACTGATGCATTTTATTAGCATATGACAGTTTATTTAAAAGTGGCCGGTCTCATTTGGGATATTAGTTTTAACAGTTCGAACAGACGGCCGTTGGGGTGGAAAGGTTCTTGAGAGGAGTCACGCGCAGGTGGCCGCAGCATGGACCTCCCACCAGGTGGACTACGATCTGGTGAAGGTCGCGCGAGTCCCTTGGATGCGGGTGGCACAGGATCGATGTGTGTGGAGAACTTTGGGGGAGGCCTATGTCCAGCAGTGGACGTTTATTGGCTGAAATGATGATGATGAGTTAGAATAGATGGCGCTAGGTGTCGTTGCATCGTGCAAATCACCTCAATTCACCTTTTCCGTTATAAGCCTTGACGTTGACTATGAGATTAACCTCTTATTAAATAGTTCATCATCATCAGCCTGTTGCAGTCCACTGCTAGACGTAGGTCTCTCCAATACACTTTGATCGATTTTCGGCTACTCGCATCCAGCTCCAGCCAGCCCTCTTGCGCAGATCGTCACTTCATCTGGCCTGAGGTCGTCCACACTACCGTTACCAAGACACGCGGTCTCACTCCAGAACTCGTTTACCCCACGGTTGTCAGTTTCTGCGTCAGAATGGCCAGCCACTGCCACTTCAGCTTGCTAATCCGATGAGCTATGTCGATAACTTTGGTTCTCTGCCGGATCACCTCGTTTCGGATTCGATCACGCAGAGAAGCGCCGAGCATAGCTTTTTCCATAGCCCGCTGAGCGACTTTAAACTTGTGGACTAGCCGTGCTGTTAGTGTCCACGTTTCAGCCCCGTATGTCATGACTGACTACTATTAAATAGTTAAAAGATAAAATAATACCTATATTGTTGCTAACGTACGTATATTGTTGTTTACGTAGTGTTGGACACCCTCTACAAGATGGGATGACGACATTCGATGGCTGGCTGGAGTGAGCTGGATGAGAGTGGCCGAAAATCGAGAGCGGTGGCGTGCATTGGGGGAGACCTATGTCCAGCAGTGGACGAGCGTGGGTTGCTGATGATGATGATGATGATTGTTGCTAACCGTAGTTCAGCTAAGCCACAAGTTCTCCCCCAATTGGGCCTCCGGTATCCTTATTCACTCGACGAAACATATGGCGCTGCTTTACGCCAGTCTTCATTCATGCCGAAGCGAGGCTTTCTCATGGTTTACGAATATCATGAAGATAAAATGTAAATCCTTTATTGGCTGTAAGAAAAATATGTCATACTTTGCTGTGGATTTTGTATGAATAAATAACTCCCCTCATACTTAAGCCATAAAAATCAATAAGACAATAGCATTATCTAGATAACGGCTTAATTTCGTCCGACCTTTACCCACTGACTCACACGCACACGTCGCCACTCATAGCTCAAGGGCAGACTTGTTTACAAGCTTGATGACTACTCACGCCGCGCGGCAGAGACCGGAACTACAAGTATGGTGTTGTGACGTTTTAGCGGGTTTCGCTGGAGTATCGATGATTCGATAGTATTCATGAGTAGTCGATAGATGGATGGAGATTTAACCCTTATTTGGCCTAACAGTAAAGTTTAGTTTTGAACCGTGGGAGAGCCACGCTTAAAACCGGAGTAATAACACGGCCTCAAGAAAGAAGAAAGAAAGAAAATACATTTATTTTTATTTTTTCAACAAAGAAGACCGGCGAGTGACTGAAGGTACAGTACACAATTGTAGGGGGAAGGGGGTCAAAGGTTAGCAGCGTACTTGTGACTCTACTGGTGTTGCAGGTGTCAATGGAAAGAAAGAAAGAAAATACATTTATTAATTTGGACACCACAACACATATTCATGCTACAGACAAAATGGGCGGCGGCAATCCTCATGATGTGTGTGGTATGGGCTTCTTCTATCTAAACATTCTATATACTTTATTCATTACTAAAAATCATGAGAGGCATGTTTTGGCATGAAAGGGCTGGCTCGACCGGGGATACCATAGTCTCATAGAAGACCGTCGTGAAGCAGTGCCCTTGCTGTGTTTTGTCAAGTGGGTTAGGGTACTAGTAGCCATTGGGGGTAAATGGGGTTAAAGGTAGATAGCGCACTTGTGACTCTACTGGTCTTGCAGGTGTCTATGAGCATGGGGGAGGCAATTTTGGGCCCGTAGTGTAAACGGGCCATTCGCCTGGGGAGGGACGTGAAGTAAGGTTCTTCAACCAGTACTCATGTCCCCTCTCCACTCTGGCGACGAGGGAGCGCCGCTGGGGTTTAGTCGGTATGCCTCCGGCCGCTGCCGGAGGAGAGCCCGATATAACCCGCCTGCCCCCCGGCAGGAAGGTATGCATAAGGACGCATTCCCCAGCGACAAAAAAAAGGTGTCTATGAGCGGCGGCAATCGCTTACCATCAGGTGATCCGTCTGATCGTATTTTTTTTTATTGCACCACAGGGGCATTTGGCACTCCCTAAAAAATCTTGTTCACAATTAGTTGATAACAAAATTCTATATTGATTTTCTCAATTAAAATTAAATCTTTAATGTAACTTTATACAACTTTCCATTCTTATATTAAGCACTTGGACTTAAGTACCATAATGGGTCTGAATAACGACTCTCTTTGTAATATAAATGGGCCCAAAGAGCCATAATTTAAGAACATTTTAGGAAGACACTTGGTTTAATATTAAATTTCAAGTAAGCCGTCAAAATCTAACTCAAAACCAAGTATTATAAGTTGTATCAGCTATATATTGTCCCACTGCTGTTCAAGGCTTCCATCATAGAAAAATCATCATAGGAATCAAGTCATTGCTACTATGATGGGATTGGGCTTACTCACC
>CM026303.1:4268922-4407163 GCA_014851415.1 Cnaphalocrocis medinalis | reverse complement strand
TGTCGGATCCGATGGCCCTTGTGTTGCGAGACGCGGGCATCGAACCTACAACCCTTACGTCATAACCGGCCTCAAAATACTTGTACACGTCGCGCTTGTAAACTTACATCGTGTATACTTGGTTTTTAATCATGTGGAGTCACACGGAAAACGTTCTCTTTGAACATTATTTAAGTCTGCGAAGAAATAAATGCAAGCCTAAAAAACTAAAAAAACTCAAGAAATTACTTATGTCTCATGGTCTATGCATAATACAAAGAGAATGTTAATATATTTTGTGAGATATATCATTATTTGTTAAAGTTATTATATGACTGGTGTTTTGTACAGTCTCCAAATATGAATGATGATTATTATACATTACATGTGTAGCATACAATCATATTAATTATCTAAGAATAGGTACGAATGTAGAAGACAATCAACATCATGAGTTTTGTGTTTTATGTTCCTTATGGTATCTTAATAAAATTTGTTATATTTGGTAAATTGATAATGATATCAATCCGTTTAAATTGGCCTGTCTATGAGTGGCAGTAATCACTCATTTTCGTACGTTATAAAAGTATTATAATACGTCTAATATTAAATTTCGGTTGGTATTTGTTTTACATCGAGAAAAGTTTGATTTTACGTAATATTTAATTTTTATTGTCATATATTTAATTTTGGCATCATAATTAGAAGGTTAGAATTAAGCTTAAATCATGACATTATTACATTAGATGTTAACTTTCGCCATTTTGCTTAACTTAGATATAAACAGGTACGTTAGCCCAAAAAGTACCTACTTACTTAGAAATAAATATTAGATTATTATAATGTAGTAGTCAGTTACGTATATTTGTTAGAGACATAGTATTTCGATTAATAACATTTATTTATGAATAATATTAATAATATCTATGTACAGTCAGCTTCATAAAGATCGTAGTGTCCGAGTGTGGTTCAAATTGATATAAGGGAAACAAGTTCATTATTATGTTGATGTCAGATCATCTTATTGTTTTAAACCGTAATGAGGGTCAATATTAACCTTAACTACACAATTCCTATTTCATGTTATGGGTTAGATCCCCAAATACATCTTCGTTATAAAATATACAACGGCGGGGGGGGTTTGGTTTTTCTTTGGTATAGGGGGTTTTCAACAGTCCACCAAAAATATGTTGGTGTTTACGAACAGTATACTCTAAATTTGAAGTATTACGTATTTAAGGTGAATCAATAATGTGTTACTTAGGTCGTCTCTTCTTGAGTATTCAAAGTTTTCAATGTTTATTTTTGACAGACTTTGACGTTCAAAGTTCTAGACACTTCGATATAACGCAAACTATAGGATGTGCTATTTCGTCACAAATATCCTACGATATCGGTTTAGATGGACTATGACATAAAATTACGTGCATATCATAGGAATCTGGAATTTTGTAAAAGCTTTTAATTCATACTGTAGTTAGAAAATGTGTGTCCAAAGAAATGAAGGTGATCCTCGGAAATTTCATATTACATTTTGGGAACGAAAAAAATCTGCTTAACCCACAACCTTTGGTAAAGCGCACCACTGCTCTTCAACTGAGCTATCCAATATCCTCCTAACGATATCACAAAATAGAAAAGAGATTATTTATTGTGGTGCCGATATTTTTTTTCTCATTTATTTGGGTTATAAGTCTACAACATCACCATGTAATTATTATTGTTAATGCATATTACACAAAATACTTCAAATAAAACTAATAACTGAGTGCCAAGCGAGGCCGATTATGGGCAAACCCTCCAAATGATGGAAAAACATAGACCACGGCCCCCAGTTCCCGGTTAGTCCCGCTATTTCTAGTTGTAGTGGTGGCTATGCGCCATGGAAACGGCAGGACTGGGGGTTGCAAAGAATCTCCGGGAGAAGATCGGCAACCACCAAAACCAACTACCCTGGCTATCAAAGTGGCGAGCATTTGGGGAGGCCTATGTCCAGCAGTCTGGACTGCAAAGTGAAAACAGGCTAATGATGAATTTTAGAAAAGTTATGTCACAATAAGTTAATCTATTACATAATAAATCTATAGAGAGGTCCACTCTGTACTTGAAAATATATTTGCAAAATAACTATTATGCGGTGATTAGTTGACCGATACTGATGCTAGAAATGCAATCAGTATTTTTTTTTTATGTGAATGTAGCATGCAGCAGGCGGATCACCTGATGGTAAGCAATTGCCGCGCCCATGGACCTTGCAACACCATTGGAGCTACAAGTGCGCTGCCAACCCTTTATCCCCTTACCCCCCGAGTGGGCCTCCGGTACCCTCACTCACTCGGCGAAATACAGCACAGAGGCTGCTTCACGCCGGTTTTCTGTGAGGCATTTTTGCCAGTTTTTGGCAATTTTTTGTCTATCTGTATGTTCTTATAGAAACAAACTTAATACAATTATTCTTCTTCATATTCCTTCGCATATAAAAGTATACATTTTACCACGCTACAATCAATAAGAGCAGAGCAGTAAAGGGTTTTTTTTATGTGATAGGTAGCAGACGAGCAGGCGGATCACCTGGAATGTTGGGAAAGCGGGAGAAGTTAATCCATTTTTTAAGCTACCGTCGCGTGTGTAGCCTTAATGGTTAAAGCTATACAGAAATCATGTATAATGGAAATATTTTACATAAAAGTATCCATAAAATATCCCACACCAGCATATATTTATACAATCTATCTTATGTGGTTCACTCACAATAACACGACACGTGTAACTTATCCGACTGCTAAGAAACCTCCCGATAGGTCACAGCTTTCTGATTGTGATTGTTTACCCTAACGTTTAGGTATAATACTCTCCCTCTACCTAATTAAACATATAAGAGTAACTTCCGAGGACAACGAAAAGTCTTGTCTATATAAGTAACTAAACCAAAACACTTTTTTAATGTAATGTACGTACAGCGCCATCTATTGCTTGGTTTACAATTATCTCCCGAAACTAAGTGAGGGCAGGCCACTACTTATACTTTGATTTTATGATGATGAGATAAATTGTTCTTATGATGATCCTACCAAGGCTCGATTCGACGGACAACAGTGTGACATGACCGAAAAGGGATCAGACGTACGTAGCGACCGGACCGACAGCTTTTTTTAAACTAGAGGCGGCAAACGAGCAAGCGGGTCTCCTGCTGGTTCTTAAGGTAGGTAATCACCGCTGCCCATGAACATCTGCGAGATCAGAGAGGGCGCTGATGCATTGCCGGCCTTTTAAGAAGGAGTACGCTCTTTTCTTCAAGGTCCCTAAGTCATAGTCTAAAGGATAAACTGCCGCTTAATCTGCGAGCTACGAAATTCTTATTATTTTCTCATATTTAAGTTATTTATTAGTTACACGCAACAGAGAAATGGTACCTATATAGAATAATAGAGTTAATACAAAGGTGCCGTTATAGTAGGCGCTAAATCCAATACCGCCGCCTTGTGTACGCCCAGATTTTACGTTCCTACTCAAAGCTAGAACTACCTACATGAAAAATACAAATGTTCAAGTACATCAATGCGGAGTCAGTGCATTTATTGTGTATTTGACACGAAGTAAGAAAATCAGCGGGTGGTCACTACAGAACATTTTTATTATAAATTTAATATTTCGTCATGATATGCTATATTTAGCCTTATTCCCTCAGCAGTAATGACTACAAGCACGGAGTGTGGTGATTATATGCTCTTTAAAATAACAGGATACAAGAAAAGACACAAAGTGTCATTATTTAAATCTGGATATTATTTTTAAAAGTGTGTGGCCAGGATGTAGGCATTAACAGTAATTGGAAACTAAGGAGTTTCATCAAAAAACACGAAGATATTATGAATACTCTGTCCCCTTAGATAACCAAAAGCAGTTACGAAGCGAAGATGTTATAGAAGAATTGATTCGTTTATAGTTAGAAAATGTGTGTCCAAAGAAATGAAGGTGATCCTCGGAATTTCATATTACATTTTGGGAACGAAAAAAATCTGCTTAACCCACAACCTTTGGTAAAGCGCACCACTGCTCTTCCAACTGAGCTATCCAATATCCTCCTAACCGATATCACAAAATAGAAAGAGATTATTTATTGTGTGCCGATATTTTTTTTCTCATTTATTTGGGTTAATAAGTCTACAACATCACAATGTAATTATTATGTTAATGCATATTACAAAAAATACTTCAAATAAACTAATAACTGAGTGCCAAGCGAGGCGATTATGGGCAAACCCTCCAAATGATGGAAAAACATAGACCACGGCCCCCAGTTCCCGGTAGTCCCGCTATTTCTAGTTGTAGTGGTGGCTATGCGCCATGGAAACGGCAGGACTGGGGGTGCAAAGAATCTCCGGGAGAAGATCGGCAACCACCAAAACCAACTACCCTGGCTATCAAAGTGGCGAGCATTTGGGGAGGCCTATGTCCAGCAGTCTGGACTGCAAAGTGAAAACAGGCTAATGATGAATTTTAGAAAAGTTATGTCACAATAAGTTAATCTATTACATAATAAATCTATAGAGAGGTCCATTCTGTACTTGAAATATATTTGCAAAATAACTATCAGGCGGTGATTAGTGACCGATACTGATGCCAGAAATGCAATCAGTATTTTTTTTTTATGTGATAGGTAGCAGGCAAGCAGGCGGATCACCTGGAATGTTGGGAAAGCGGAAGAAGTTAATCCATTTTTTAAGCTACCGTCGCGTGTGTAGCCTTAATGGTTAAAGCTATACAGAAATCATGTATAATGGAAATATTTTACATAAAAGTATCCATAAAATATCCCACACCAGCATATATTTATATACCAATCTATCTTATGTGGTTCACTCACAATAACACGACACGTGTAACTTATCCGAACTGCTAAGAAACCTCCCGATAGGTCACAGCTTTCTGATTGTGATTGTTTACCCTAACGTTTAGGTATAATACTCTCCCTCTACCTAATTAAACATATAAGAGGTAACTTCCGAGGACAACGAAAAGTCTTGTCTATAAGTAACTAAACCAAAACACTTTTTTAATGTAATGTACGTACAGCGCCATCTATTGGCTTGGTTTACAACTTATCTCCCGAAACCAAGTGAGGGCAGGCCACTACTTATACTTTTGATTTTATGATGATGATAATAAATTGTTCTTATGATGATCCTACCAAGGCTCGATTCGACGGGACAACAGTGTGACATGACCGAAAAGGGATCAGACGTACGTAGCGTACCGGACCGACAGCTTTTTTTTAAACTAGAGGCGGCAAACGAGCAAGCGGGTCTCCTGCTGGTTCTTAAGTAGGTAATCACCGCTGCCCATGAACATCTGCGAGATCAGAGAGGTCGCTGATGCATTGCCGGCCTTTTAAGAAGGAGTACGCTCTTTTCTTCAAGGTCCCTAAGTCATAGTCTAAAGGATAAACTGCCGCTTAATCTGCGAGCTACGAAATTCTTATTATTTTCTCATATTTAAGTTTATTTATTAGTTACACGCAACAGAGAAATGGTACCTATATAGAATAATAGAGTTAATACAAAGGTGCCGTTATAGTAGGCGCTAAATCCAAATACCGCCGCCTTGTGGTACGCCCAGATTTTACGTACCTACTCAAAATCTAGAAATACCTACATGAAAAATACAAATGTTCAAGTACATCAAATGCGGAGTCAGTGCATTTATTGTGTATTTGACACGAAGTAAAGAAAATCAGCGGGTGGTCACTACAGAACATTTTTATTAAATCTAAGAACAAACAGCAAGTAATATAATATTTCTTACAAAATATACATACATGTTTTGATATTATAATATTTATGATATAGTATTGATCAATAATAAGTGTCAGATTTTGATTATGGCTTGGTCTTAAGTTTATAAAATATGTATGATTAAAATATTTATCTATATTTTAATAAGTATATCGTATGTATAGAGAAATATCAAAAGGAGACCAAAAAGAATCGATTAATGTATGGCTGCATAATCATTCTTTGAAACACGATGGAAAGTTATCTATTTATTCCTGTGGCTTTCTTCGTATATGACTTTATTTATTTATTCAACCTGTTGTTCTTCTTATTATTGAAATAATATACTATTATTTCTGTGAAATATAATACAATTTAAGGATATGCAAAGTATATAATCACATAATCTTCCAGTATTAGATATATATTTATAAAAAGTAGGCACAAATGTAGTAATGTTGAAATGGTTTATAGTAAGGGAGGTAATTTTAAATATCATGATCAGAATCATCTTGTGCTTGCATCTGTTGGTCTAAAAAAATTACATTTCATTACTCATGTTCAGTTATTGAACTGGTTCTACATTAAATATTCATTTATTGAGTTTCTACTGTAAAATCTCTTTTGAATATTTTTTCCCTTATATCAAAAATAAACACCTCATTTATTTAGTTAATAAGCAACATAAGATACAATAATGATAATCACTTCGAAATATAAACCTTATATTCTTTATTTTAAATCACTTTTTTTTCATAATAATAAAAATGCATTATCATAATAAATTAATCACCATACATCACAACCTTATTATAAACCATGTAAATGTTTCTTTGAATAATATTTATTGCACGTAGCTTAATTCATAATTCACTTCACTTTCACAAAAAAACTAAATTTGTATTTATAATATCGATAACTATTGTAATGTAATTCACGCTAAAAAAATATATCTGTACTATCAGCTTTTAGTAGTTCCTAGCTTATAAAATACTTGATCAACATATTAAAATATCTTAAAGTAGAAACATTGATCTAGGTGTATCTAGATTCTAGATACCAATCATTCATATTTGGCGGTGAAAATTATTTTAATGTGTAAATGATAAATTAATGAAGCAATAGCTGGGTTTGGGTCCTTTCAATGTCTCATATATTTTTATAAAAACGTCTATTTTGACTTTCTGAATGATTGACATCTCTTTATGATTGGTTTAAAATTTTATAATTTAAGAGATTTTATTTGCAGCTAAAATTGTATGTTTATTTTTATATTCAATTAATTTTATGTAGATTATAATTATATAATGCAAAAAAAACATCAATGCTTTTATGTATGAATAACATTTAAAATAAAAAATATGTTATAGAGTTATAATCTGGTCGATAAATGATTTTGGTTACAGGAACCTAGTCTCTTTAAAAGATTGTAAGTTTTAAACCAATCGCGTGAATATTTCTATACTTCCTATCTTAATATAACGGGAAATATTATTTCAATATTTGTATTTGTTCAAACAGCATAAAGAATTCATTCAGATTCTCAGAATAATGTATATGTGTATATTTTTATCTACGTACGTAGTAATTAGTTTTAATTATATTGTAAGGACATGGCGAAGAGCTAAAAGTGTATCTTAGTAATAAACAAGAATCTGTGTAAATTATACAACTATATTTCCTATTCCTCTCTTATATTATATAAAACATATATTTTTTAGGTAGTGAAATTTTTCTCATTGCATATATCACAATATTATAATAGTTTTTAATATAATAAACAATATTAAATGTGATAGTTTTAGTGATATTTTGATGCTTTTAATGTAAGTAGTACAATAAGTACCTAAAAGAATAAAAAACCTTGATTATTTTAATTATAGATTGAAGAGATCTGGTGAAATTTTGTTATTAGATTTTTAATACTATAATTTAATATTAGATACAGTTAATCTAATTTTAATCTGTTTTAATTAAATTACAAAAACATTTGAGTACAAAATGGTAAGATATTTTAGATATTTATTTTAATACATAATTATTATTTATAGTTAAAAAATAATTTCAATGTTGTTATTACTAATGCAAAATATATTATTGAATCTTCGTGTTGTCATTATTAGTTATCTTGTTTTATATACTATTGTAATTTATTCTTGATGTTTATATTTATTAGTTATCTAATTATGTATAATTAACTGCTTTATGTTAGTAACAGGTTTTTATTTATGTTAATTATATACCTTTATTTTATACCTATATTGATAGTGTAAATTCGACATCTAGTCCTGCCCTGTGTGAGCCTGTTGGATATACAATAATGAAGCTATATGCCATGTATGTTTAGTAGATATACAAGTTTATGATATTATAATATGTAACTTATTGCGAAATTTTTGGGGGTGTTGTTTTATTAAATAAAATGTGGGTATATGAACTAAATCTTGTTTTACTGTAATTCCTCTAAATTTTGTTTTTTTTTGTTATTAAAAAACATTATTAGAAGATAATTGTTCAGAGTGATTAGTATAAGACGTGGTTAAAAGAACGAAAATGGTCTCAGATACACCCTGTATATTGTTACAGATTATAGGGAACGTTGTTAGGTAAGTGTGTGAAAAAAATACAACTTAGATACAGTCTCATCGTATTTCTATTTATTAAAAAAAAGTTATAAAAATCACAAATGTTTTTAAAAAACAATATTTTACACAGAATCACCTAATATTTATCTCAATTTAATAAAGAGAATATCACTAATTAAACTACAACTATATGTTAATTTCAACAAATTAAGCTTAGCTGTTAAAATATACAAAAATATATTTACACCATAATATTTTTGATATCCCAACACTATTATAAAAAAAAACTCTTAGAAATCGTGAAATTATTTTTAAAAATGGCCTTCCCATACAAACACCATCGATCAACAGGTTTTTTTTAAAAAACGTACTTTTAATTCAATATTATTTTATTAAAGAAAATCTATTCAATGAGCACAATCGGCTGCAAAATGATGTATACAATTTAAAACCTTGTCACAATCATATGCATTGCGTACGAGAAAGTAGAATTCGTATAGATAGCTATTATGACAAGGTACTAAAGTGTTTACATCTTTTTGCAACTGACTCAAATTTAAGCTAGTTCTAATAGGTTACTTCTGGGTAGGCCCGTTCCATTGTAGGCTTCTTCTCAACTCAAGAATTTAGTATGAAGCAAAGGCCAAGCTCATTTTTAAGAAAAAAAAACTTTTTGTGCCTTTGATGACATTTTAAAGAGGGGACCAAACAGTTTTGGGATATCAAAAGAAGTTTGTTAAATTCAGAGATTCTTTAATATTCGATTACAGTTTGGGTTAAGTGACTACTTTAGGAAATTAACTCTAAACAAATTGTAAATATTTTTGTCGAGTGCACTGCAGAGTTTTATGGAATAAATATTTTAGTTTTTCAGTCATGTTAAATAGCAATTTTTTTTAATTTTCGCACTGCATTATAGCTATGAGGTATTTAAACGGGAATTAACGCCACGTTTATTTTTAGGTACATTATATTTATTTTACTCAATTATTTTAATCAAAATGTGAGGGTGTCCGTAGATTCGCTGCCAGGCCCTAGCAGACGACGCCGCGCACTGCTAGTTCGCTTGTGACCACGGCTGCTGCAACGTAGCCGAAACGTCAAGCAATAAACATAGTCTGCGGCATCTAACTATAGCGGTGGCCGTAAGTTTGCGCACTTGTAAAATATAAGACTTTCTACTACTTATAATTCGTTTCTTCGCACTCACGGTCATCACTATACTTACATGCCGCGGACTATAATAAGTACCTACATAAAATTATACTTAAAATAAACGTCGCATTAATTCCCGTTTTAATACCTTATATTATGTTACATAGCTGTTTTAAAAGATGGTGAACTCGACTTGAAGAGGTAGTCTCAAGCTTTGGTCTACCATCACTAACCCTGGAAGGCGAACGAGTATCCTTCGCCGAAGCTGTGGGGTCCTTTGTCTTCTACATTATTTTCTCGGTACTGAAAAAGGGAAATGTATAATTAGTTCTTTAAATTTTCGCGTTGCATTATAACTATTATTATTATAGACGGGAATTAACGCGACGTAATTTTTTAAGCACATAATTATGTACTTACTGCTTGACGTTTCGGCTGCGTTACAACAGCCGTGGTCACAAGCGAACTAACCACACCTTTACTGTTAATTCCCGTCTATAATAATAATAATGTATAATTATAATTAATAATAATATAATTCACATTACACTCACAACATCTCACTCATGCATTGACCTGACTCTGTACCGTACTAAGTAGCTTGAGGCGACACCTCGATAATACTAGCGCCGCCAATTGATTTATATTAATTGAGGATTATGAGATATATTTTATAAAATCCAACTTTGTTTAGTTTAGTTTCCTTTATGTTTTCATCATAAAGGAAACTTTTACAACGTTACGTTGACGTCAGGTCCAATGACGACATCGGTTGTTTTGTACTGTAACCTCGTAATTATGACAAGATACGTTAAAATGTAACCAATCCACTCGTTGCTGGGCCATGGGTTGGACCTGACGTCAACGTAACGCCATCTATCGGATTTTGTATTTTTTTTTTATAGTATAGGAAGGCAAACGAGCAAGCGGGTCACCTGATGGTAAGTGAACACCGCCGCCCATGGACATCAGCTACACCAGAAGGAGTGCGGATGCGTTGCCGGCCCTTTAGGAAGGTATAGGCTCGTTTCTTGAAGATTTGGTTGTCGTACCGGTTCGGAAATAGCGCTGCGGGAAGTTGATTCCACAATGAGGAGGTGCGCGGCAGAAAGTGTCGTGTAAAGCGCATGGTAGAGGATTGCCAACCATCCAGGTGGTATGGATGGAACCCAAGTTTATGGCGTGTAGTACGGTGGTGAGATTTGGCAGCGGGTATTTGCAAAAACCCTCATTGACGTACACTCAAAACCTATGCTTCAGCTAGTAGGTACCTTAAATAACTACAGTAAAGGTGTGGCGCTTACCTGGCCGTCGTCCTCCTGTCCCTGGGCCCTCCAGTTCTGGTTGAAGTACTGGCCGCCGGCGGCTTTCTGGCCCTCCTGGTTCTGCTGTAAGGTAATACACTTATTTACTTATTTATTTTCATTGTAGACACGCTCCGCTAGCGAGTTTTCCACTACAATTTTAAACACATATACAATAATAATAATATATAATATAGCTTTTTCCCGCGACTTCGTTCGCGTGGACTTCAGGTTTGTAGCCTATGTGTTATTCTGATGTATAAGCTATATTGTGGTAAAGTTTCATTCAAATCCATTCAGTAGTTTTTACGTGAAAGAGTAACAAACATCCATACATCCTTACAAACTTTCGCCTTTATAATAGTAGTAGGATTTCACTACATCACATACATTGGTCTGACTCTGAGATAGGTAGCTCAAGCACCTGTGTTACAGATATCAGAACCAACAGTGGAATTACAAATATATAAGTATAATACTTTTCTTTTGTAAATAGGTACATACTTATAATACATAGAAAACACCCAGACCAATACAAACAAACATGTTCATGCACACAAATGTTTGTACTGTGCGGGGATCGAACCCGCAATCCTTGGCCCAGACGCAGCATTCACTACCACTGAACCAAACGGGTCGACAAAACGGGTCGAAAATATATACATATAATACTTTTCTTTTGTAAATACATACTTATAATACATAGAAAACATCCAGACCGATACAAACAGACATGTTTATGCATACAAATGTTTGTACTGTGCGGGGATCGAACACGCAACCCTTGGCCCAGACGCAGCATTCACTACCACTGAACCAACCGGGTTGTCATACAAATGCTCACACACACAATAAATATATATCGTATAGAATTCTTCCTCGAGTAAATATTGTAAGTAGGTACTTAAAAAATTCATGGATGGGTCCAGGTGGGACTCGAACCCAGAACCTTCCACAGTCCGGGTGGCTGTACTACCAATAATAGTAACCGAACCTCTTAGTGAGCCGTCACCCGCACAAAAATAAAATTGCAAAAAAAAAGAAAAAACAATTACTTAAATGAAAATTGCAAAGAATTGCTATAAAATAATTCTTCCCCGACCAAAAATGAAGCAAGGATTTTGCCGCCCTATAAAAAGTATTGCCCAGGGCGGAGCTCTTGAGCACACTATAGTCGGGCCGTTGTATCATGCTCGATTAGACAATATATTTTTTTATTTTATATCCTTGTTATGAGGAACACATTTAGCGAATCATAAAGAATCACTTTTAAATATAAAACTTCATTTCATAATGTCAAAGGCACCTAATTATATAATTATTTGTCTTTTACTAATTAAAATAATTTGAGAATAAAAAGAAAACGTAAAATTTCCACTCAATATTACGCGTTTACAAAAGTACGCCGTTTGACACGTTTTCAAAGTGACGTAACCGGTACTAGTTATTTTATCACTTGAAGGTTTTAATATTTTATTTTGAAAATAAATTTCGCGTTTCGCTTCTTCTTTCTTAATACGAAATGCTAAGGAATGGAACAACTTGCCGGCTTGTGTATTCCCAGATTTGGGTGTCTTTAAGTCGAGAGTGAATAGGCTTCTTCTGGGAAAACACGCTACATCTTAGACCTCATTGTCACTCTCCATCAGGTGAGATGGGGTCAAGAGCAAACCCAAAAAAATATATATTTTTGATTATGGGTAACTGCCCTTAGTGGAAATAACTGTTACTTATATGTTTCGGCAATTTTATCGTTGTCCCTCACTAGTGCTTTCAATCTGACATTTGTCAAATCGGGCATGATACAACGGCCCGACTATAGTCTGGATTCTGTGGGTAACTGATGCAATCCAAAGATTTTTAATTAGTATCTAGTGGTTTTTAGTGTACAAATTTGGTGTTACTTTGTGCAGTGAAGTGCCGCAGGGTGATATTAATATAAGAATCATTGAATTGTGTCGTTTTTAACACTGCTATTGTGTGTCGAGTGAGTTGTCACGTGAACAATTTGCTTTGACCTAATAGAGTCTTAAAACCTACGGCTTTGTTAAAAATAGTCTCCACAGAATCCTTAGGACATTAAAACGCTAAACACCGGCGTTTTATTGAGTGACTGTGACTTCGACTGTTGACTACACTTTATCAAACTACACTTGACATTGGCAAAATTAAATGTGTCATGAACACAATACAGGCCATATTAAAAAAAAAAAAGACTATAGTCTGTAGTAGTACTGTATCTACCTGAGGCGGGTTCCAGCTCTGGCTGGGGTCGGGCCGCTGCTGGTTGTACTGCTGCTGCAGCTCGTAGGCTTGTCTCTGCTGCTCGTATGCTTGCTTCACGTGCGACTCTATAACAGGGATATTTTATTACCAGTTGGACTAGGACGAACACACAGAAGTCGTGGCAAGTGCTTATGGTTAGCAATTCAATTCACTTTTCCATGAAACACAGTAATACAAGGTTATACGAATGAAACTAGCGCCGCCAACCTATTTACACTGATTGTGGCGAAAATACGATATTTTTTAAGAAAGCAAAACATTACAGACTTTGATAAAAGTAAATTGAATTTTTCAAGATGCAATACAATATATAAAACACGCGACAAGTAAGTAACAATAATGTCAATTATTGCTAAAAGTGGCCGATTTTAGCAATAATTAACATTATTGTTACTTGTCGGTGTTAGAAATATTGTATTGCATCTTGAAAAATCCAATTTACTTGGATCTAAGTCTACAAATGTTTTATTTTCTTCAAAAATATCATATTTTCGCCACAATCAGTGTAAATAGGTTGGCGGCGCTAGTTTCATTCGTATAGCCCCATAATTAGTATGAAAATTGAAAAGCTCCCTCTATTAAACGTAAGCAGTACTAAAATTGATCGCACAAACGTCAAAAAGGATAGTATCGCCGAAGTCTTTTAAAGTTTGAGTATCGCAATACAATACACGTATGTACGATAAAAGTTTGAAGGAAATGGTGCGATACGATAGCATACGATCGGACTATAATTCATAATCATGTAAAGTAAACAGACAGATGAAAATTACAAGTTTCTATGCATTTTGACATTTGCATGTGTCAAATTGAGTGATAATGTATGTATGAGGATGACACATTGACATCTGTCAGTTTACATGATTATGAATCAGAGTACTTACTTAGTTCTAATTCTTCCGAGCACACGATCTTGAAAAGTTTGTGCTAGGGTAGCTATATTTTTATTTCTAGGAGGCAGATTTTTTTGTCAAGTTGATAAGTAAGTAGGTAATCAACATGGTTTGAATTCTATATAATGCCCAGGCTACATACCTTGGTTTAATGGAGGCACTGGTTCAGGACTCTTGGGGATATGGCTGCCCTCCAAAATCTAAAAAAAATATGACATTTGTAAGAACATAAATTGAATAAAGAGTACCTAATATTTCTATTTTTATTTGGCTGCTACTCGGGGACAGTCAAAGATTTTAAGCATTAATATTACCAATATTCTTTGGAGTCTGGTCAATGTATTAGATGTTTTGATGAATTATATATTACTAGCTTTTGCCCGCGGCTTCGCTCGCGCCCGTCACTTCCACTCGCGCCCCTCACTTCCCTAAAATGGGGGGGTTAGAAAGGAGCAAAAAGTAGCTTATGTTACTCTCCATCCCTTCAACTATTTCCAATTAAAAAATCCCATCAATTCGTCGCTCCGTTTTGCCGTGAAAGAAAGACAAACACACAGACAGAGACATACTTTACCATTTATACTTATTAGTATAGATTGTCCATACTAATCCAACTATACTATAATATTATAAATGCTAAAGTAACTCTGTCTGTCTGTTACTCTTTCACGCCAAAACTGCTGAACGGATTTAAATGAAATTTGGTATACAGATGATCTTGACCCTGAGAAAGAACATAGGCTAGGTACTTTTAATTGCGAAAAGGGGTTGTCAAGGGTTAAAAGGGGGGTAAAAAGTTACTTTTCCACGCGGACGAAGCGGCGGCCGCTAGTATGCTATAAAACATTGTGTAACACGATTGGCGCAATGGTAGTGACCCTGCCTCATACGCCAAAGGTCGTGGGTTCGATCCCCACCCTGGACAAACATTCGTGTGATGAACACTTGTGTTTGTTCAGTGTCTGGGTGTTATATATGTATTTAAGTATTATATTTGTGATCCTCTGTTGTCTGATATCTGTAACACAAGTGCATAAGCTACTTAGTACGGTGTCAGGTCAATGTATGAGATGTTGTGTGAATTTATTTATTTATTATTTCACCTGGAAACCGTCCTTGCCCGCCTTATACTTCAGCTTGACGATCTGTCCGCTAGGATCCTTGTACTGGTAGCCCCCGACGCGCGACCCGTCCGGCTGGATCACCTCGCCCGCCGCCAGACCGTTGTCTGATGCGTACTCGAAGCGGAAACTACCCTCTGGGGACGATTGATAGATTAATTAAATTAAATAAAAATGTACAGTGGCCAGCACATCAAGTTACTACAATCTGTCAAATTTCCTCAGTTGATATTGAACCAAACACGTTTGACATAAAAGTGAGGTTCGATTGAAGAAATTTGACAGATTGTAGTAACTTGATGTGCTGGACACCGTACTTAAATTACTTGAATTTACATAAATTTAATGTTTATTAATTAATTACATAACATTAATATAATTCATTACATTAAATTAATATCATTACATTAAATTAATATCATTAATTACATTAAAATTATTGATTTAATTAAGTAATTTGAATTATTCGTCGTAAAACCCAAAATCCTAAAAGGCTTAAAACAATCAATTTCCTATTGTGTCAGCTGTCTGGGCTTTACGACAATTAAAATTACAAAAATTAAATACAATTTAAATTAATTGAATTATTAAAATTAACTGAATTAAATAAATTAACTGAATTAGTTTAATTTACTGAATTAAGTCATTAAATTAACTAAATTACCCGAATTAATTAAATTAACTGAATTAATTGAAATAACTAAATTAACTGAAAATTAAAAATCATTGAATTAAATGCACTGAATCAATTAAATTAACTTAACTAATTTTATCAACTGAATTAAAACTAATTTAATTAAAATTAACTGAATTAATTTAATTAAAATACATTCCCTATCTTCCCACACCACTGTCTATAAGAGGTGGCTATGTCGCTCTGGAGCTGTGATGGTGAACTCACCAGAAGTCAAAGCCTGCTTGTGGTGCAAGATGGCGGCCTGCTGCTCCTTGGTGAGCGCGTAGGGCAGGCGCCAGGGCTCCGCCTTCGGGAACACGGGCGCTGGCGGCGGCGCCGGCGCCGGGGCGGCAGGCCCAGGACCTGGGGAGGAAATAGAATAGAATCACCATCAGCAACCCACGCTCGTCCACTGCTGGACATAGGTCTCCCCCAATGCACGCCACCGCTCCCGATTTTCGGCCACTCTCATCCAGCTCACTCCAGCCAGCCATCGAATGTCGTCATCCCGTCTTGTCACAGGGCGTCCAACACTACGGTCACATTAGCCGCAGAACTGACAACCGTTGGAGAATAGAATATAATAGAAAAATATTTGGTAAACACAATCACAAAAAGAAAACCTCCTAGCCTCCTCCTCCTTTCCGTCCTCACAGAAAACCGGCGTGAAGCAGCGCATGCGCAGTGTTTCGGCAGGCGGCGTGGGTGAGGGTACCGGAGGCCCAATCCAGGGGAAGGGGGGGTTTAAAAGGTAAGCAACTAAAAGAAGCATGTAAATTCTTTGGCCACCTAGTTCCTTTTTTGTGATAGGTGGCAGACGAACTGACGGATCACCGGAACGGTGAACGATATTACACCTAACACCAGTAGAGAAAAAGCTGCCAGCCTTTGACCCCTCCCCCAAATATCGTTTTCATTTCTATCGATAAAAGTACCTAACTACTATAATGTATACTCGGATTCTTAATCATGTAAAGTAAACTGACAGATGTCAATGTGTCATCCCCATACATTATCACTCAATTTGACAGATGCAAAATGTCAAAATGTATAGAAACTTGACATTTGCATCTGTCAGTTTACTCTACGTGATTAAAAATCAGAGTATTATTTATTTATTTAAAAACTATTGCACAAAACTTCGTACAATAGGCGAACTTAATGCAGAGAGGCATTCTTTATCAGTCAACCTTTGGGTCAAGCAGAAAGGGCAACGGTGCGGCGAAAGGAGGACTTTAAGTTTTAATGCAATCTACAGATTAAAGAAATGGCACAGATTAAATATATACCTAAGTTAAATTAGGTAGGGACGTCAACATGATCCAGGGGGGGCGGCTGCCCTCCCCTGCCCCCCCCCCCACCCTTGGGTACACCCATGTAATTAGACAAAGTTAAGAATTTTGATAATGCTGATGATTTAAAATCCCGACCCGTTTAGCGCAATGGTTTGAGCGCCGGTTGAGACGTAAGGGTCGCGGGTTCGATTCCCGCACCGACACAAATGTTTGTTGATGAAATAGACATTTGTGTTGGGTCTGGGTGTTTGTAGTTCCTTCGTTGTTTCTGGTTTCCATAGCACAAGGGAAGACCTTAGTTTGGGACCAGGACAATGTATGTGATGTTGTCTCAATTTATTTATTTAAAAAAAAAATACCCACCTCCCCAAGCCTCATGCACCGGCTTAGGCCTCCAGGGCTCCGGTATGCTGCCCTGCGGAGCCACGTCGTTGCGGTGCGGTGTAAACAGCCCTCTACTGTACGTGTCTATCTGTAAAGAGATGAGAGAGAGGTTAGATTTCCATTTTGTTTCCAGGCACATAGGTTGGAGTTGTGATAACCGATCTGGAATAAGCGTGGTGATTAAGTCTAATCCCATCATAGTAGCGATAACTTGGTTTATATGATGGAGACTTTTGCCCTGTAGTGGGACAGTATACTTACAGGTTGTATCTGTGAATATTTACGTCTTTATAATTGCTTGTTCTACTAACCATTTTGAACATCATTAATTGGGTATTTGACAAAAAAAAATTGTTTAATCAAAAGACGCCTCAATTATAAGAAACCGCGTTGAAAGAATCTCTTGATTTTCATTTGAATTACCTGAGATATCACAACTTTAAGAGCACATATTTTGGGCAAGCCCAAAACGCTCTATACAAATGGCTATTGAATTGTGACGTCACAACTCAAACTTCTGTATGCGCGTCTAGTAAATTTTGTTTGGTAGCTATATCAAATGTTTCGTTTAAGTATATGGTTTTATAATAAAAGTTGGTGGAAAATGTACGGGTAGTTCAATGATATAATTATTTTTTAAAAATTTTATACTTTAGAAATGGACTTGCCCATGAAACTTTGAATGCTCACAAAACCAGCTAGACATTATATTTTTAACTGAAAATGTTGGCCATTGGTTCTTACTTACCAATATTTTGATAGTGTATCAATATTTTTTACTACTTATATCGAGATTAGTCAAATACCCAATTTGCAAGAGACTTTTAGAGATACCCTACAGTAGGGACTCTTGAAAGAGACGTGCACATTTTTCTATCATACCACCCCCTGCGTAGATGGGGGTTGCCAGTTTCCGATTTATTCGGGGTTACAAGTCGCATTCCTTTATTTGTGCTTTCTTTAGCTATAATGCCGTTAACCAACAAAGTTAATTTTGACTTCATAGTACGTACTTACAATGTGAACCAGAAAAAAAATCACACACCTGACTTCGTACCAAGTAGCTTGACCACTTGTGCTATAAATATCAGACAACAAAGATATGACAAGTAATTACTTATAACATTTAAATACACTCGGCGTCAAAAAAATCGCACATCTGCGTAGTTTTCATACTAACGCGCTCATATCACGGCTTCGTATATAAAAAAGTAAAACATTTGATTGCAATATTTTTTACGTAACATGGTTTTTATATGCTCGTCTGTTAATCATGCTTCTGAAAAACTTCCTAATTTTCCCAAAAATATAAAAAAGTAAATCAATGTTCTTGTCCCATACAATGTTCTATGGAGCTGAAAAACTGATTTACTTTTTAATTTTTTTGGTCGAATCAAGTAAATTCCATGGATGATGAAAATGTTGGATTAAAAGACGAGCATATATTGGTAATGTTACCTTAAAAATATTGCAATTAAATGTTTTACTTTTTAATATACGAAGCTGTGATATAAGCGCGTTAGTATGAAAACTACGCAGATGTGCGATTTTTTTGACGCCGAGAGTAGTTACATAATATTTACTACACCCAGAAATTGAACGTTCACAAGTGTTCATCACACGAATGAAGAAAATATGTCGATGTTGGACCTATGACCTTTGGTAAGTAAGTATCACTTTATTTTCGACCCTAATGTCCCTGGAGCCCTGTCCACGAAAACCGAGCGGGGCGGGGCGGAGTGAAATCCACTAGAAGACTGTTTGTTTTTTCGAGTACCGGAGATTTTATGCCACTCCGCTCCGCTTTGGCGGACAAGCAGCTTTAAAGCAATCTTTCTCCCCTAATATATAATAATAAGTAGTTAGGCTTTTAACGGCATTATAGCTTATGGAGCATATCTGTCGGTACATAACTTGGTCCATCTGGCCCCGGTTTGCATGACGTCCCAGGGCGTCTCCGCAGGGCGGAAGAGAGCACCAGACCCCATCTGCACAGGCGGCAAGATATCATAGGAATAGAAATAGAAAAAATCTTTATTCAAGTTAGGTCCATACAGAACACTTATGAATGTCAAAACATAATAATAATCTACCACTGGTTCGGAACGTCGATTTCTACTGAGAAGACACCAGCAAGAAACTCAGTACCTAGTTACTCTTTTCAAACTAGTAATAAGTTACAGAGTTTCATTTGAGCAAAATAACTTACAATAATCCAAGGAAATAGACTACTAGGGTAGTTGACTAATATCGATGTAGTAAAAAATATTGATACTTTACCAAAATATTGGTAAATAAGAACCAATAGCCTAAATTTTCAGTTAAAAATATAACGTCTAGCTGGTTTTGTGAGCAATCAAAGTTTCATGGGCAAGTCCATTTTTAAAGTTTATAATATTATAAAAATAATTATATCATTGAACTACCCACACATTAAACACAAACTTTTATTATAAAACATGTACATAAACGAAACATTTGATATAGCTACCAAACAAAATTTGCTAGACGCGCATACAAGATACCAGCGTGTGACGTCACATGTTGGTAGCCATTTGTATAGAGCGTTTTTGGGCCCGCGTAAAATATGTGCTCTTAAAGTTGTGATATCTCAGGTAATTCAAATCAGAATCAAATAATTCTTTCAACAATGTTTCTTTAATAGAGGGGTCTTTTGATTAAACACATAAAAAAAAATAGTCAAGTACCCTATTATTTTTCTTTATCGTTGAGATAATGGTCAGATTTAAATAAAAGTTAAATAGATAAAGTGAACAGTTATTGGTATTGGTATTCTGCAATAAGTGCCTTCATGGGCGTAGAGGGCGGGAGGGCAGCTGAAGGTTGACGTCCCTACTTATTTAACTTATCTAGTACCTATTTTTGTCGATAGAAATGAAAATAACCATTTGGTGGGAAAGGGACCAAAGTCTGGCGTCGCGCTTGTACTCAACTGGTGTTGTCTATCGCTTAAATCTTAGCCACCCGGACTGTGGAAGGTTGCGGGTTTAAGTCCCACCTGAGCCCGTCGATGAACTTTTAAGTGCGTCTTTTAAGTACCTACTGTATAATTTCTATCGCTACTTACTGACCCATTACCATGGACGTATATAAGGGGGGGGGGGGTCCAGGGGGTCCGGACCCCCCCATTGAGGCCTGGTTTGACATAAGGTTGAATCGGCTATAGCCAAGGGCGACTTTATTAAGGGGTCGGCAAGGTTGGTGGGGTAGCAAATTGTAGATAGCCCTGGGACGGCAAATCAACAAATCAACCTCTCGTTCTTCAAGAATGCGTATGTAATACGCACGCTGGGTCCAGCCGGTCCTTCGGGAGAGCCGCATTATAAAATATGATTACAATTAGGGAAATTGTTAAATCCGAGCACGGGGGGGGGGGGGGGACTGGGGGGGTTGGTGATTCGTAATTGTTTTGCAATATGGGACACCCCCCTTGTCAAAGCTATATATACGTCCGTGCCCATTACACAAGTACAATTAATCACATCGGCGCACGCGCCGCCTCGCTCCACCGGCCGCCACGTCTGACCACACAACCGAGCTAATTGGCGAATTACGTTCCACATTCCCTGATGTGGCGAAACGTGGCAAGTTTTTGTGCTACATGACCAATCAGCGGTGGCATGTAGGTACGGACAACCACATATCAGTGTACACAAATCTCAATGAAATAAATAAAGTCAAAGTAAAGTATCAGCCCACCATACTGTCCCACTGCAGGGCAAAAGTAAATCAAGGCAGCGCTACTATGATGGGATTAGGCTTAATCACCACGCTTGTCTAATGCGGTGCGGTGATCACAAACCCGAGCTATGTTCGGAAAATACGAAACATACTTTTGCTCGACTCAGGAATCAAACCCAGAAGATCAGGGTTATACTTACTCGTATACTTAGGCTGATACTTTACTTTATAATATAACTAAGTAGCTGTCTGTTAGGAAAAACTTCATTTATGTCAAGTACAATAATGTAATGTGGTCTAGGTGCGAGTGAGACAGATATAGCTCCCTCTCTCTCTAACTGTCACGGCGATTGTTCTGTAGCGTTAGGCGGTCTCACGATACATAAATATTTTTTATAATGTTTTAGCCCGTCTGCGTGGTAGCCAAAGATACTAGACAAGCATTTTTAATTATTTAATCACCTCTTCCCCCCCTTTTGACCCCCTTTTCGCAATAAAAAGTAGCCTATGTCCTTTCTCAGGGTCTAGACCATCTGTATACCAAATTTCATTTCATTCAATTCTGTTTAGGTGGCTTATAACGAAGACGTCCCGTAACGAATGAGAATATAGCTGTCACATTCAAACAACAGCGCGCAAAGCGCGTATGAAAGAAAGGGGAACTCCGATTCGGTCGTAACGTCCACTTCAAATTAGGCCCTCAGGAGTTCTGGCGTGAAAGAGTAACAGACAGACAGACTTACTTTCGCATTTATAATATTAGTTAGGATTTGACATACGTGTTGGTTGAAGGTCTGCGGCGCGTAGTAGCCGCCCTCCTGCCCCCTCACGGCCGTCACCAGGAAACACCAGAAGCATATCAGCTGAAATAAACCACAGAGTGAGAAAGCAATCTTATTTAGTGAATTTTTTTTTTTTTTTGTGATAGGTGGCAGACGAGCAGGCGGATCACCTGACGGTAAGCAATTGCCGCCGCCCATGAACACATGCAACAAGTGCGCTGGTAACCTTTTATCCCCTTCCCCCCCGATGGGCCTCCGGTACCCTCACTCACTCGGCGAAACACAGCACAGGAGCTGCTTCACGCCGGTTTTCTGTGAGTCAGTGGTATCACTCCGGTCGAGCCGGCCCATTCATGCCGAAGCATGGCTCTCCCAAAATTTAAGTTTAACTGCAGCACTCAGAGTCGTTGATTAACTAAGTTGGTTACTTAAGAAAATATATTGACACTTATTTCAATACGCATAAAGACTATCGATACTTAAGTTAATGAACATTAGCTTAAATGACGTCTCTGAGTGCGGCCGTAAGTCCCAAAAACCTGCCTAATGAAGAAGGGCAATGACTGCCTTGGTGGCGCATGTAAGTAGTGGGTCGCACTTTAAAGCCACGGCTGCGCTTGAGGTCCGAGTTCGATTCCCGGGTCGGGCCAAAAATATGTAACTGAGATTTTTTGTCCAGAAATTCTCAGTGTCTGACCGAAGTCTGGATGTTGGCGATCTTGTACCCCCGTGCCCCGGAAAGCGCGCGAAAGTGCGCTGCCAACCTTTTATCCCCTTCCCCCCGGTGGGCCTCCGGTACCCTTACTCACGCGAAATACAGCGAAGACGCTGCTTCACGCTTCGTGTGTGTCCCTTAAGGGGCTATACGAATAAAACTAGCGCCGCCAACCTATTTACACTGATTGTGGCGAAAATACGATATTTTTACGAGATAAAAGTAAATTGAATTTTACAAGATGCAATACAATATATAAAACACGCGACAAGTAACAATAAAGTTAAATTGCTAAAAACGGCCACTTTTAGCAATAATTGACATTATTGTTACTTGTCGCGTGTTTTATATACTTATTGTATTGCATCTTGAAAAATCCAATTTACTTGGATCTAAGTCTGTAATGTTTCATTTTCTTCAAAAATATCGTATTTTCGCCACAATCAGTGTAAATAGGTTGGCGGCGCTAGTTTCATTCGTATATCCATTGGTCCTGCGGTCTTCGGTTGTGTCACACTGGTGTCCCATCGAATTAAAATATTCTACCACCTATGTTTCTGATTTTGATAGTAGAAGGGAAAACCTTAGTTTGGAACCAGGACAATGTACTCGTATGTGATGTTGTCTCAATTTACTACACATTATTTTAGGTCAAAATTAGGTCACTATTGTTAAACTATACTCACCCTCATTTTGACACTTCACAAAAAAAACTAAAACAACGAATCCACGACCTCGCCCAATGATAAATCGAGTCACAGTGTCGGCCATTATGAAAGAGCAGTCTTTATATGCTTGCAACTAACTGCAATGGACCGAAAACTAGTGCAGCCAAATAGGCCAATGTAACCTTTGAAATTGTTAAGTAAATAGTTAAAAGTGAAGTGTCAGCCCATATACTGTCCCACTGCAGGGCAAAGGCCTCCATCATAGAAATCAAGTCATCGCTACTATGATGGGATTAGGCTTAATCACCACGCTTGCCTTATGCGGTGCGGTGATCACAAACCCGAGCTATGTTCGGATAATAATTGTTGCTCGACTCGGGAATCGAACCCGGGGCCCCAAGATTATGGCCCGGCACTTAAATCACTATACTAAAGGCGCGTTCATTCGTTCATCAGTCACGGGGGATAACACTAAATACTTAAACTTAAATCCCTATTAACTCATACGTTAATTGGTGATTTCGTTATGTATTCAATTCATTTTAAAACTATTTTTTCAAAAATTTATTTCTGCCACGCACCTCCTCATTGTGGAATCAACTTCCCGCAGCGGTATTTCCGAACCGGTACGACATTCAAATCTTCAAGAAACGAGCCTATACCTTCCTAAAAGGCCGGCAACGCATCCGCACTCCTTCTGGTGTAGCTGATGTCCATGGGCGGCGGTGATCACTTACCATCAGGTGACCCGCTTGCTCGTTTGCCTACCTATAAAAAAATATATATGTAGGTAAGTTCTAGAAGCTTTACTTCTATCTTTTTTTTTCAATCAGGTTCCACAAAAAGTTTAGAGCGAATATATGAAGAATAAAAAGGTTTAAAATACTTAGGCTCTACGAACCTGGCAGTATGAGTACGAAAAAAATCTAGAAATGCCATAAAATATTTCATAAAAAAAATTACGTTAAATTCTTTCTCTAAAGTTTAAGTTTCTTTTTTAATTTTTTGAGGATTACAGCCAGCTCAATCCTGGACTAAACGCTAAAGAGTTCGACATTCATGTGTGAATATTATTTTGTATAAATTCTAGAATATCCTGGACTAAAAAATATACTTACTTATATCATAAGCTATCCTTCTTTGTGTCATAATATTTTCTGCGACAGTAAAATCTCTGAATACACAATTCCATTACTGAAAGCGTTTGAAAAAGTGATCCCAACAGGCAACAGCGCTGTCATTTTAGTAGTTTGTAGGGCCTCATTCACCATCTCTGAGTAAAGTTTCAAGTAATTTACTCCCCAATTTATGTTGGTTTGGAGGAAAGGCCCCTGGTCCGCGGCCTAGTTAACAATTTAAGTTTATTCAATACAAAGACGGGCCAATTTTCTCCGAACCCACTTTAATAGACAAGAAAACTACTTGGAACTTTACTCAGAGATGGTGAACGAGGTATTTACAGCTTTTTACGCCGGTCTTCTGTGATGTGAGGCCGTGGTATCATTCCGGTCGAGCCGGCCCATTCATACCGAAGCGTGGCTCTCCCACGGTTAAAACAAAGGTTTCTACTTTCTATCATAGAGTGAAGTAATAATGATAGTTTCCATGATCAAAGGGTACGTACAGCCACACATCAAAGTATAGAAAACTGTCAAATTTCTTCATTCCATTCTCACCTTTATGTCATACGTATATGGTTCAATATCAATTGAGGAAATTTGACAGATGGTGGTAACCTGTATGTGTTGCTGTCTGTACCTACAATAACGTCGAACTAAATTAGTCCGTTGAGTCACAAATCAATTAGCGTTCGACAGACCGTCGCATACCTATCGCATAACGTTACCGTTATTCTATCAAAAAACTGGCGAATTTATCGAATTAGGTACTTCGGCATTTTCTGGTATGCACTTAACTGTGAGAAAAAACTTATCCAATGGGGGTTATCGCGTGTCAAAAATCCGCTAGATGGCGCACTGTTAGACTAAGGTATTTTATGCACCTACCTATGAGTTTTTTAAATATTCCATCATGACATTATAACTATTATATATACCCTATATATGTGAACATTTACATCCCTTTAACCACGTGTTGTTCTACCAAACATTCTGAACAGCATTTGTTCTGGGACATCTGGAAATCGCACAAAAAACAACTTTTCAAATGCAGTTGGTCACGTGATTTGTTAATTTAGTATACCTATGGGATTCGAACATCGCATTTTTCTGTGAATTTTAAAAAGTCGTTGAAATAGTAATGTTGTTCAGAATGAATGATAGAACACGTGGTTAAAGGAATGTAAATGTTCATAGATAGATACACCCTTTATTTTAACTGAGGGAGAGCCACGCTTCGGCATGAATGGGCCGGCTCGACCGGAGTGATACCACTGCCTCACAGAAAACCGGCGTGAAGCAGCCCCTGTGCTGTGTTTCGCCGAGTGAGTGAGTGTACCGGAGGCCACCGGGGGGGAAGGGGATAAAAGGTTGGCAGCGCACTTGTAACTACTGGTGTTGCAGGTGTCCATGAGCGGCGGCATTGCTTACCATCAGGTGATCCGCCTGCTCGTCTGCTACCTATGACATAAAAAAAAAAAAAAGATACACCCTAATAAAAAGGGAATTAACGCGACGTGTATTGTTAAGTAGGGCTTATGTAAGTACAGCCACAATCAAAGTATAGAAAACTGTCAAATTTCCTCATTCCATTCTCACCTTTATGTCATACGTATATGGTTCAATATAAATTGAGGAAATTTGACAGATGGTGGTAACCTGATGTGTGGCTGTCTGTACCTACAATAACGTCGAACTAAATTAGTCCGTTGAGTCACAAATCAATTAGCGTTCGACAGACCGTCGCATACCTATCGCATAACGTTACCGTTATTCTATCAAAAAAACTGGCGAATTTATCGAATTAGGTACTTCGGCATTTTCTGGTATGCACTTAACTGTGAGAAAAAACTTATCCAATGGGGGTTATCGCGTGTCAAAAATCCGCCTAGGATGGCGCACTGTTAGACTAGGTATTTTATGCACCCTACCTATGAGTTTTTTAAATATTCCATCATGACATTATAACTATTATATATACCCTATATATGTGAACATTTACATCCCTTTAACCACGTGTTGTTCTCACCAAACATTCTGAACAGCATTTGTTCTGGGACATCTGGAAATCGCACAAAAACAACTTTTCAAATGCAGTGGTCACGTGATTTGTTAATTTAGTATACCTATGGGGATTCGAACATCGCATTTTTCTGTGAATTTTAAAAGTCGTTGAAATATGTAATGTTGTTCAGAATGAATGATAGAACACGTGGTTAAAGGAATGTAATGTTCATAGATAGATACACCCTTTATTTTAACTGAGGAGAGCCACGCTTCGGCATGAATGGGCCGGCTCGACCGGAGTGATACCACTGCCTCACAGAAAACCGGCGTGAAGCAGCCCCTGTGCTGTGTTTCGCCGAGTGAGTGAGTGTACCGGAGGCCACCCGGGGGGGGAAGGGGATAAAAGGTTGGCAGCGCACTTGTAACTACTGGTGTTGCAGGTGTCCATGAGCGGCGGCATTGCTTACCATCAGGTGATCCGCCTGCTCGTCCTGCTACCTATGACATAAAAAAAAAAAAAGATTAACACTCCTAATAAAAGGGAATTAACGCGGACGTGTATTGTTAAGTAGGGCTTATGTAAGTACAGCCCACAATCACATCAAAGTATACAAAACTGGCAAATTTCTCCAACCGACTCTTATCTTACTGTCATACACATTAGATTGAATATCAATTGAGGACAGACAGGTTGTGGTAACCTGATGTGTGGTTGACTGTACCTAGTAGTTGTCAATTAGAAAAAGCGAAATAAAACTATGTAAAAGGCACAAAATATTTTTTATTCATTTTATAACTAAAATATCACACTTTGTAACAAGAATAACAGTTTCACTTATGTAAGGGTCTTCTACCACTAGACCGATGGTCCATCAATAATAGCAAAAGCGATGTGTCAAGAAAGTCATGAAAGATTTTTTTTTCGAATCTAACGAGTTCCCATGTTATATAACCAACTACCCTGGGATCCACATATATTTCAAGACCAAAAATGCAACCGGACTACTGCCACTACTGACCTTTTGCGACTTGGACATTTTGCGATTTGGACATTTTGCAACTTGGACATTTTGAAACTTGGACATTTTGAAACTTGGACATTTTGAAACTTGGACATTTTGAAACTTGGACATTTTGAAACTTGGACATTTTGAAACTTGGACATTTTGAAACTTGGACATTTTGAAACTTGGACATTTTGAAACATGGACATTTTGAAACTTGGACATTTTGAAACTTGGACATTTTGCAACTTGGACATTTTGAAACATGGACATTTTGAAACTTGGACATTTTGAAACTTGGACATTTTGAAACTTGGACATTTTGAAACTTGGACATTTTGAAACATGGACATTTTGAAACTTGGACATTTTAGCGACTTGGACATTTTGAAACTTGGACATTTTGAAACATGGACATTTTGCGACTTGGACATTTAGCGACTTGGACATTTTGAAACTTGGACATTTTGCGACTTGGGCATTTTGCGACTTGGATATTTTGCAACTTGGACATTTTGCGACTTGGACATTTTGCAACTTGGACATTATGCAACTTGGACATTTTGAAACTTGGACATTTGAAACCATGGAATTGACATTTTGAAACTTGGACATTTTGAAACTTGGACATTTGAAACTTGGACATTTTGAAACATGGACATTTTGAAACTTGGACATTTTGAAACTTGGACATTTTGAAACTTGGACATTTGAAACATGGACATTTTGAAACTTGGACATTTAGCGACTTGGACATTTTGAAACTTGGGACATTTTTGAAACATGGACATTTTGAAACTTGGACATTTAGCGACTTGGACATTTTGAAACTTGGACATTTAGCGACTTGGACATTTTGCGACTTGGATATTTAGCGACTTGGGCATTTTGCGACTTGGATATTTAGCGACTTGGATATTTAGCGACTTGGACATTTTGCAACTTGGACATTTTGCAACTTGGACATTTTGAACTTGGACATTTAGCGACTTGGACATTTAGCGACTTGGACATTTTGCGACTTGGATATTTAGCGACTTGGATATTTAGCGACTTGGACATTTTGCAACTTGGACATTTTGCAACTTGGACATTTTGCAACTTGGACATTTAGCGACTTGGACATTTTGCGACTTGGATATTTAGCGACTTGGGCATTTTGCGACTTGGATATTTAGCGACTTGGATATTTAGCGACTTGGACATTTAGCAACTTGGACATTTTGCAACTGGGACATTTTGCAACTTGGTTATTTTTGAAACTAGGACATTTTCCACTTTGGACATTTTTGAAACTTGGACATTTTGAAACTTGGACATTTTGCAGCTTGGACATTTTGCGACTTGGACATTTTTCAACTTCGACATTTTCGACTTGGATGTTTTGAGACCACTTGACATTTTGTCACTTGGAAAATTCTGCGCCCAAAGGATTTTAATTTTAGATGGGGCTACTATACCCTATGACATAAGCGGCTCTTTCTTGATATATTATTTAAGTCTTCAATTTCCCACTGACATTTTTTTTTTATGTGATAGGTAGCAGACGAGCAGGCGGATCGCCTGATGGTAAGCAATTGCCGCCGCTCATGGACACTTGCAACACCAGTGGAGTTACAAAAGTGCGCTGCCAACCTTTTATCCCCTTCCCCCCCGGGTAGGCCTCTGGTACCCTCACTCAGCGAAACACAGCACAGGGGCTGCTTCACGCCGACAACATTACAAAACGCCATGCTCTTTCTTCTTCTTACTAACCCTAGAATTCTTAATATGCACCCTCAAATACCTCGGGGACTTAAAAACCTTTCCACATTTACACTTATGCTCCTTCCCATCATCATAATGCACTCTCAACATATGCGAATGCAGGTAAGACTTACTCTTCAGTAACGAGTTACAAATCTTACATCTAACTTTTTCACTGTGACAATTTCTAACGTGTGTCTTTAAAGCGTCCTTACATTCTAAGACCGCAGAGCATAATGAACAAGGGTGGGGTGATAGAGCCTTCTTTTTCTCTATTCGAAGTGTTTTTATGTGAACATGTTGCATATGCACTCGAAGGTACCGTCGACAAGTGAATGAGGAGTCGCAGATGGAACAAATGATACAATTTGGGGCCGTGGACCTCTTTCATGTGTGCGTGCCAGTTTTTGTAGTTTAGTATTTTACCTGGAAAAGATTTTAATACTGATTAGCATAGCTATTATATTATGTGAATGTAAAAGCTCGAACCACGGTAAATCTTAATATTTATGTGCAAGTCTTAGGATTTACCGACATGAGTAAATGTAAGTAATTCTGAAAATAAATACATATAGCTTGATTTTTATTTTGCTTATATTGATGATTTAACATGATAAAGATTAATTAGTGTTACCTTTTTAACAGTGGGAGAGCCACGCTTCGGCATGAATGGGCTGGCTCGACAATACCACATCCTCAAAGAAAAACGGAGTGAAGCAGTGCATACGCTGTGTATCACTGCTTGAGTGAGGGTATGGGAGGCCCAGTCCAGGGGAAGGGGGGTTAAATGGTAAGCAGCTCACTTGTGACACCACTGCAGCACTGGTGTTGCAAGTGTCCATGAGCGGCGGTAATCGCTTACCATCAGATGATCCGTAGACTCGTCTGCCACCTATATCATAAAAAAAAACCTATTCGAAGAGCTTCAGCCTGATTTTGATTTGATTAAAATTATGTACTAAAATTTAACAGCGTATGCATGAATGGCTGTTGTCTAATAAGAAACTTAGCAGGACTTACCACATATCTCACACTGGTGTAACATTTTTGTAACCATGATTTTCGTATCATCATTCTCAATTTGTCTACCGTTCTCATCTTTATGTGTTTCATAGATATGTTTGTTCAAGGAATGTGTATCGATGAAATACTGCAGGCACGTCTTACACTGCGTCTCCTTGTCTAATGGACTTAGTTGTAGTTTCAAATGTTTCAAGTTGTGACGGAGGAGCGAGTAGCTGAAACAGACAAGAAAAACTATAAACAAAAACATTTGTGTTGTAAACACTTGCAAATGGGGTATGGGAACAAATTTTTAGGCATATTTTTTATATTTTATTTCGATCCCTTTTACATTTCAAGTTACATCAATTTGAATATTTGTAATCAAGACAGTAGTTATGTTTTAATTAATTTTAAACATTTTAAATTCAAGCGTATTGTGACGTCACAAGTGCGCTACACCATATTAATAGTGTTACCACGTGCTTTTTTCCCCAAATCGTGGCAAATAAATTATATGTTAAATGTACTTGTGGGCAAAATCCCTTTTAAATCGGGGGAATTTTACATCACTGTCTGACAACATTCCGCAAAATCAAAAACAGAGATTATCTCTAATCAATTTTTTATAATCACCTTTCAAATAAATGTCAACTGGTTGGTAAGGTTTTATTGTATTACAACTAGCGCCAACTGTTGCTTCTTCCGATGACTACTGTCAATCACAGTAGTAGAGTCGCCTAATGTAGCATTTATTTTATCTTGTTAGTGTAGTATGACTGAAAATTCTGCTGACCTTGGGTCAGATGAAGGTCAAACGCGATTTTATTGAAAATATCATTGATCTTATGCTTTAAATTTTTACAAAGCTATAAAATGAGGTATGAAAGACAAATGCCTCGAAATGGTTTCGATTTAGGAATGTTTGTTTTTTTTACCCATACCCCATTATTTTTAGTGGCACAGAGCCACAGAATACCAGCGTCATTGCTAAAAGCAGTGACATAATACTGAGTGGCAACCATTTCGGCAGCATAAGTTTTATTTTAATTTTAGTTTTGAGTTTGTTATTTTTTTTTTATGTGATAGGTAGCAGACGAGCAGGCGATCACCTGATGGTAAGCAATTGCCGCCGCCCATGGACACATGCAACACCAGTGGAGTTACAAAAGTGCGCTGCCAACCTTTTATCCCCTTCCCCCCGGGTAGGCCTCTGGTACCCTCACTCACTCAGCGAAACACAGCACTGGTGTTGCAGGTGTCCATGGGCGGCGGTAATCGCTTACCATCAGATGATCCGTAGACTCGTCTGCCACCTATATCATAAAAAAAAACCTATTCTAAGAGCTTCAGCCTGATTTTGATTTGATTAAAATTATGTACTAAAATTTAACAGCGTATGCATGAATGGCTGTTGTCTAATAAGAAACTTAGCAGGACTTACCACATATCTCACACTGGTGTAACATTTTTGTAACCATGATTTTCGTATCATCATTCTCAATTTGTCTACCGTTCTCATCTTTATGTGTTTCATAGATATGTTTGTTCAAGGAATGTGTATCGATGAAATACTGCAGGCACGTCTTACACTGCGTCTCCTTGTCTAATGGACTTAGTTGTAGTTTCAAATGTTTCAAGTTGTGACGGAGGAGCGAGTAGCTGAAACAGACAAGAAAAACTATAACCAAAACATTAGTGTTATAAACACTTGCAAATGGGGTATGGGAACAAATTCTTTAGGCATTTTTTATATTTTATTTCGATCCCTTTTACATTTCAAGTTACATCAATTTGAATATTTGTAATCAAGACAGTAGTTATGTTTTAATTAATTTTAAACATTTTAAATTCAAGCGTATTTGTGACGTCACAAGTGCGCTACACCATATTAATAGTGTTACCACGTGCTTTTTTCCCCAAATCGTGGCAAATAAATTATATGTTAAATGTACTTGTGGGCAAAATCCCTTTTAAAGGGGGAATTTACATCACTGTCTGACAACAATTCGGCAAAATAAAAAAAGAGAGGTATCTACTAATCAATTTTAATCACCTTTCAAATAAATGTCAACTGGTTGGTAAGGTTTTATTGTATTACAACTAGCGCCAACTGTTGCTTTCCGATAGACTAAGTGTCAATCACAGTAGATGTCGCCTGAATGTAGCATTTATTTATCTTGTTAGTGTAGTATGACTGAAAATTCTGCTGACCTTGGGTCAGATGAAGGTCAAACGCGATTTTATTGAAAATATCATTGATCTTATGCTTTTAAATTTTAAAAGCTATAAAATATGGTATGAAAGACAATGCCTCGAAATGGTTTCGATTAGGACAGGTTTGGTTTTTTTTCCCATACCCCATTATTTTTAGTGGCACAGAGCCACAGAATACCAGCGTCATTGCTAAAAGCAGTGACATAATGCTGAGTGGCAACCATTTCGGCAGCATAAGTTTTATTTTAATTTTAGTTTTGAGTTTCTGTTATTTTTTTTTTATGTGATAGTTAGCAGACGAGCAGGCGATCACCTGATGGTAAGCAATTGCCGCCGCCCATGGACACATGCAACACCAGTGGAGTCACAAGTGCGCTGCTAACCTTTTATCCCTTTCCCCCCTGATGGGCCTCCGGTACCCTCACTCACTCGGCGAAACACAGCACAGGAGCTGCTTCACGCCGGTTTTCTGTGACGATTTGCTCCAAATAAATATATTCTATTCTATTCAAATGTGAACTTAACTATGATGTGTGAATTTATATTATTAGTGTTGGTGCGTCACTAACTAAAAAAATATGTAGGTAGGTAGCAATTATGAACTATGTGCAATTTTCAATGAAATTTTTACCTTTCCCAAAACTTTTCAAAGCAGATCGGACACCGCTGTTCGCAGTAATCTATCAAATCTTCATAACATAGTCCACCATCAGTTGAATTAGATTCGCATTCAAAATCATCTTCGAAAAACACCTCTTGTTTCAACCACTCATTTTCTACGTTTTCTATATTCAAATCTGTACCGGCCTCAATTTTCACTGTGACGTCATACCCTGGACCTTCCGGCATGAGGTCTTGGCTGAAATCTGCCTCAAAATCCTCTTTTTCTTCTTTTATCGTGACTTCTGTCGGTAGCACCATGTTTTTATAAAATAACCTTTACTTTGTTTACTTCGAAAGATTTTAGATATTAAACTTAATTGTTGGCACTTCTAGAGTTTATAATACATAATTTATAGAGAAATAATTAAATTATTAATCTTTAACAACGTAAAATGCAGATTGCAGAATAAAAACAAAACAGAAACGAAACAGCTGGCTATCGTTTAAACGTCAATGTCAAAGTGACAGTAAGATATTTAGTCATAGCTCTGGATTTCGTCTTTTGGGACCCAATCTTTTTGAGTGTTGCTATAATTAGAGCGACTATGGCGCCCTCTAAGTTATGGTTGTAATGTCCGTTTGCTCTGCTTTGTTTACTCGGTGCGCGCGGTTCGTGCGGCCCAATGCAGAGGGATTCAAGACATGTTCTTAAAACATTAACTTAAATATTTCCAAGTTATTAATGCAGATGATTATGTATGTGTACTATCTGGACCAACTCTAATATTTGGTCCAGATAGTACACATCAACTGCATTATTCTCTTCTAATATTTTAATAATATCTTCATTGAGTACCTCGTTATTATTCTTGAATTTTTAGTTCATCAAAGTTACTATTGTTGTACGTAGCTACCGTATTTATAAAAGGCAAAACTAAGATAGTTACTACTCTCGTCTATTTTTCTATTAATTTATGCTAGTCACATGGTTTTATAGTTGGTTTAAACAATAAAATTTATATCAGAGCACTGATCACGTGACACCCTGCAAGGGCACTTCATTTTATATTTAGAGAGCATCTATTACATACACTTACTTAGTGCATAAAAACATTTTTTTCTTTGTTTTTAGTACCACCACCTTTTTTTTCTAAAAGATGACTGATGAGCCATGCCAGATCCATTTTTCCCCAATTTATTATAATCTTTTTTCACGTATGTTAACACGATGAGGTAAGTAAACAGGTGGGTAAGATTTATGATAGCATAGTATTCAGCTAAGATGCCTATTTTAATTAAAAAAAGCTTAGTTTTTAAAAACATATTCATTTTATTATCAAAAAGGTACATATTTACAGGACGAATGAGTAAATACAACTTTAGCTTAAAGTTAACTAACATAAATTGCACAGTTTTCCATTTCACACTCCCCCTTCACAATAAAAAACGCAAAATAATAATAAAAGCAGTCTCAAGAACTGGCCTAGAGTATACATTGTATTGATATTATAACCAGCACATAAGTCCTAATAATCTTTTCCTCGTGCAATTTAAACTCTTCGTTAGACGTCAATGAGTTGTATTGATAGCGAGAAGAGGACAAGTAGGCTGGCAGGTATACATAGTTTTATTTTTATTTAGATTTTTTAAAATAGTCTGCCTCAATCTAATCATCATTTCATCGTGTCATTCCCAGTTGGCAATCCAACGGCTTCTGAGGCGTGTGCAGATTTGAAAAATCCAGAGGTACACTTGCTTGGATTCAAACCCCCGATCTCCTATTAAGAAGTCCTTATCCAGTGAATTACTATCACTCTCTTAACTATGTCTATTAAATCGTAACTGATGAAAATACAAATTAATTGTTGTTTTAAAAAAAAATTAAGAACGTTGGAATACTCCAATAATTCTTTTTTGAGAGTTACCAAAATATTTTGTTGTCTCTGTTATGAAGCTGACTCAGAGAGAGCATGACATAGATTAGAATGGAACAGACTATTCTTATCATTTTTAAGATTTTTAGTTATTGGTTTACATTTTGAGAGCAACTATTTAAAAAGGCCATTACAAAAATACTTTAAAATAGCTATAAACTATTTCCATTTAATATTGCACAATAAACATACAAAATGAGATTATTTTGAGATTCCTTAACAATAACATTTAAATCTTGTTTAAATATTGTTTTATCTGACTAATCCTCTATTTATAAAAAATATACAAGCAACAACTCATCAAGAAAGATCATGAAAACCTTATTTATTTCATTGTTATAAGATATTTTTCAATGGCTTGTACACTCTTGATTTGCTGTAATTGTAAATTTTAGGTTTATCTTTCCTATTTTTAATGATTGACTTAAAATAATACTTAGTATACCCTTTACGCTTCAATATTATACCAAAACATCTTAAATGAATAAACAAAGAGTATTAAGTATTTTTATTTATTTTAGAATTCCGTTACCTTTATAGTAAATTGTGAATATTTCTAAAATAATTAAGTAAAAAGGTCTCTGGCCACATATTATCAATAAAAATTAAATAAAATATCTAACGGCTACTGGCAACATTTTTCTATCTTAAGATTGGCTCAAAAAGTTGAGCACAGAGCCGGAAACATTCGTAAAAAAGTTATTTCATTACTATGGCGGGAAAATTCTTCGTTCTTTTTTTTAAAGCAGTGTTCGAGTTAGCATCTACAAGTTTAGTGCCAACTTGTATCATCAGCATCAGCCAAAACAAAGTTGTTGCTTAGAAAAAGAACGAAAAATTTAACCCATCACCTACGCGACCAAAATTACCCTTGCATGGGGGAAGGTGTCATCTTCACAACCAAAAATAAAAACCAAATTTCACAGACACACATTCAGAGAAAAAAATGTTTTGCAGTGTTTCGTTGAGAAGTTAGGGTAACGGAGGCCCAATTGGGGGAGAAGGGGTTAGGTCGGCAGGTCACTTGGGACTACTGGTGTTGCGGCGTCTATGGGCGGCAGCAATCGCTTACCATCAGGTGATCCGTCTGCTCGTCTGCCACCTATCACATGAAAAAAATAGTACCAGGCTGACAGAAACTACCAGCAGGTGAACCTAGATCGTCCCTCCTTCCCCCAGGTCACGTCTAACAATCACGATTAGTTATTTTCTCCTAAAGTTTACTGGTGATATTAAAATAGTACCAGGCTGACAGAAACTACCAGCAGGTGTAACCAATCCTTCCCCCAGATCGCGTCTAACAATCCTGATTAACATTAATTTTCTCCTGCAGCTGCTTAATCCTCGTCGGCACTTGGACCGCGGGGAGGTCCACGCTCTTGGACCGGCGGCGGCCCGGGCCGTCCAGGTCGGCCCGGGGCTGCGATGGCGGGAGGAGTGACGTCAGTTCCGGGAGGGTGGGCCGCTTCCGCACTGGCTCTGGCGTTCGGAGGGTTCCTCCTGGAATGTTGGTGTTTTATAAAAGTTAAAAAACTATTTTAGCTATTGTTTTTTTTCTCTTAAGTACAGTCAGCCACACATCAGGTTACCTAGTGGTACTTATCAAATTTCCTCAACCGATATTCAACTTAATTTGGCAATTTTGTAGGTAGGTATTCTTTGATATGTGGCTGTACGTAGGTACTTATGTAAAGAATTCCAATGAGCTCTAATGGCCTTTATTGGCGACCTTTACACGTAGTGTGAAAATTAAATGCTAAAAAAGCATTTAAAAAATTGTTGATGTGTTTTAAGGTGGGGTTCGAACCCACAACGTTTAACTACCTGATGAGCTAATACGAACATTTAAAAGAAATCGTAAAGTACTCGACGAAATTTTGTAAGTATGGTGGGTTTCACTCTCTCTTCAAAAATATTTTTTGGTGTACATAATTATTATGTGCAGAATTATTTTTAAAACAAGTGTTTTAGTAGAACACAAACACACATTTTTTATGTTAATTTGATAAGCGACGAAACAGGTGGTTAATAAAGATAAAAATTAATTTATAAATTTTAGATGCGGATAAACATAATAAAAAAATGTTTGTAATATGTTTGTAATATGTTTTGATCAGCAATTAAATATATTACTTACCTACATAAAATAATTTAAAAAGTCGTAAAATTTACAAAATCACATCTATATTTTATAAATTTATAGATTGAAAAAGAAATAGTTATAAAATTCTATGTCAGAAAAATATCTAAACCTAAATGAAGATTTTTAGTTTTGAAAAGAAATTTTGAAAATGTTAAAAGTGCTTGACGCCGATTTACAACGCCAGTCTCTCAAAAAGAAAAAAATATTTTTTTGTCTTTTCTTAAATAAGAAGCCCCAAAACTATTTACAATTAAGCATCCCCATTTTACAACGTTTTGCAGTAAGCTTCTAATAAGAAATAAGCTAAAATAACTAATTTACCTCATTGAAATTTCAATATTAATAGTTGCTGCCTTTTTCTCAAAAAATAAAAGTTATCAATTTTAATAAGTATAAAACAATACATTTAAAACCATAAAAAACATTGATTGTGTATTATCAACATTTTGTTACACACAAAAAGACAAATTTTATGAACACAAAAATTAGGGAAATAAATAAATAATGTCATAATAACTAGGTATGTGAAATTTAATGGGATAAAAAATATAAATCAAATATATTTTTTTGAAATTATAAAATAAGATGTAAAAGTATTGAAAACAAAAGTGAAAAATTTATTTCATATTTTTAAGCTAAGATACTTATTTTTAATCCCATCAAATTAAAACCTCACATACGTTAGGGACGAGAACAGACAAATTAAAAATTAATAAGTCATCGTACAAAAACCACCGGTATTTATCGGTGTATTTTCACAAAATTACTACAAAATTCGTAATTATGAAGGAATAACAAAAAAAAACACCATGGGTTAAATTCCTGGCGTCATAAAAAATAAATACTTTGTCCCAGTAAGGAGTTCATGAGTATTTTACTGTTGGCCGACTTTTTGATTATTTAAGAAAAGTAACAGTCCATATCATTATACATTATGAAAAAGTAACGTTAGGTAACGTTGTATGTACGTACATACTTATCGTACCGCAATCGAAGCGTAGGTACTACTTGCAAAAATATACAAAGTATATTTTTTTCTTTTTCTTTTTTTCCAGTTTTTTATTTTAATTTTCTTTCATCCCCTCCTCCCCCCACACCTTTACTTTTTCTTCTATTTCAATTTTTTTTCTAATTTTCTTTTTACATTATTTATTTTTTTTCATTTTTAATTCTCTCAAAACATCACCCAACAGCAAACTACCCACGTGGAACAAAAATGGCGTCAAGCATATACAGCTGGTGCTCACCTAGAAGCGCTAACGGCATCACATACCCTTACGCTTGGCGGCCTCCTCGGCCGCGATCTGCTCGCAGCCGTCGGCGCGCGTCCGGGCGCCTAGCTTGGGGGAGCTGGGGGGGACAGATACAAATCATTTATCAGCCTAGATACTGTCCCACTGCAGAGCAAAGGCCTCCATCATAGAAATCAAGATATCGCTACTATGATGGGATTAGGCTTAATCACCACGCTTGCCTAATGCGGTGCGGTGATCACAAACCCGAGCTATGTTCGAAAAATTCGAAACATACTTTTGCTCGACCCGGGACCCCGAGATCACGGCCCGGTTAAACCACTAGACCAGTGGTTTTTAATCTTTAAGTCATGAGGGACCATTTTACCAAAATTCTGTCGTGTCAGGGACCACACACTTCGGACATGCGTCGCGGCGCCGTTTGCGCTATGTTGACTCGACTCATCACGTCACGTCACTTGTTTATTTCGATGTCTTCGCGGACCACTTGGAATGCCTCCAGGGACCACCAGTGGTGCGCGGACCACCGGTTAAGAACCACTGCACTAGACCAACAGGCGTAACCTATAGCATTAAAAAAGTTTCATCCTCACCTCTGTTCTACAAGTATCTTCGTGAGCCTGGCGACTTCTGCCCTGAGCTGGTGCAGCTCTTTGTCTCTGCTCCTGATTTCTTGCTCCGCATTGCGCTCCTTGGATACGAGCTTGGCGCGGATGTCATCGAAGCTGTGAAGTAGATTCAATTGGTTATTTCATTCCTTATGGATTCCTCCTATAGTATGGAAATGGACAACAAGCATTTTTTTTATGTGATAGGTAGCAGGCGAGCAGGCGGATCACCTGATGGTAAGCAATTGCCACCGCCCATGGACACCTGCAACACCAGTGGAGTCACAAGTGCGCTGCTAACCTTTATCTCCTTCCCCCGATGGGACTCCGGTACCCTCACTCACTCGGCGTAACACAGCACAGGAGCTGCTTCACGCCGGTTTTCTGTGAGGCAGTGGTATCACTCCGGTCGAGCCGGCCCATTCATGCCGAGGCATGGCTCTCCCACAGTTATTTTGAAGTAACGGTGCAACTCGTTGCCATCCCATGTCTCCTCTGTCCTACAATATGGACTCCTTCAAACGAAGCTTGAAAAAGCATCTCGCGGGCCAGTATGGCAGTGCCAACGGATGTGATGCCATCGCGTCCGTTGTAACTGCAACGTGGCTCTTCTCTTGTTTATCATCAGGCTGAGGTATGCCAATAAGTACTTTATATAAAAAAAAATTAAGTTGCCCTTAGGAAATTTTCCGAATAAATAATTTCATTTCATTTCCTATAGGTACCTATAATACAGTTTTAAGTTGTAGAGACAGAGAAATCTCTAAAATTCAGAAAAAAATCATAACTCTAAAATTTAAAAAACATAATATTACATAATGAGGGTGTTTCGGGTGCCACGGACCTCGGTTTGACACTATTTTATGGGTCAACCTCTACAAAATAATGTCACATATTACATATGTATGTCTACATGAACTAATAGATTTTAATACTCACAGCTTTCTTAGGCATGCACATTTTCTCGTCAAATGATCAATTTGGTCCTTCGACGCCCGCTCCACCTGCTTGATCTTCGACGAATCTTCTGCTCTCTTCTCTCTTAAATCTCTCTCTCGCGCAAGTGCCTCTCTAGCGTTAGTCAGGGATAATAGGAAAAAAATTGGATAAAAAGTTAAAAACTAAAAAAAATATATTAAAAAACAAGCTAAAAGGTTTGCGTTGGGTACGGTCAAATATTTACTGAGTGACTTTATGTTCTGAGAATCTGAGTGTCTGTATTGAACTTCAGTTTGAGTGCTTTTGAGATAATCTAATAAGGCTAAAATATTCACTAGAGCAACATTTATAATCTGCTTTTCATTGGTAGTATTGTATTTAATATCAATGCAATTGAATGCAATATGGGCTTTCATTTTGCCAACTAAAAAGGTAAAATTCTTTAATTCGTCGCGTTTTAATTAGCATGTATTTATTACAAAAGGTGAAAATTCTTTAGCTCATTAGATTTTCTTATCAGTTTCGTGTGAATTGTCGAAATGTAGATTTATTTTAATACATAAATCGGGGATATATTTTTTTATTATAATATAAAAAGAAAAAAATGAGCAAAAAGTTTTATTACTTATCCATAAACCTTTCAAATAATATAAACTCGAAAAAAATATAAAATTACAAAACCTCAGAATGTTAAAATCACAAAATGACTAAGCAATAATTTAGATACAATTAAATGAGAACGAATGGGTTTTAGAATCTCAAAATGGTGGCATGAAATGTATTTCGGGCTTGGTTTAGAAGTAAAAATTTGTATACGAGAATAAAAGATAACAACTCCAATACTTAATATTGTCATTAGCGAACGCACTCGCACAATTAATAGATAAAAAAATTGCATGAAATCTGCTGCTTAAATATAATTACCTAAGTAATTAAAGTATACAATACAAAATCAAATTTTTTGGAATTAGACATTTTAGAGCCGTAAAAAGCCTGTTAGACTTAAAATGCTGTAATGATCGCGGCTTAATATATTTTGTGGTAGCTCGAAAAAATTAAAAAAATAGGATATAAAACATAACATGCCACCATTATATTCTAATGAAGCTATCTATAATGATATCGTTTAAAAAAAACAGATATATGAATACACACTGATTGAAAATAATGATTTATGGCATTTGCTACTCCTAAAATTTCTTGACTATGCTAAAATATGTAAAAGTGTACAATCATGTCCAAGGCAGTATTTGATATAAAGCATTAGGTATTTATATGAAAAGCTTAATCTATCAGACGCAATACAGATGAGCAAACATTCTTACACACGTAATTTTTAGTTCAGATCAAATGCATTTGAAAATTTCATTAACAACAACAATTTAAAATACTCTCTTAATGTTGAAAAAGACTTCATTTATTATAAGTAGGTTCTTGCCTACTGTGTGACTGTGGTCAACTTTAAGACTATAAAAATAAAATGAAAAAGTTCTTTAGATAACACAAGTACCGTCATAAAAGTTAAAACGAACTTCATTTAAAGTTAAGTTATTTAATAAAAATCTAAGAACACTGGCACATGTTGAAACGAACTTTATTTATGCGTAAGTTCGTTTGATAGAACAACTACCAAAACTGTCAAGTTTAGGTTATCGAAACGAGCTTCATTTAAAGATAAGTTTGTTTAATGAAAATCTACGAAACGGTCACAATTTAACTTATAGGCAAATTCCTTTTTAAAACGAATTAATTGTTGATTCTTTAGCTTTTACTTAATACCTTCTTTTACAAACAGTCACACTGTAAATTAGTTTTAAATTACAAATGTTAATTATTAACATCTGTAAAATTTTCCCAATGAAAATGAACCACCAAACGTATAGTATAGGTCTATTGATTAAATTTGACTCTCATGTAAGTACTTAATATTATTAAAATACTATTTATTTGCTCATTTATATTAAGCCTTCGTCTTCCTACACTGTAGGATCTGCAAATAAAAGCCGAACGCGAGCGAGAGCAGCAGCGTGGCGAGAGCGAGACGGAGCGACGCGGTGAGTGCGCCCACGCCGCCGGCGAGAAGCACGCCGTAGAAACTGGCGCTTGACGTAGTGCTGGCGAATGAGATGGGGTTGAGACGCCATCTTTGATATTTTGACAGTTATTATGTCAAGAAGTGACAGAACCTGCGTATATGATTGCCAGATGGTTTGCATTATTCTGTATATCTTGTCAATTAAGTAAGTCGTTTAACCGTTAAAGGTAACCGTTTTCAAGACCCCCATATAAAAAGTTCCATAATTTTTCCATAATTATAGTAATTAAGTTAAGTTTTAAAAATATTTTAGTCAAAAATAGTCATAGTTCGATTTACTGGCAGAACGCCTTTGATAACAAACATAATATGTAGGTAGAAGTATATTTATTAAGAACCCAAAATTAGCAACCATTGATGAAACCAACTGGTAAAATTTTGTACCATTTTACTTAAGTCTCCTCATCTGGTAATCTTACCGCAGTGCGCAACTATTTTCTCATAGAATCATTTCTGATAACATACTTAATGACAAAAATCATACATCTTTAAACATGCACTTAAATATGCTTTAATTCTTAATACAGGATAATTTTAAGTCTTACATACCGATACAATTAAAGTTTATGCGACTTTCATTTGAAAATATTATAATCTTTATTTGTACAATACTTTATCAAAATACTGCCTTTTGGACATAATGTGAATAGCAAAGTGGGACATGAAATCTAATGAGACATGTATTATGTAGCTAAAGTACCTAGGTTTTTATATAAAATGATGTGTGTTTAGTTACAATAATGCTAAATAAAGAGTGACCATTTTCTCTATTACTATACCTAAACTATTATTTTGATAAGAATCTTGAATCTTTAATTTATTTTTAAAATTATTTTTCAATTTTGAAATGTCATTTATAGACAATAAAACCAACATTATGATTAATATTAACTATAAAACCGTTCTAGCAAGATTGCTATAATTTTACTATAGACTTCTAATTTTCGATGTGTTTTTAAATAGAACAAGACAAGATCAGGAAGTCATCAGTGTACATTAACTGGTCAGACTCTATTTGTTGGGAATAAATTTTGACATGCAATGTTGGTAGCCCAATTTTAGTCCAAAAGACAATATTTTGCTTACATATTTGAAAAACTTAACTTATTATTAATCAAAATTCTACTTAGCACAAAGGTTTTGTATTAAGGGCTAAATTTTGCTACCAAACATTCATGTTAAAGAATGCGTGACATAATAATAAAGCAGATGTGAAATTAAATAAAATAAGATTATTCAGTGAAGCAAATAATAAAAAAATATCGAAACTAAAACAGTAAAAATATTTTCATACTGATGGACTCCTTTAATAAAATTTACTGTTAAATTATTATTATTGCGGCTTTTATTTATTAACCTGTTTCTTTTAAAATATCGTAATAATTTTTGATTTCTAGTTTTTACTACGTTTTGATATCAAATATAAGAAAACTCTTAGGTGCTTTTTGTATTGATATCAAATAATTTAGTAAAATTTCTTTAAATACGAAGTATGAGAAAATTACAAAGTTTTATATTTTCTCAACATAAAAACGTAATCTTAGCCATCGATGAATTTAGTTTAAGTTCGCTATTGTACGAAGTTATGTGCAAAAAAGTTAAATAAATAAATAATAGTTAATTTCACACCTGCTAAGTAAACAATTTAAATGCTCGTATCTTATTTGAAAATGCAGCTATCCAGTGCAAACTACATCTACCTCTACCGCATGTAACCGAAAACTCAGTGACAACATCATGACATCATCCATATATACAATATGTACATGTTTTAGTAAAAACTGCACTAACCTGAGCTCCTGTTCAGTGACAGCCAACGATCGGCCACACGCCGCTGCTTTCACCGCTAGTGGTCGAAATCGACTGATTTTGATTGAATTTGTGACTTCAATTCTGAAAATTGCCATTTGACAAAAATTTTATGCTATATCTATATAAAATTTTTCAACAGAAATCTACTTTAAAAAAAAAATCCCGTCCGCCACCCATCAACGGGGGTTATAACGGATGTCGCTCTCCGACTGCCTGACGGTGAAGGGGGTTCATCGACTAAAACACTCTCCCTCATCGTCCATAGTGGGATCTTGCTACGAGAATTTTAACTATTTGAAGTCATCGTTTTGAGAAAAATAAACTTGTTTCACTTACCAGCTATTTCCTCTAGCAATTCCTTTTCTCTCTTCACTCTCTCCTCCTCTCCCTCTTGCCGGCATTCCGCTTTCATGCGTTCGAGGCAGCTCTCCTTGTCACTCATAAACTGCTCCCACTGATCATCTATTATGAATAACAATATTTACATTTTGAACAATCTTAGTTATTCGAACGAAATCAATCCCAGATAAATAAAGTGAAAAGTGAAGTATCAGCTTATATGCTGCTGCCAATGCAGGGCAAAGGCCTCCATCTTAGAAATCAAGTCATCGCTACTATGATGGGATTAGGCTTAATCACCACGCTTGCCTAACGTAAATTAGTGATCACAATCCCCGAGCTATGTTAGAATATTTTAAGAAATTCTTTTTCAGGACCCAGGCCCTTAATATCAACGCCCGGTACTTAAAGTCGTAATGCCCAGATAATGCTATCTGTCTGCACACAATAGAAAATCAATTGTTTGTAACTTTTTGAAAGGCTTTTGGTTCTGCTTTAATATTTTGTCTTTGAAATCATCAAAGACAAATATTAAAAATAAATTACTTCTACTAACTCCACTGTTACTTACCCATCTCCTGTTTATGTTGCTCTTTCAGTTTATTTATTTGTTCCATTTTCTCAGCGATCAGCTTCATTTTCGTCATCTCCAGCAGCTTCTTCGCCTCTTCTGCTGCAGTGGACGCTTCTTCTTCTACTTCTTCCAACTTCTGCGTCCATTCTTCTATTAGTTGTTCTGTAATGATTGAATTTGGGAATGAAAAGTATCATTACAATGAAATGATTTTATATTAAACTAGTGGCCCGCCCTCACTTCGCTTCGGGACCGTAATTCAGAAATGAACCAATAGATGGCGCTGTGCTCAATTACATCGCGCAAGCGTTTCGTGTTTTCCGTTTACCTATAAGCCTTGTCGTTGACTATACTTAGAAGTTATCTCTTTATAAATAGTATAGATGTTAGGTGATTTTATGCAAATAATGAACCGCACGGATTTTGTTATGGTTTAGATAGTAACTTTCGGTTCAGTTGTTAGTAAATATATTTTTTATTCTTTTCTAGATTTTTTTACCATTTATTGTTACTGTGTTTGTAGTAGAGGGCCCACGATTTGATACGGACCTACTATGTCAAGGGTTCAAAGTCGCCATACTCGCCATTAAATCGCCAACCTTCGTTAGAAAATGGCACTAAGAAGAAGAACAACCAACCAACAATTGACGACCCGTTTAGCGCAATGGTTTGAGCGCCGGTTGAGACGTAAGGGTCGCGGGTTCGATTCCCGCACCGACACAAATGTTTGTTGATGAAACAGATATTTGTGTTGGGTCTGGGTGTTTGTAGTACCTTCGTTGTTTCTGGTTTCCATAGCACAAGGGAAAACCTTAGTTTGGGACCAGGACAATGTATGTGATGTTGTCTCAATTTTTTTTTTATTGCTGAAATAGGCAGACGAGCATGCGGCCCATCTGATGGTAAATGGTAACCGCCGCTCATAGACAACAACAATGCCGAGGCACAGTCATGCCGCTGCCTACCGTGAAAGAAGTACTCTTTTCAAACCTCGTTTAAAAAATTGTCATAGCGATCAGGGAACACCGCAACTGGAAGGTCATTCCACAATTTGCACGTGCGCGGGAAAAATGAGCGCTGGAAGCGTAGCGTTCTGGAAAAGAAAGGAAATTTATTTATTATTTATTTATTACCTTTTTCCTTCTCAAACCGCTCAGTCATCTGCTCGATGTTGTTGGCGTACGTGATGTCAGGCCTTGTCCAGCATGTGCCGGAGCTGCATGATGTCCCAGTCGGCTTTGCTGTGAGCTTCGGCGATGGCGTGCTCGAACTGAGTCTCTTTCGCTGCTAACACTTCTTTGAGGTTTTCGAACTGTAATAGAAAATAACTGGATAAATAGGTATAATTTATTTTTCGGGACGGCCAAATAGTCGAAGGTCAGTTAGCTGTGCTAGGTACCACTGGAGGGATGAACTTGAATAGGATTTCCGTGGACTCCAGGCTGATGAGGAACGACCTAGATAGGGGCTCGTATTATGAGAGGCCAAGAGTCACTTTAGGTACAATTATTGCCTGAATGAAGATTCTTTTTTGTATGTACCTATAAAAAATACAGGGTGTATCTGTAAACATTTACCTACATCCCGTATCGACTCTTGGAAATTCGCATAAAACATTTTCATACAAAGTCAGTCTCGTGACATTGTTCATTTTGTATGGGGAATTCCCAAATGTATTCCCAAAAGTATGAAAAAATATTGGACAGAATAGTTAATAAAAACGTGGTTAAAGGATGTAAATATTCACAGATACATCTTGTATAAAAATAACTCTGAAGGCAGCTGTGCACACCATCACTGTCCCTTAGTTTTATTGATATGCTAAGTACTCACCCTAGTAGTAACCTCCCTCAGCTTCCTATCCGCATTCCTGCTCTCCTGCTCGGCTTCCCCCCGCAGCTGCGCGAGCGCCGCTCGGGTCCGCTCGGCGTGAGCTCGCTCAAGCGCCGCTCGGCTCGTCGCGGAGCTCGACGCGTGCTCGGCTTTCAAGGTATCTATCGCTTCTGTGTGGCGCTTTTCTAGGCGCTGTATTGTCTGGAATAGATTACAAATAAATTAATGTAGTTTATTTAATATTATAATATAGCACAGTATTAACCACCTGCAAATGCAACGAGATAGGACCAGAGTACAATCAAGAGATAGTCAACGCTGCAGAAGGTTTTCGACGGTTGCGTGCGTTTGCACACAAAAGGCTTAACATCAGGAAGGACTATGATTGATGTGGAACTGTCCGTGCGCGAGTCACTTGTGTTGTGGTGTTTCACGCTCCATTTGGGGAGAAGTGACATTGGGATGGGACAAAGGTACAGACTTTGTAGGGAGTGAAGAAACGCACCGAGGAAAGAGCCCTTAGCAAGTAGCTGGTGTATGCCGTCCGTGACGGTAGGAAAAGACTGTGGGCTGGTGGAGGAACCTGTGTTTCTAACCTGCAAATGCCGTTCCTCCTTATCCTTGCTAATGGTAGCCTCCTTCTCCAACAGTTCCTTTAGTCTATGAACTTCCAACATCAGCACCTGTTCCCTGGTCTGGTCTATGATGGAGACTTTTGCCCTGCAGTAGGACAGACGTAAGCTGATACTTTAATATCCTGCCAATGCCTTTCCTCCTTATCCTTGCTGATGGTAGCCTCCTTCTCCTACAGTTCCTTATTCCTTTGGACTTCCAACTTCAGCACCTGTTCTCTGGTCTGGTCTATGATCATATTGAACATGCCTAATCATGCCTTGGCGTGGCTCTCCCAGTACTAACCTGCAAATGCCGTTCATCCTTATCCTTGCTAATCGTAGCCTCCTTCTCCAGCAGTTCCTTTAGTCTATGGACTTCCAACTTCAGCACCTTTTCACTGGTCTGGTCTATGATCATATTGATGCCAATTGTTTGCTGATCGGAGGCTTTGCGCTGCAGTGGGACACTATACAGGCTGGACTTCTTCCCTGGTCTATGATGGAGGCCTTTTCCTTATTTTGGTAGACTGATACTTTACTAACCTGCCAATGCCTTTCCTCCTTATCCTGCTGTTGGTAGCCTCCTTCTCCGACAGTTCCTTATTCCTTTGGCTTTCCAACTTCAGGACCTGTTCTCTGGTCTGGTCTATGATTATATTGAACATGCCTAATCATGCCAAGGCGGGTCTCTCCCAGTACTGACCTGCAAATGCCGTTCCTCCTTATCCTTGCTGATGCTAGCCTCCTTCTCCACAGTTCCTTCAGCCTATGGACCTCTAACTTCAGCGGCCTCTTCCCTGGTCTCTACGCGCTGGAGCTGCAGCGTCAGGGCCTGCACTGAGCGCTGCTGCTCGGAGGCGAGGCCTCGCAGCTGTTGTAGCTCTGCGAGGTGGGCGGGGGAGGGGGGGGCTGATTTGAGCTTTTCTACTGTTTCTGATAGCTAGAAGATAGAAAAGGTGTTGGACAAATTAATAGTATTTCTTTTTTATGATTATTAGTTATGTCTAACAATATTTAGATAGATAGATAATTAGATACTCTTTATTGCAGAAAATATTACAGAACCTAATGCTTTATTATCGCTAATTAGCGTCTCTTCCAGACAACCTTGGGGTAGAGGAAGTTTCTATTTTTAACCTCTTTTTCTCTCTTAAAACTCTCTCTTTCCCTATCTCTCTCTTTTTTTTAATATAAGATAGGTTTGCACTTGACCTCATTTCACCTGATGGAGAATGACAATGAGGTCTAAGATGTAGCGTGCTTTCCCAGAAGAAGCCTATTCACTCTCGACTTAAAGACACCCAAATTGTAGCTCTCTGGAAATACAGAAGCCGGCAAGTTGTTCCATTCCTTAGCAGTTCGTACCAAGAAAGAAGAAGCGAAACGCTTAGTACGAGCTGGTGGAACTTTCACAGTGTAAGGGTGGATTCCTTTCGTCTTCCGCATTGTCCGGTGGTATTGTCTCTCTTCCTTTCCTTCTCTCCCCTACCTGTTTCTTCTCCTTCTCCGCCTCCCGGGCCTTCTTCTCGAGCTCCCGCATCTTCCACTCGCAGTCCGCCAGCATCCTCTCTGCGCGCGCGGCGGCCTGCGACCGCGCCGCCTCGTGCGCCGCCCGCCATTTTGATGTGTTCGCTTCGGCTGCTGCTAAAGCCTGGGAGACAAAAATAAATTTACTTAGTTACTTATTTAAACACCCCGTTGGTCTAGTGGTTTAAGTACCGGGCCGTGATCTCGGGGTCCCGGGTTCGATTCCCGGGTCGAGCAAAAAGTATGTTTCGAATTATTCGAACATAGCTCGGGTTTGTGATCACCAATCCGCATTAGGCAAGCGTGGTGATTAAGCCTAATCCCATCATAGTAGCGATGACTTGATTTCTATGATGGAGGCCTTTGCCTTGCAGTGGGACAGTATATAGGCTGATACTTTACTAATTTGCAAGTGTCACGCCCTCAATTATTAGTTCCGGGATATTAGTTCCACCATCTACACCAGATGGCGCTGGGCGTCGATTGTATCGCGTCAGTGTTTCGACTTTTTGGTTTGTATAATATTATAAGCCTAGTCAATGTCGGTAAGCGTAGTGTTAGACGCCCTGCGACAAGATGGGATGATGACATTCGAAGGCTGGCTGGAGTGAGCTGGATGAGAGTGGCCGAAGATCGGGAGCGGTGGCGTGCTTTAGGGGGGACCTACTATGTCCAGCAGTGGGACGAGTGTGGGTTGCTAAGTACTAGCAGTGATATCTTGCAATGGCAGTCTTGCAATGGTCCACATTAGCCGCAGAACTGACAACCGTCGGAGCCGTAGTGTCCTTGAGTGGAGACCGCGACTCAGTAAGCGTAGTGTGACGCCCTGCGACGAGATGGGATGATACATTCGAAGGCTGGCTGGAGTGAGCTGGATGAGAGTGGCCGAAGATCGGGAGCGGTGGCGTGCATTAGGGGAAACCTATGTCCAGCAGTGGACGAGTGTGGGTTGCTAAGTACTAGGCAGTGATCTTGCAATGGCAGTCTTGCAATGGTCACATTAGCCGCAGAACTGACAACCGTCGGAGCCGTAGTGTCCTTGAGTGGAGACCGCGACTCAGTAAGCGTAGTGTGACGCCCTGCGACGAGATGGGATGATACATTCGAAGGCTGGCTGGAGTGAGCTGGATGAGAGTGGCCGAAGATCGGGAGCGGTGGCGTGCTTTAGGGGGGACCTACTATGTCCAGCAGTGGACGAGTGTGGTTGCTAAGTACTAGGCAGTGATCTTGCAATGGCAGTCTTGCAATGGTCACATTAGCCGCAGAACTGACAACCGTCGGAGCCGTAGTGTCCTTGAGTGGAGACCGCGACTCAGTAAGCGTAGTGTGACGCCCTGCGACGAGATGGGATGACTACATTCGAAGGCTGGCTGGTGTGGCTAGATGAGAGTGGCCGAAGATCGGGAGCGGTGGCGTGCATTAGGGGAGACCTATGTCCAGCAGTAGACGAGTGTGGGTTGCTGATGATGATGAAGATTTTAAGATTATGATGAAACAAACGAAGTCCTCACCTCCTGAGCCTTCTGTTCCTGCAGCAGCTTCTCCTGCTCTAACCTATCCTTGTCCCGCTCTAGCGCCAGCACCTTCGACTCCAACTCGCCTCTCCTATTGATGGCGTCTTCGAGTTCTGCCCGAAGCTGTCGGAGAGACTCATCTGTTGATGGAAGAAAACGAACATCAAAAGATTGTAGTCACAAAAGACACTTATGACTGCATTTTTCTATTACCATCAGATGATCCGTCATCAGATGATGGTCGTCCCGACAGAGTCACCGACATAGCCCACCGAATAAGCAAACTGAAGTGGCAGTGGGCTGGCCACATTAGCCGCAGAACTGACAACCGTTGGAGCCATAAAGTCCTGAGTGGAGACCGCGACTCGGCAAACGTAGTGTTGCACGCCCTGCTACAAAATGGGATGATGACATTCGAAGGCTGGCTGGAGTGAGCTGGATGAGAGTGGCCGAAAATCGGCAGCGGTGACGTGCATTGGGGAGAGCGTGGGTTGCTGATGATGATCCGTCTGCACGTCTGATATGACGTGATAGGTGATCACGTATAAAAAGGCAGAAAACATCCATAATACACATGCGAAGACGAACAAAATATCTCCGTGGTTCCAAAGCCTCTTTAACCATGAGTTAAATGTGGGAGAGGCACGCTTCGGCATGAATGGGCCGGCTCGACCGGAGTGATACCACTGCCTCACAGAAAACCGGCGTGAAGCAGCCCCTGTGCTGTGTTTCACCGAGTGAGTGAGGGTACCGGAGGCCCACCCGGGGGGAAGGGGATAAAAGGTTGGCAGCGCAGTTTTAACTTCACTGGTGTTGCAAGTGTCCATGAGCGGCGGCAATTGCTTACCATCAGGTGATCCCGCCTGCTCGTCTGCTACCTATAACATAAAAAAAAGAAAAGAAAAGAGATCCAGATGACTATCAATTTTTGGCTAGCTGCTCTGGAATTTACTCAATTTGATTTGACTGCTAATCTTTGGATCTAAGACCACTTCGTCTTCTCACCGTTTCGTCTCTGCAGCTGCAGCTCCTGGCAGCACTGTTCTACGAGTTTTGACTGGTTCCATATTTAGTCGCACTTGAGAAGGCTTATAGTTCGATGGACTCACCGTTCCGTCTCTGCAGCTGGCTCGCCAGATCAGTTTAGCAACTTCTCCTACTGTTGCTATTCGATAGATCTAAGACCTTCGTCTACTCCCCGTCATTTCTTTGCAGCTGGATAGCCAGCAGCTCCTACCGTATGCTATGCTGTAAATCTAAGTCCATTTCGTCAACTCACCGTCACTTTTTTGCAGCTGGCTGGCGAGGACCTCGGAGTCCTAGGAGGACTCCTAGAAACCCAGTTCCTCTTCTAACGGCTACCAGTTTTGACTGGAACCGCCCTTATAATAGGCCTTTGCATCTTAACACATCATTTAATTAGGGAAACCACAACTTTGCTCGTGGATAATTCAGTCTACTCACCGTTCCGTCTCTGCAGCTGGCTGGCCAGGTCGGCGGAACAGCTCCGCCTCCAGCGAGCGGCTGCGCTGTACCATGAGCTCAGACTGATTCCAAGAGTGCCGCACTTAGGAAGGCTGTTGGTGCCGTTAGGTTAGGTTAGAAGAACAGTGACCTGCCAAAAAATCTTGAAATTCACAGACGAGTTGTGTCCCATAACCCGCTAGCTGGCCAGGTCGGCGGAGAAGCTCTTCCTACTGTATCCTTTGACTGCTAACCTTTGGATCAAAGACCAATCCATCTACTCACCGTTCCGTCTCTGCAGCTGGCTGGCCAGGTCGGCGGAGCAGCTCCTGGCAGCGCCCAGTTCCTCCTCCTGCACACTGCTGCGCTGCTGTCCTTCTAATTCTGAGGGATTTCAAATGGAGCCGCCCTTGAGAATGCTGATGGCTCCATCTACTCACCGTTTTGTCTCTCCAGATAGCTAGCCAGGTCAGCAGAGCATCATACTGTATCCTTTGAGCGCTGCTATCCTTCTAGGTCTGAGGGATTTCAAATAGAGCCGCCCTTGAGAATCTTGATGGCTCCTTCTGGAGCCATTCCGCTGGCTCAAGATGACGTTGGCGGAACAGGTCCTTTTACTGTATCCTTTGACTGCTAATCATTGCATCTAAGACTAATCCGTCTTCTCACCGTTCCGTCTCTGCAGCTGGCTGGCCAGGTCAGCGGAGCAGCTTCTGGCAACGCCTAGTTCCTCTTCTAGAAAATAGCTGCACTGTTCTACCAGTTCTAACTGGTTCCACATTTAGTCACTCTTGAGAAGCTTATAGCTCAATGGACTCACCGTCTCTGGCTAGTTGTTCCTCCAGAGCGAATGCGCTGTACCATGGGCTCAGACTGATTCCAAGAGTGCCGTCCTTAAGACGGCTGATGGTGCCGTTAGGTAAGGTTCGAATAGCAACAGGCCAAAAAATCTAGAAATTCTCGGACGAGTTGTCACATAACCCGCTAGCTGGCCAGGTCGGCGGAGAAGTTCTTCCTACTGTATCCTTTGACTGCTAATCTTTGGATCAAAGACCAATCCATCTACTCACCGTTCCGTCTCTGCAGCTGGCTGGCCAGGTCGGCGGAGCAGCTCCTGGCAGCGCCCAGCTCTGCCTCCAGCGAGCGGCTGCGCTGTACCATGAGCTCAGACTGATTCCAAGAGTGCCGCACTTAGGAAGACTGTTGGTGCCGTTAGGTTAGGTTAGAAGAACAGTGACCGGCCAAAAAATCTAGAAATTCTCGGACGAGTTGTCACATAGCCCGCTGGCTGGCCAGGTCGTCTTCCTACGGTATGCTTTGACAGCTAATCCATGGATATAAGACCACTTCGTCTACTCACCGTTCCGTCTCTGCAGCTGGCTGGCCAGGTCGGCGGAGCAGCTCCTGGCAGCGCCCAGTTCCTCCTCCAGCGAGCGGCTGCGCTGCCTCACCAGCTCCGACTCCTTGTACGCTGCTGCTAGCTCGCATTTTAAATCTGCAAATTGATTATAATATTGGTTAGTCTTTTTGGCAGCACATAGGTAGTTTTACAGGACGTATCTGTGAACATTTACAATTTGACATCCCTTTAACCGCGTGTTCTACTAAACATTTTGAACAACATTGGTACCAAGACTTTTGGAAATTCGCATAAAGGCCCCCAAATTTCGTGATTTTCCATATCAAAGAGCGAAAATCTATACTTAAAGAAATATTTTCGATTGGTAAATATTCGAACTAGGTACTGCGAACATAATATCAAAGTCCCGATTCCCGAAACATAGGTAGCGAGCGAGGTTGGCCCACTAACTATTACCTACATAAAACTATGATTTTGTGACATATTATTTTACCGTGGGAGAGCCACGCTTCGGCATTAATTTCGGCATCGGCAAAGACGACCCGTTTGGTTCAGTGGCAGTGAATGCTGCGTCTGGGCCAAGGGTTGCGGGTTCGATCCCCGCACAGTACAATCATTTGTGTGCATGAACATGTTTGTTTGTATTGGTCTGGGTGTTTTCTATGTATTTTAAGTACGTATTTACAAAAGAAAAGTATTATACGTATATATTTGTAATTCCACTGTTGGTTCTGATATCTGTGTGCTTGAGCTACCTATCTCAGAGTCAGACCAATGTATGTGATGTAGTGAAATATTATTACTATTATTATAATTTCTCGACCAGAGTGATACCACGGTGAGCGCTACAGAAGACGGCGTGAAGCAGCGCCTGCGGTGTGATTCGTCTAGTAAGTGAGGGTACCCGAGGCCCAAGGTTGGCAGGGTCACTCTCTATATTGATGTCTATTTTTGACCAATATAACAATCAAGAGAATTAGGCGTTGTATTGGGGAAAGTTAACAAATCATTACCTTAGATCGTTACATTCCATTCCATGATAAATTAGTCAAAAATAAAAGACCACTCATATTCAGTAGGCGAACCCTTGAATGCCCGCCAGTACCTAATTACTCGCATCATACATCGATGACTATTAGACTAAAACGTTAGCGCAAATAGATGCGTACGCGCAGGCACGTAAACAACGGGTTTTCCTGAACGCATTCCAGAGTTGACGGATGTTTTGTGGAGCGATTTGGGTATAAGTATATTTTGAAGTAACTAAGTTTAAAGTAGCTGTGCCCTTTTTTTTATGTGATAGGTGACAGACGAGCAGGCGGGTCACCTGATGGTAAGCAATCGCCGCCGCCCATGGACACCCTGTAAGACCAGTGGCGTCACAAGCGCTCTACCAACCTTTTATCCCCTTCCCCCGGGTTGGGCCTCCGGTACCCTCACTCACTCGGCGAAACACAGCACAAGTACTGCTTCACGCCGGATTAATATTTTTATAAAATATAGTATAGCAATTATTATAATTTAGTATTTCCTAGGGATGTAACGGAAGTAATTTTATCGGAACTATCGGAAGGCGGAGTTGGGGTGTTTAAATTGTATTTATCGGAATCGGAATCGGAGTCAGAATTGGAGTCAGAGGCAGGGTGGGGCCAATTCTCGTTTTTAGGACCGAACCAAGAACTAAAATTAATCGCACACACGTCAGAAATTATAGTATCGCAACGTAAGCGCCGTCCATAGATTACTCATTAGATTATTATAACAAACATTTCTTTTCAAAATTCATAATTTTTTGACTCCCCATACAAAATGAACAAGTCACGTTTCACCAACTTTGTATGAAAAGTACATAAATATTTTTTTAATGTGAAGTCGTAAAAGTCATAGATGTTGTTCGGAATGATTAACACGTGGTTAAAGGGATGTAAATGTTCACAGATACATCCTGTATAATGTACTTAGGTACAGTGTACTCAAAACATTTCCAACGAAAGTACCTACTCTAAGTACGCACATCCAACATAAACAATTATTTCATCATCGTAGGTATTGATACAATGCAATGATCTCAAAATAGTACTGTGTTTATTGTTTTATTGTTACGTACCTACTCGTATATTCCTTTGCTTTCTGCAAGCTTCAATCTTTGCCTTTCGCAAATAATTCTTAGCACAAAAAGATAGCTAAACGGATATAATCCTTCCTAATAGCCTTTTTATGTGATAGATGGCAGACGAGCAGACGGCCGACGACGAATGACGTAGCAGAGAAATAAGGAGATTAAAATTAAATAATATTCCTAACCCTGGTGTTTGTATGAGATGTGGTGTGAATTAATTTATGCACAAGAATTGCATTCGAGAACAATCACCCGCCGCTATTTTCGACATGTTATTTTGACAATAGTGCATCGGCCTGCAGTTTCGTGGATTTGGGCATCTTAATATAGCTTACACCATTTGGCTTCTGACGGATTTCTTTCCGTTTTTTATATTTTTAGATTGTGAAGGTGAAAAAACTTTGAGACAGATTTTTCGCGATATTCAATAGGGTATTTGACAAAAAAAAATTATGGGTTTAATCAAAAGACCTCTCAATTTAAGAAACATTATTGAAAGAATAGCTTGATTCTGATTTGAATCACCTGAGATATCACAACTTTAAAAGCACATATTTTGGGCAAGCCCAAAAACGCTCTATACAAATGGCTACAGGCAAGTGACGTCACACGCTTGTATCTTGTATGCGCGTCTAGTAAATTTTGTTTGGTAGCTATATCAAATGTTTCGTTTAAGTAAATGGTTTCATAATAAAAGTTGGTGGAAAATGTACGGGTAGTTCAATGATATAATTATTTTTTTTAAATTGTATACTTTAAAAATGGACTTGCCCATGAAACTTTGAATGCTCATAAAACCAGCTAGACGTTATATTTTTAACTGAAAATGTTGGCCATTGGTTCTCATTTACCAGTATTTTGGAAAAGTATAAATATTTTTTACTATATCGAAATTAGTCAAATACCCTATTCGGCCAATGTCAAGTTGATTTTTTTTTTATGTGATAGGTAGCAGGCGAGCAGGCGGATCACCTGATAGTAAGCAATTGCCGCCGCCCATGGACACCTGCAACACTAGTGGAGTCACAAGAGTGCTGCCAACCTTTTATCCCCTTCCCCCCCCGAGTGGGTCTCCGGTACCCTCACTCACTCGGAATTCTCATTCAATGTTGAAGGAAATAAATGTATCGAAATAAAGAGATAACATATATTGCTTTCCCGTTTACCCGTAGGAGAACCACGCTTCAGCATGAATGAGCGTCGCAGAAGACCGGCGTGAAGCAGCGCCTGCGCTGTTTTTCGTCGAGAGAGTGAGGGTAGCGGAGGCCTAATTGGGGGAAAGGGGGTTGATGGTTGGCAGCGCACTTGTGACTAGCGGCGGCAATAGCTTACCATCAGGTGATCCGTCTTCTCGTCTGCCTCCATCACATAAAAAAAACAATTAGTGTAAGCGAGAGCGAAGATTTTCTCCGTTCTCGGCGAGCTGAAAGTACCAGGCTTGCATAAAATGTAAGGTGTGACATTGGTCCAGTCATGAAGTTCTCGCACTCTCCTGATAGAAATGCTCTTTAAAAAAACTTCATGGTCGACCCTGGCTGGCTGCTAGTGCAGGGTTTCTTTCTATAAACGAAAGCAGTTACCTACTACAAAGGCAGTATGCGAGTGGGAGAGAAAAAGAGAGGTAGGAATGAAACATGAAAGAGAAAAAGATGCTAGGCAAGAAAGTGATAGATAGGTCTACCAAGTAATCGAGAAGGAGAGGGTGGTATTCAGCCAGAATGAGATAAGGAGAATAATGGAAAGATAGAGCGAGAAAAAAGTATTTTTGAGAGCAAGTTTGAAAAAGAGACAGAGAATAAAGGGTAAGATGTTCCTAGGACTCCTAGACTTGAGCTTCAGCGTGCATCAAGTACCAGGATTACATAAAATGTTAGAAGTATTTGTGTTTGGTAATGCCCAAGTGATGTCTAAATAGCTAGCTACACTACCTATCTATACTATGATTTATAAAGAGATACATTCTAAAGACATTGATAAGACTTATACAAACCGAAAAATCAAAACGCTAGTGCGATTCAATCGGCGCTCAGCGCCATCTATTAGTAGAGGATGGAACTAATGTCCCGACACGAAGTGAGGGCGGGCCCACTAGTTTTTTTTATAAAGAGATAAAGTAGATTGAAGACGGTTACAAACCTTAGGATACAAATCGATAAGGCGAAATACTAGCGCAATACAATCATAGCCCAGCGCCATCTATTGGTAGACAGTGGAACTACTGTCACAAAACGAAGTAAAGGCGGCCACTAGCACAAAATAAACTCGTCATAGTTTTTTGGGTCGTGTGTAAAAACTAAATTGAATCATGCGGTTAGGAAGGTGTGAAGTTGATTGTTTTTATACCTGGAGGCGTCGTAACCAGTGCGTAGCGTTTTTAGCTTGGACCGCTGCCAGCTTTATACAGTCCTAGTCTTTTGTCTTATGTGATACGTGTATATTGCAGTTGTTGCTTTTACCTTCATTCTAGATTCTACAATGTTCTCGTAAAAGATCACCTGTAGCTCTACAGGGACCGAACTCGCTAGCGTCGGCGTAAAAAAAATCCATAAAAAAATGTACAGCGCCTCTAGCGGTCACTTGAGAAACTAAAATCGGTGGTATGAGTTCTGATGGTAAACGTTGGCCGCCATCAATGGACCCTGAACACCAATGGAGTCAGTAATCCCTCTGGGCCTCTTATACCCTTACTCGGCTGACGCTCAAAGCTGGCTGCTTCAAATACAAATACAAAATCATTTATCTATACTATTTATAAAGAGATAGCTTCTATAGACAACGACAAGGCTTATAGGTAAACCGAAAACACGAAACGCTTGCGCGATGAATTTAGCACAGCGCCATCTATTGGTTAATTTCTGAATTACGGTCCCGAAGCGAAGTGAGGGCGGGCCACTAGTTGATAATAAATAGGGTAGGTATATAAAGATGTATTGTAGATCTGGACCCTTACTACCAGCCGTTAAAGCAGGCCTGCTATTGAACTGCCTTGTTATTTTGTACTATGACATCCTTCACGCAGGCCTGTAGCAGGCCTGCGGCAGGGCAGTTACGTTGACGTCTTGAAAACCGTTCACCTTTTTTTTGTATGGACTTTTCATAATATGAGCGCATAATAATTGTCAAACTGCGCGTCTTTTGAGCGTGTTAAACGTCAAATAAACAATCTCTAAAAAGTTACTTTTAAGCCAGCTTTAACAACATTGTTAATGATTTGCCTTGTAAATGGTGGCATTTTTTCGCTGTGTTAACTATTGTGTGGTTGTGTTTAAGTGTGTTTTTGTCCCCCGGTCCGGAGTTAAAAGTGTAGAAGCACTTTATTACTCATACATTGATAGTAGATGCAAGAAAAGCCTTGATTGATCTCTACTTGTAATTATTCTGATAATGTGTGCACACAGTGACAATCGACCGTGAACTACCTAGTTAAAATTGTAAACAAACAATCGGCGCGCATAGGAATTTAGGTCGCTGATCTGCAATATCTAAATGTTGAATGTAATCGTACAAAAAGTTTTCTTGTCCCGTCCTTCTACGAGCATCATTGATGAGCCTATTTTTCCGTTTTATTTTGGTCTTTATAGGTCTACCCAGTACTGGAAATATAAAAAATTGTATTACAATAACTTCATGTTATAGTTCCATACCTTTATCTATGTATTTGTAAATGCAATTAGATTTGTTAATAAATATAATATTATGAAACCAAAACTGTTTTGTGATTTCTAAGTTTTATTACACTTACACTCTTATGTAGTAACTAAGTAAATACTGACATACTTTCGACCATTCTGATGCAGACTTTTTAACAGTGGGAGAACCAGGCTTTGGCATGAATGGGCCGGCTCGACCGGAGTAATACTATGTCCCACAGAAAACTGGTTTGAAGCAGTGCATGTGCCGTGTTTCGCTGTGTGTGTGAGGGTATCAGAAGCAAAATCCAAGGGAAGGGGGGTTAAAATGTAAGCAGCACACTTTTGACACCACTGGTGCTATAGGTGTCCATGGGCAGCGGTAATCGCTTACCATCAGGTGATCCGTGTGCTCGTCTGCCACATGAATCATTAAAAAAGAGTTGAGCCTTTCAGCCTTTCTCCCGCTCCACTCCACATCCTCTTGAAATGTATATTTTGTTATACCCTACTGCTTTTTCTCTGGGATCATTCAAAAACTCCCAGCAGTTGGGTATATCTCACACGATGTCTTGTTTGTTGGTTTTCACTATAGTAAATATTCTATTTACCACTAACATACCTACATAAAGTGCAAGTACAAGTAAGTTATTTTGTAATGTAAAGTGGACTCCACTTTCCACACTTAGACTCTTCTTCGGTCCATTATATGTATGTGATGTAAGTAAGTTATTCGTAAACACAAGAAAAAAATGCTATGTACTTACGACATTTTAAATGAAGAAGACTGCAAACACGAAAACTTAGCTGCCCTGCCGAGCCCGAGCTATGTCTACTTCCTACAAAAGTAAGTATCAGCGAAGTTCGTAAAGTTTAAAGAAACATCTTGTTGCTACGTATTCGTAGGAATCAGAAAAAATAACACTTATTTGTCTGTGACAAGTAATAAAAACTTCTCAAGTAGTTAGACCAAAGAATTAAAAAAAAAGACTAGAATTCGAGTTTAGGATTTATATATTCAAACTAGTATGAAATATTTAAAAACTCATTAATATACAGAATATACAATATCTACAATAGTTTAGGGAGATTGGCTATGTGCAAAGCGAGTAGGTAGTGGTGGACAGATAACGACCGCGCACAACACGGCAGAAATTGGAAACAAATGCAGATGGTCAACTGTCAGAAGTGTTGATTGCGATACAACCACCAATATTCTCTACAAATAATAGTATGTTATTGTTAAAATTGGTGAATAAAAACAGGTTTTGTAAATATTGAATCAGTCTTTATTAGTCATATCTTCGAAGAATTTAGAACATTTATAATGAACAAATTGCCGAATACTAGGTTTGCCCCAATGTTGTTTGTTACTGGTCTTTGACAAGCTGGAGGTGATGTTAACATAGGATATTAAGGCACTAAAATGCTTGCACTTGCTGCTTTGATTATAGACACAGTCACATTTTACACCAGTGACAACACAGATCTGTAAAAATAATAAGAACAATTAGTAAATTGGAAATGACTTACATGTAATAAAATAAGTACAATCCCCGGAACTAGTACTGGGCATACCCAGGTGCATACGCTTGCTAAAAGAGTGGTCAATCAAACAGAGCAAGCAACACTGGATGAGATCGACAGGCCAGACACATGCTAAAGTCTTAATTACAGAATTTTTCAACAAGTTCTCACTAGAGGCTCTAATGTTATTTCGAGAACAGTTGAGGATTCTCACAAGAACTATCCCAGGTCACTGCAGATTGAACAAACAGATAATTATATCACATAAACAATACTTACGTTTAACCTGGTCTTGTATGGTGTTAGTGTCACAGATGACTGACGAATTACGTGGGCTCGTGCTATGTAGCTTTGGCCGTTATGTCGCAGTTCTTCCACATTTCTTACATGCTTGCTTTTATCTCAGTTTGGGGTTGGAAACTAAGATTATGTGCAATAGTTTATAAACCCGGTATTTATTATTATATTAATTTTACAGTAAAACTATTGAATAAATTGCACTTAAATAATGTCAACAATACTATTTTAATCTTTGATTTTATTTATATTTGCAAAGAAAACTACCAATGTTGACATTGTTATTATTTCAATTATTTGACAGCTATATAATCGTTCAAAAATCTAGGTAGGTAAGAAGAGTACAGAATAGTCGCACGCCATATGAATTACTCCATAATTTTATTAAAATCTACTGTGAATTAAGAAAATTATGCTGATTAAGTAAATTACACTCATAAAAACGTACTTTTAGTCAGCAATTGATATTATAAGCGAAAACTAAAAAACCGGTAAAACGGGAAAAAAATATCATAAGATTTTCCGAACGATTCTAGGTTGAATCAGTAAGCAGACCAGAGACAAGGAAACCGTTCACCTTTTTGCCTAGCAGTGCAATAGTCGTTCAGTTTTTATGGGCTCATAATACGAATCTTAGCAGCGCAGAAACAGGCCTACCTTTGAACTGCGCTGCGAATGGATGGTTTTCGTATTTGCTGGTATTACGGGCCCTGATGTTGTGTAGGTACAAATATGTTCTTAGACCTATTTAGTCTTCTTTAAAGACATATGACTTACATTTCGAGGTATGAATCTAAATTAAATGTTAACTTAAAATATAAGGCTGCCTAGAGATTAAAGTCTGCAAACTTTTCTCGCTGGTTTTCTGAAGATTGTGGAATCGCTGCAGTCAAGCCGGCTCATTCATGCCGAAGTGTTGCTCTCCCACAGTCAAATGTTTAGTATATGTGTGTTAGAAGGGGCGAGTTTGAAGGCCCAGATTTTGAAGTGTGAAGGGGACCCATGCTTAAAAACCTCAAGTCAAGAACGGAGATGCGTCCTCTCTGTCTAAAGCCTTTTAGATTATAGATACTCACGCTCAATCTCCTGGTCTTTCGTCTCTATCTCCTTCCTGTACTCGGCGATCAGCTCTCTCGCTCGCTCCGCCTCCCCGCATCTCGAGTCTGCGAGCTCTGTTAACGCAGCGACCTGGTTTTGAAACTTGCTTTCCTGGCTCACCAGGGTCTTCCTGAAAAAGGAGAGAAGTAGATTTAGTTCGGAAAACTACGTCGAGTCTTCTCATCGTCTATAATCAGTGCGTCCTACCCGTCATGACATACGGGGCTGAAACGTGGACACTAACAGCACGGCTAGTCCGTTTAAAGTCGCTCAGCGGTCTATGGAAAGAGCTATGCTCGGCGTGATCGAATCTGAAACGAGGTGATCCGGCAGAGAACCAAAGTTATCGACATAGCTCACCGGATTAGCAAGCTGAAGTGGCAGTGGGCTGGAAAAATCTGCCGCAGAACTGACAACCGTTGGGGTAAACGAGTTCTGGAGTGGAGACCGCGTCTCGGTAAACGTAGTTTAGGACGACCTCAGGCCAGATGGAGTGATGATCTGCGCAAGAGGGCTGGCTGGAGCTGGATGCGAGTAGCCGAAGATCGATCAAAGTGGCGAGCATTTGGAGAGGCCTATGTCCAGCAGTGGACTGCAACAGGCTGATGATGATGAGATTTAGTTAGATGACATAACGTAGTAAGACCCAGACAGCAGACACAATGGAAAATCAATTATTTTATGCCTATCAGAAGGCTTTTGGGTCTTACCACTTATAGGGCGGTGTAGGCTACGATGGGCCAGGCCTGCTTTGGCTCGTACCTGCACTATGAGGGAAAGGAAACTAGTAAGATCACATTTCCCTAATATAAAACACATGTGTTTGATTCCCTCAGGATTAGATCTCCAGTCCCAGATCCCTCACCCACAGGCGAGGGAGAGCCACGCTTCGGCATGAATGGGCCGGCTGGACCGGAGTGATACCACGTCCTCACAGAAAACCGGCTGAAGCAATGCATGCGCTGTGTTTCGTCGGGTGAGTAAAGGCACCGGGAGGCCCAATCGGGGAGAAAAGGGTTAAAGGTTGGCAGCGCACTTGGTGACTCTATAGTGTTGCAGGTGTGAATGGGCGGCGGCCATGGCTTACCATCAGGCGATCCGTCTGCTCGTCTGCCACCAATCACATAAAAAGGCGGATACTTCACGCTGGTCTATGAGGCCGTGGTTTCACCCCTAACAAGCTGGCCCATTCATGCCGAAACTTCTCTGCTGCGTCTTTGTTTTAAATTGTAAAGTACCAGGGGAGCAGAAATCTTGTGGAAGTAGGTCTGTGCATAGCGGTGCCCTATGGGCCGCTGGAAAGACGTCCAAAATGACCTGCAAGAACTTCAGGCTAATTTAATGACTGGATCGGCCAAAGTTGCGTTCTCTTGCTTCGGCGGCAAAGACTCGTTTCGAGTCGCTGAGCTAGTGGAGTAAGTAGGTAAGTAACCTATCTATCTTCTTCTTCTATACTATTTATAAAGAGATAACTTCCATAGACAACGACAAGGCTTATAGGTAAACAGAAAACACGAAACGCTTGCGCGATGTAATTGGACACAGCGCCATCTATTGGTTGATTTTTGAATTACGGTCCCGAAGCGAAGTGAGGGCGGGCCACTATTTTAAATAAACCACGTATTTTAATAAGAGAGTTTAGGTTTAACTCGACAACCTCCGTCACAGAACGGAACTAAGCGCTAGGCGAAAGGTATGTTTTTTTATACTAGAGGCAGCAAACGAGGAAGCGGGTCACCTGCTGGTAAGTAATCACCGCTGCCCTTTAACAACTGCGAGATCAGAGAGGTCGCTGATACGTCGCCGGCCTTTTAAGAAGGAGTATAGCTGGAGGCACGAAAGTGTAGCGATGACCGTTATTTTGCGCACTTGTATAAAAGAAGACTTTCTATCAATATTGGGTTTCTGCGCACTACAAGGTCATAACTACACTTTCTTGCCTCGGACTATACGCTCTTTTGTATGCGTCTAACACTATAAATCTAACTTTATTGACTGTATATCACTATTATTGATCTTAATTTTGATCTTAAAAGCGTGATAAGCAATTTTATTGATCCCTGAAAGTTTATGCGACGTAAAACATTGGCAGAACTGAGTAAATATTTTCGGGCGAGTCGCCCACCCGTTTCCTGAAATTCTAATTTATTTTTGAAAATAATGTTTAGCTTAGAATGTAATTAAATGGAGCAAGAAGCTTGATGATAAATTATTTTGCTAATGTTTTACACGAAACATTGGGAAAAGTTGTGTGTGAGAATAAACTTGCTATTGTCTATGATACGAAACATTGTGTACCTACTTCTCGCAACTGAAACGTGACGTCACGCATGACGTGTACAAAAGTCTAACGTATTTTTGATGCCTCAGGTATTGCAGATGTCCATGAGCGGTGATCACTTACCATCAGGTAAGCCGTCCGCTCGTTTGTCCGCTATAATGTAAAAAAAAGCTATGGTTTCGTTGGTCCGGTATTGCGGTTCCCATTGTTAAAATGATGCCGAGAGTTAGATAGCAGTCGCTTCATTGGAATTACCAATTCCAATCATGAATCATGGTCCAAGAATACTCATGCTCCGAAGCGCCATCTCAGCAATCGGGAATTAGACATGAAGGAAAGGAAACCAGATAGATCACTCTTCCCATACGATGATAGAGTACATTTCTATGTGTTTAATCCCCCCAGGATTGGACCTCCGGTACCCACCCTCACTCTGCGATGGACAGCGCAGGCTGATACTTCACGCTAGTTTCTGTTAGTCTGTGATACGTTAGTATATGCTGCATTTGTTGCTTTGAACTTTCATTCTAGATTCTACAATGTTCTCGTAAAAGATCACCTGTAGCTCTACATAAAATGAGTTAACAGTGACCGAAACTCGCTAGTTGGCGTAAAAAACAAATCCATGAAAATTGTACAGGCGCCTCTAGCGGTCACTTGAGAAACTAAATCGTAGTATGAGTTCTGATGGTAAACGTTTGCCGCCATAGACCCTGAACACCAATGGAGTCATAATCCCTCTGGCCTCTTATACCCTTACTCTGACGCTCAAAGCTGGCTGCTTCAATACAAATACAAAATCATTTATTGATAACTACGGCCGCCCGCGACTTCTTCCGCGTGAAAAGTAACTGTTTAACCCCCCTTTCAACCCCCTTTTCGCAATAAAAGTAGCCTATGTCCTTTGTCAGTCTAGATTATCTGTATACCAATTTCTTTTTAATCCGTTGAGTAGTTTTGGTGTGAAAGAGTAACAGACAGACAGACAGACAGACAGAGTTACTTTCGCATTTATAATATTAGTATATGGATAAATAGGGTAGGTATATATACAGATGTATTGTAGATCTGATGTTGTGTCGCCACAAATATGTTCTTATGACCTATTTAAAGACATATGACTTACAATTTTGAGGTAAGGATCTAAATTTGTTGACTAAAAATATAAGCCTGCCTAGAGATTAAAGTCTGCAAACTTTTCTCGCTGGTTTTTTGAAGGTTGTGGAATCGCTGCGGTCAAGCCGGCTCATTCATGCCAAAGTGTGGCTCCCCCAGTCAAAAGTTTAGTACTTATGTGTGTTTTTTTTATGTGATAGGTAGCAGACGAGCAGGCGGATCACCTGATGGTAAGCAATTGCCGCCGCCCATGAACACATGCAACAAGTGCGCTGCTAACCTTTTATCCCCTTCCCCCCCCCCCCCCGATGGACCCCGTACCATCACTCACTCGGCGAAACACAGCACAGGAGCTGCTTCACGCCGGTTTTTCTGTGAGGCCGTGGTATCACTCCGGTCGAGCTAGCCCATTCATGCCGAAGCATGGCTCTCCCACAATTGAAGTGTGTTAGAAGGAGCGAGTTTGAAGGCCTATATTTTTATGTTAAAGCTTAAAAAATTTGGGTTAAAAAATGTCACTCTGTTCAAAGTCTTTTAGTACCTATAGAGATACTCACGCTCAATCTCCTGGTCTTTCGTCTCTATCTCCTTCCTGTACTCGGCGATCAGCTCTCTCGCTCGCTCCGCCTCCCCGCATCTCGAGTCTGCGAGCTCTGTTAACGCAGCCACCTGGTTCTGGAACTTGCTCTCCTGGCTCACCAGGGTTTTCCTGGAAAAAAGAGAGAAGTAGATTTAGTTCGGAAAACTACGTCGAGTCTTCTCATCGTCTATTCCACAGTGCCTAAAGATAAAAGTCTATAATCAGTGCGTCCTACCCGTCATGACATAGCGGGGCTTGAACGTGGACACTAAGAAGCACGGCTAGTCCCCAGTTTAAAGTCGCTCAGCGGTCTATGTGAAAGACTATGCTCGGCGTTTCTATCTCTGCGGTGATCGAATCCGAAACGGAGGTGATCCGGCAGGAGAACCAAAGTTATCGGACATAGCTCACCGGATTAGCAAGCTGAAGTGGCAGTGGGCTGGCCATATCTGCCGCAGAACTGACAACCGTTGGGGTAAACGAGTTCTGGAGTGGAGACCGGCTTCTCTGTAAACGTAGTGTAGGACGACCTCAGGCCAGATGGGAGTGATGATCTGCGCAAGAGGGCTGGCTGGAGCTGGATGCGGTAGCCGAAGATCGATTAAAGTGGCGAGATTTTGGCCTATGTCCAGCAGTGGACTGCAACAGGCTGATGATGATGAGATTTTGTTAGATGACATAACGTAGTAAGACCCAGACAGCGATACATGGAAAATCAATTGTTTTATGATTGACCTTCGGCAACGCACCCTCACCCGCAGGCGTGGGAGAGCCACGTTTCGGCATGAATGGGCCGTGCTGGACCGGAGTGATACCACGCGCCTCACAGAAGACAGGCGTGAAGCAGCGTCTGCGCTGCGATTCATCCATTGATTTGAGGGCACCGGAGGCCCAATTGGGGACAAAGGGTTAAAAGGTTGGCAGCGCACTTGGTGACTCTATAGTGTTGCAGGTGTGAATGGGCGGCGGCCATGGCTTACCATCAGGCGATTCCGTCGCTCGTCTGCCACCAATCACATAAAAAGGCGGATACTTCACGCTGGTCTATTGAGGCCCGTGGTTTCACCCCTAACAAGCTGGCCCATTCATGCCGAAACTTCTCTGCTGCGTCTTTGTTTTAAATTGTAAAGTACCAGGGGAGCAGAAATCTTGTGGAAGTAGGTGCATAGCGGTGCCCTATGGGCCGACCTATGTATCGCTGGAAAGACGTCCAAAATGACCTGCAAGAACTTCAGGCTAATTTAATGACTGGATCGGCCAAAGTTGCGTTCTCTTGCTTCGGCGGCAAAGACTCGTTTCGAGTCGCTGAGCTAGTGGAGTAAGTAGGTAAGTAACCTATCTATCTTCTTCTTCTATACTATTTATAAAGAGATAACTTCTATAGACAACGACAAGGCTTATAGGTAAACAGAAAACACGAAACGCTTGCGCAATGTAATTGGACACAGCGCCATCTACTGGTTGATTTTTGAATTATGGTCCCGAAGCGAAGTGAGCGCGGGCCACTTCTATACATATAATAAAAATGTAAAAAAGCTGTGTCTGTACATTGAAGATATTTATCTCAAAATAACTTAGGACGACTAAAAAACAGTAACAGAACATGAATCAATGATTTTTAAAATTTTTGTCTGTCTGTTTGTCTGTTTATCTGTTTGTCTGTTTGTCTGTTTGTTCGCGCTAATCTCGGAAACTACTGAACCAATTCGAATGAAACTTTTTTTATTGTATAGCTGTAATATCAGGGCAACTTATAGGATATATTTTATTTTGAAGATCAGGCTCCTTGATGCAGAACCACAACAGCCCAGCTAAACTATAAGAGGTAGGTCAATGGCACTTTAACAAAAGTTGTTCAGATTGATGAGCATTTTATGATGCCATGAAAAAAATCAAAGATCGTAGAACATCTGGTTTGGAACTCTAAGAGCCCAGCTCCACTATAACAAATATGGAATGAAATGGAATGGAAAATTGTCAAATGTGATGAGCAATTTTGGATGAGATCCTGTAAGGAAGGATATTCCGAATTAAGTCAAGAGTCATAAAGTTCACGCAAACGAAGTTGCGGGCGGCCACTAGTTTTAAATAAACCACGTAGGTATTAAGTAAGAGAGTTTAGGTTTAACTCGACAACCTCCGTCACAGAACCGCGGGACTAAGCACTAGGCGAAAGGTATGTTTTTTTATACTAGAGGCGGCAAACGAGCAAGCGGGTCACCTGCTGGTAAGTAATCAAGTAATCACCGCTGCTCATGAACAACTGCGAGATTAGAGAGGTCGCTGATGCGTCGCCGGCCTTTTAAGAAGGAGTATAGCTGGAGGCACGAAAGTATAGCGATGACCGTTATTTTGCGCACTTGTAAAAAAGAAGACTTTCTATCAAAATTGGTTTCTGCGCATTCAAGGTCATAACTACACTTTCTTGCCTCGGTCTATACGCTCTTTATGTATGCGTCTAACACTATAAATCTAACTTTATTGACTATATATCACTATTATTGATTATAATTTTGATCTTAAAAGCGTGATAAGCAATTTTATTGATCCCTGAAAGTTTATGCGACGTAAAACATTGGCAGAACTGAGTAAATATTTTCGGGCGAGTCGCCCACCCGTTTCCTGGAATTCTAATTTATTTTTGAAAATAATGTTTAGCTTAGAATGTAATTAAATGGAGCAAGAAGCTCTAAGATAAATTATTTTGTTAATGTTTTACACGAAATATTGGGAAAAGTTGTGTGTGAGAATAAACTTGCTATTGTCTATGATACGAAACATTGTATACCCACCTACTTCTCGAAACTGTGACGTGACGTCACGCGTGACGTGTACAAAAGTCTAACGTATTTGTGATGCCTCAGGTGTTGCAGATGTCCATGGGCGGTGATCACTTACCATCAGGTAAGCCGTCTGCTCGTTTGTCCGCTATAATGTAAAACAGCTATGGTTTTGTTGGTCTGGTATTGCGGTTTCCATTGTTAAAATGGTGCCGAGAGTCAGATAGCAGTTCAATTCATTGGAATTACCAGATTCTCCAATTCCTGAATCCATGGTCCAAGAATACTCATGGTCCGAAGCGCCGTCTCAGCAATCGGGAATTATAGACATGAAGGAAAGGATCCCAGATAGATCACTCTTCCCATACAATGTTAGAGTACATTTCTATGTGTTTAATGCCCCCAGGATTGGACCTCCGGTACCCTCACTCACTCGGCGAAAGACAGAGCGGATACTTCACGCTAGTTTCTGTGAGGCCGTGGTATCGCCCCACGAGCTGGCTGGCCCATTCATGCCGAAACATCTCTGCTACGTATTTGTTTCAAATTTCAAAGTACTAGGGGAGCAGAAATTCTGTGGAAGTAGGTGCTTAGCGAAACTTAGTCAAAATCGATTTATTCGATAGGTAATCGATCTATTCACACAGCCGTCGTTTTTTGTGATGGGTAGCCGGCATTCAGAATTTCTGTTATTTGTATTCTTAGTGACATAGATCGTAGTCTACGTATTTACACATCATTTCACACTTTTCTAGATTACGTGAAATGACTAAAGCGTTTTTTGTGTTACTTACATTGTTAGCAAAAATTGGCAATTTGTCAAAGTGGATAAATAGAAACGAACGTGACTTTCCGCTTTGACATTCACGTGAAAACTTTTCCCACCTTGTAATTCCGATCGTAAAATATTCATAACAACAAAATATGAGAGTAGCAAGAAACTAGAGATTTGCAAAAACGACCTACTTAACTATTTTAAAAACAAGCCTTACAGAATAACAGAAGTTATTCTGTAAGGAGGCTAAACTGAAAACCGAAACACAAGCACGATGTAATCGACACCCAGTGCCATCTTTTGGTAAAATTTTGAACTAATACCCGCCGCTAAGCAAGGATCCTACACAAATATACTATCTGTTTCATCAACAAACGTGTTGGTTGGTATAGAAATCGATCAACCTTTGCATTTCGGACGTCCATTATACCTAATCTACGTTATATCAGTTACGTCCAAATGTTTATGAGGCCCTGGTATGCTTGGATCCAGTTTTTGGTGAGTCTGGTTACCATTTCAGCGACTGGCATTGTAATTACCAGACTCACTAAAAGTCTGGTCTTGATTTCTCGAGATAGTACGGATTAGTAAGCAAAATGTTTTGGAAAATTCAGAAATAGGTATTACATGCTCAGATTCGAACCTAGATACTTATTCTCGTTTGGAAAGTCCACATACGAATCCACTTCATTAACTAAGAAACCAACAGTTGTAGAAATCCTTGAAAGAGAAAACATTTCAAGAATTTGAATCAAAACATCTGCTAATTTAAATGTTTCTATAAAACGCATCTCGCTAGGAAAGCATTCAAAAATAACACTGTTACAAACTTACTATGCGGATGAATCTATAAATATTGAAGCAAATACCAATTTGTTTGGACACAAATTGAAGGTGAAACGAGTTATATTTATTGGGTGTTGTTGAAGAAATGTTGAATGAGATATAGGTACTTAAGACATGTCTGTCTTGGCATGTCGAAATTGATGCTGTCTTTTTAGGATATTTTAAATCAATGACACTGCTTTTGGACTCTGTGGTAGATACTGGAACTAGTCGGGATCGGCTGATGCAGTTCCCAGGTTCATGGACGTATAAGTATAAGGTGGGGTCCAGGGGGTCCGGACCCCCCCCCCCCCTATTGTGGCCTGGTTTGACATAAGGTTGAATCGGCTATAGCCAAGGGCGACTTAATTAAGGGGTAGCCCTGGGACGGCAAATCAACAGATCAACCTCACGTTCTTCAAGAATGCGTACATGTAATAACGCACGCTGGGTCCAGCCGGTCCTTGAATTGTACTTCGGGAGAGCCGCATTATAAAATTACCATTAGGGAAATTGTTAAGTCCGAGCACGGGGGGGAGGGGGGGTGATTCGTAATTGTTTTGCAATGTGGGACACCCCCCTTGTCAAAGCTATATTATACGTCCGTACCCAGGTTTAACATTGGTAGCTAATTAACTAACTAGGATACCCAAACGCAGCGCAAATAGGATAACGCAGCGCAGTCTTAGCCTCCGATAAATTAGAGCCTTCATCTAGATCTGTCCTGCGCCACTTTCTGCCTACAAATTACTTAGTACTTACCTACTGTTTTATGCCTTTTCAAAGGCTCTTGGTCTTACGACGGTCTTTGGTCCAATAGTTATATGAGAGACTAGTGACCCGCCCTCACTTCGCTTCGGGACCGTAATTCAATAATGAACCAATAGATGGCGTTGTGTCCGATTACATCGCGCAAGCGTTTCGTGTTTTCGGTTTATCTATAAGCCTTGTCGTTGTCTATAGAAGTTATCTCTTTATAAATTGTATCTATAGAAAATTGAAAAGATATGAGATACTGAGTGAGTATCTCATATCTTTGACAAGTATTGTTTTTGATGGGATTTGAAATATACGTTGTCTTTCCTACTGAAAATTCAGTCTTCTAGTTTTATCCACAACGAAGTTACAGGGGGTCGAAAATGGCCTGAATTGCTTCGAGAAAAGGATGGTACGGCCGTGCCGCTTTTTTGCTCGACTTGGTGGGGGCACTGTTGTGCCCCCAGATTGTTTTATACTTTTTAAAAGGATTTTGGGTCTTACGACGTCAATACGGAAAATACCTAGTTATTTCTCATTCGGTACTTACGATCGCAAACGCACAGACACTTACCTTCTAAAAACCAATGTTTACAGAACACCTAGATGTTTCCTAAAGACTAGACTGAAATTACCGTCCGACTAGAAACAGATGCGCTTACGCACTTGAAATTGTTTCAGCTAATTTCGCTCTTAATAGCTTTAGGCTATTAGATTTATGATGCAGACTGTTTGGCTCCATATGTTAGGCAGAGCAAGGTTCTCTCGTCTTAGACAAGTTCCGGGAATCGAAATCTGCGTATAACGAAATATTGACTAAGATTTTTAATTAAACGGGAATGAAATGACATGGTAAGATGAATTATTTGTACGTACAACCACTCATCATAGTATACAAAACTGTCGAATTTCTTCAATCGACTCTCATCTTACTGTCATACACATTAGGTTGATTTATCAATTGAGGAAATTTGACAGGTTTTGGTAACCTGATGTGTGGCTGACTGTACAATGAATCAAAAATTCATTGTTATTGATTCCGTACTACTTTTTGGATTCATTCGAACGTAACCGTGAGAGAGCCACGCTTCGGCATGAATGAGCCAGCTCGACTGGAGTGAGACCCCGGCCTCACAGAAGACCTGGTTATCATCTGTGTAATACCACATGTAATGTATAACTTATTGAAATTGAATTGAATCACTCCGGTCCAGCAAACCATTCATGCCGAAGCGTGGTTCTTCGACGACTAAAACATTACTTGACGCATTTTAACACAGAATCTTTTGTCTATGCCTCACACACAGACACAAAGAAGTCCGTAATCCTTTTTCCTTTATTTCTTCAGCACCAGAATAAACCCGAACCAACCAGAAAGGAATCCAACACAATAAAGGAAAATACAAAAACAAGATTTCTAAATAAAACACTCGAGAAATAAATTATGACTCAGCGTGTAACGGGACGTGCGTCAAACAAACAAGATGGCGTCCTTGAGCTGTCAAAAATGCGCGCGAAACACATGACGAACACATGGAGTGGACATGTGATATTGTAAACAAAGAGATATTCTTACGTGTTATTAAAGTCATCAGATCATCATCATCATAGTACGCACCTACTTAAAGTCATCTATACTAATATTATAAATGCGAAAGTAACTCTGTCTGTCTGTCTGTCTGTCTGTCTGTTACTCTTTCACGCCAAAACTACTGAACGGATTTAAATGAAATTTGGTATACAGATGATCTAGACCCTGAGAAAGGACATAGGCTACTTTTTGTTGCGAAAAGGGGGTTGTAAGGGGTGAAAAGGGGGGTAAAAAGTTACTTTTCCACGCGGACGAAGTCGCGGGCGGCCGCTAGTAAATAAATAAATAATCACACCAATCAACCTGGTCTAGGGCAGCCCCTGTACTTTGGTACCAGGTGATGATAAATAAACTGGGGGCGTCAACCCAATTTTTTTTAAATCTTTTAATATTTTGCCACTAAATTGGCAGTGACGTAATCTACACTTTTCTTATTTATCTATACTCTGATTCATAATCATGTAAAAGTAAACTGACAGATGTCAATGGGTCATTCCCATACATTATCACTCAATTTGACACATGCAAAATGTCAAAATGCATAGAAACTTGTCATTTTGATCTGTCAGTTTACTTTACATGATTATGAATCAGAGTATAAGTATTACTTATTTGACTTTAACAAAATATTTTTTTGATATTTTAACACTACTTAAGGCCCTATAACGATTTATTTGATTGGAAGAGACTCCGCCCATTCCCCCCGCACACCTCATGCAACACTCGTAACTTTGTCACTTGATTCGCGTCAAATCGCACTTTCGCATGCGCGGTCACAGTAAATAAAGCAGTAAGGACCAAAGATATTGGATATAAAACAAGATGGTGCACTATGAAAATGAATGCAATGTTAATTTCGACTCTATGCAGTGGGAATAAAGATTACTTTGAAATGCCAAATCGCTTTACAGAAAATCGAGCCGAGCGAGATGTCGCTATATAGGATGATGTCCTTGTCTAATGGGTTGCCATCATAAAAAAAAACCTTTGTGGTATAACTTAAGCAATGTTTATATTTCTTCTTCTGGGGAACTTTCAAAATATTTAATAATTTAAAGGAATGATACGTTGGAATTAATAATGTCTTTTTTATTTTTTTTATTTTAAACCATGATAAACGACTGTTTTTATGTAAAAGTCGGTGATATGGTAGTTTTAATTATAATCAATATGCAACACTTGGCGTCACAACATCGCCATTATGGCGGCGGCAAAAATAATTTGAAAGTTTGTATTATTGTGACGACAAAAATAACGTGTAAAAATTGTGATCATTTATTTGTAATGGTTCTCACTTGTTGTGTGATAGGATGCAAAAGTGAATCTTATAAAGGTTGCGGTGTATTTTTCATAAGTAAGTATTTAGTAAAAGTTATTTTTTTGCATTGAGTAGGGTGTTCATTTCGCTTGTCATCTAAAGACGGATTTACTTTTTTATTTTTTTTGGACAAATCGGTAAGTTTTCATGGTCGAATAAATTGCATGATAATGGACGACCATAAAAAGGTCATGTTACGTAAAAAGTGTAGCAATAAATCTATTTAATTTTTAATTTATCAAATCGTAAAGTATGTACATTTGTATGAATAATACGTTATGGCCGGTTAAATGTGCGGCAGAGTGTATTATTATAGGTAGGTAAATAGAAAATCTAATAGGGCTAGCACAAACTTCTCGAAAAGTCGGTAGTCTCTTCGTATCGTACGTATACATAATAAGGAATTTTAATTTGGAACTTGTGTTTTTTCTACAAAATTGCTCATAAATACTCAAACGATACTTTGAAACGTTCGCGCTAGCCCTTCTAGTTTGAATGGGCTTCACGAGTTTCCTAGAGAACGCAATGTCCGACTCCCACGTGGGTGGACTAAGTTTGACTAACAATAATTGTAATCGAAACGCTAAAACGTGTGGTCACCTTATTAGAGTAGGACGTCAACCAATATATAGACATCTCGCGAGGCTCGAATGTAAGTAATAAGTGCGCCATCTTGTTATAGTGTAAAATCTTTGGTAAGGACATTGTGTCTGTGGTATACACGACCGACGTCTATGAAATATCGTATTCTTTTTTCGAAATTATTTACTTCACAAATTACGTACTTTCTGGATCGGTACCGCCCAGCTTAGTGAAAGTCTATGAAATATAGCATTCTTTTTTCAAACTTGCCTACTTCATAAATTACATACTTTCTTGATGGGTGCCGCATACTTAGTGAAGTCATTGCGGACCCATGTTGCGGACTACAAAATGAGATTAGAATCGATGAACGATAAATAAAAAATAAAATAATAGTATATTTGACTAAAATTGAAAAATAAAATAATAGGGTATTTGATTAGTCAAATACCCTATTATTAAGTTAAGTTTAATGTATAGAGATTAGTCTCTATACATTAAACTTTATCAAAATATTGGTAAAAAGGAACCATTAGCCAAAATTTCAGTTAAAAATATAACGTCCTAGCTGGCTTTGTAAGCATTCAAAGTTTCATGGGAAAGTCCATTTTAAAGTATAAAAATTCAACAATTACCTAAATATCATTGAACTACCAATACATTTTACCCCAACTATTACTATAAAAAACCATTTATGTATTTATTACAAGAAATATTTGATATGACTACCAAACAACATTTACTAGATGCGCACACAAGATACAAAAAAGTGTCACTCGTCAGTAAGTAAGTAAGTAGGTAAGTAAGTAAAATATTTACTGACCAAACAAAAAAAATACAATACAACAGTAGTAAGAGACAGAATACATAATAAGAAGTAGGTACATACGAGAAACGGAAAGGAACATTAAGTGCTTACATACATAGAGAGATAGGTGGTCAATAAGGTCCAAACTCAGCATATGCTGCAGCTGCTTCATTCAAGCCACTGCAGCGCTAGTTTTCAGTATGGACCTTGAGTGACGTTTTATAAATGAACGAATGAATGACACGCACATGAAACAATACAACAGATAAACCAAAAAAAACAAACAATAACAATGACACTTAGAAAAAAAATATTAAGAAAAAACTGGAACAAACAACAAATAATAAACACACAATATACAAACCATTATAATAAAAATAATCTACTATTTGGGTATTTGACTAATCTCGATATACTAAAAAATATTGATACTCTTTCAAAATATTGGTGAATAAGAACCAATGGCCAACATTTTCAGTTAAAAATATCCTTTCGGCCGCATTGGCAACCAAGTTTGACAACCAGTTGCCGAAGAAGAACTGACGTTCTTGTTACTCAACCAGTTGCCAAAACGATAGGTTTTTCTTTTTTCGCTACTGGTTGCGTAAAAAGAATTATTTTATTAGTAAGGTTACGTAAAAACGAATTTTCATTCTCAGTTCACAACTAATAAGTAGAGGATAAGTATTCCTTTCGCCTGCAAATTCGGGATTTTAATTTATAAATAAGTAAATATAAAAAAAGTATGAAAAACATTAATTTGTTTTCACAATATTATCTATTTATTAGAATGTTCATATGTTTTCTCATATTCACTTGTTGTTTGTTTGTTACAGTTTTTCTTATAATAACTTTGTCTCTAATTAATAATTTTAATGTTTTTCATGGTTTTGGAACCAAAGGGCGAAACGGTACCCCATACGTAACGTAAACTATGATTTATTTATTTTGTCCTACCTATGGAGGCAAGTTTGTCGCTTAAGTATCCCAGTAGTACCGCCGACTCTCTGCCGGTACCTAACCCCACCTTAGTAGAATTTTATTTAGATTAGTAGATACTTAGTAGATTGTTTAGGAGGGCCTTTGCCCTGCAGTGGGAACAGTATACAAGGTGTATCTGTGAACATTTACATCCCTTTAACCACGTGATCTACCAACCATTCTGAACAACATTTGTTCTATGACTTTTAAGAATTCGCATAAAAAAATTTCATCTTTCCATACAAAGTCGGTCACGTGACTTGGTCATTATGGATGGTGAGTCGAAAATTTTTTCGAAGAATTTAGTAAAGTTGTTGAACAAATATTGTTCAGAATGGTTGATAGAACACGTGGTTAAAGGGATGTAAATGTTTACAGATACACCCTGTATAGGCTGATACTTACTTATAATAATTATTTTTTGAAAAAAAAAACCGACTTCAAAACTACAACCACAATATACCTATACCATTGAACTATTTTTTTATATTTGTTGTTTTTTTTTTTTTCAAAATACCACTGAGGCGATTTTGATAAAATTTATATGGGACCACCTTTGATGATGGCCTACCAAACAAAAAAGAATTATAAATATCCATTCATAATTGGGTATTTGACTAATCTCGATTTAGTAAAAAATATTGATACTCTATTAAAATATTGGTAAATAACAACCAATGGCCAACATTTTCAGTTAAAAATGTATCGTCTAGCTGGTTTTGTGAGCATTCAAAGTTTCATAGGCAAGTCCATTTTTAGGGTTCCGTAGCCAAAATGGCAAAAACGGAACCCTTATAGTTTCGTCATGTCCGTCTGTCCGTCTGTCCGTCTGTCACAGCCGATTTACTCGGAAACTATAAGTACTACAGTGATGAAATTTGATGGGAATATGTGTTGTATGAACCGCTACAAAAATATGACACTAAATAGTAAAAAAAAGAATTGGGGGTGGGGCCCCCCATACATGTAACTGAGGGATGAAATTTTTTTTTTCGATGTACATACCCGTGTGGGGTATCAATGGAAAGGTCTTTTAAAATGATATAAAGTTTTCTAAAAAACATTTTTCTTAAAGTGAACGGTTTTTGAGATATCAGCTCTCAAAGTCGTAAAAAGTATGTCCCCCCCCCCTCTATTTTTATAACTACGGGGTATAAAATTCTAAAAAAAAATAGAGGTGATGCATGCTAATTAACTCTTTCAACGATTTTTGGTTTGATCAAAGTATCTCTTATAGTTTTTGAGATAGGTTGATTTAACTGTAATTTTGGTTAAGTTAATTGTGAAGCTGGTGTATATACTTCTTTATTCAGTTATCACAAGCCGATTTGGGCACGCCTATAGCACGGAATATTTATAAATACATATATTAAATTAATATTCATACATAAAAGTACAAGGCAAAATATCGGGAGAGTTTAGGCTCCATTCACCAGGTGTATAAATTGACATAATAAGTTTATTATATTTGCTGCTACGGAACCCTTTGTGCGCGAGCCCGACTCGCACTTGGCCGGTTTTTTAAGTATAAAATTAAAAAATAATAATTATATCATTGAACTACCCGTTCATTTTCCACCAACTTTTATTATAAAACCATTTACTTAAACGAAACATTTGATATAGCTACCATACAAAATTTACTAGACGCGCATACAAGAGTTTGCGTTGTGACGTCACAATACAATAGCCATTTGTATAGAGCGTTTTTGGGCTTGCCCAAAATATGTGCTCTTAAAGTTGTGATATCTCAGGTAATTCAAATGAGAATCAAGTGATTCTTTCAACGATGTTTCTTAAATTGAGGCTTCTTTTGATTAAACACATAAAAAAATTTAGTCAAATACCCAATTGGCGGAAAAATCGAGTGACATACATACAAAAAAAAAATACAGGTCGAATTGAGAACCTTCTTCCTTTTTGAAGTTGGTTAAAAAGTAAACTATTTTGTCACCGTTTGATAATAGGGGGTGAAACTTAGTAATTGAGTTTTGTTTTTAAGTCATAATGTTGGATTTTGATAAAGTAGGTTCCTAGCATGAAACAAAAACAAATTATCAATCATTTTTGGAAATTTAACCTTTGAGGGGATTTGGCTACGGGTTGAGTAGTAAGAATGTTATTTCTTTTTTGGCAACTGCGATTTTCACAACCAGGCAGATGCGAAAAAGAAAAACCTATCGTTTTTGGCAACTGGTTGAGTAACAAGAACGTCAGTTCTCTTCGGCAACTGGGTTGTCAAACTTGGTTGCCAATGCGGCCGAAAAGGAAAAATATAACGTCTAGCTGGTTTTGTGAGCATTCAAAGTTTCATGGGCAAGTCCATTTTTAAAGAATAAAATTTTAAAAAAATAATTATATCATCGACTACCCGTACAGTTTTCCACCAACTTTTATTATAAAACCCAAACAAAATTTACACAGAAGTTTGAGTTGTGACGTCACACTTCAATAGACATTTGTACAGAGCGTTTTGGAATTGCCCAAAATATGTGCTCTCAAAGTTGTGATATCTCAGCTAATTCAAATGAGAATCAAGTGATTCTTTCAACAATGGTTATTAAAATTGAGGCATCTTTTGATATGTGTTTACATAAAAAAATATAGTCAAATACCCAAAGAGCTAAATCACGCTAAATCGTGAAAACGATAGCATATCTGTGACATGAGCGACAGTGAACTTGACACCCATTCCGGCCACACCCCGACCACATTTTGCCACGTATCGGTCTGTACCTCTTGGGCAATGATAAAACAATGTTATTATTCATTAATACTGAACAAAATCAAAGTATGGATGAGATCTGCCATGAAAATAACACTACTGAGCAAGACAAAGTATAAAATTGTGAGAGATGGTGTATTGGTGTGCTTGTATAGTGTTTGAGTATCTGGCGTCAAAGCAGGAGGAAAGAATGTGTTGCACAGTAGCCATTACTACCCGTGCGGATAAAACATTGGGATTAGAAATGGCGGCGAAACTATTATTCACTTCTCGCTCGCACACTATTTGCGTCTATACTCGCACGACTGACAAAAAAACCGGCCAAGTGCGAGTCGGGCTCGCGCACAAAGGGTTCCGTAGTTAAATCAACCTATCTCAAAAACTATAAGAGATACTTTGATCAAACCAAAAATCGTTTGAAAGAGTTAATTAGCATGCATCACCTCTATTTTTTTTTAGAATTTTATACCCCGTAGTTTATAAAAATAGAGGGGGGGGACATACTTTTTACGACTTTGAGAGCTGATATCTCAAAAACCGTTCACTTAAGAAAAATGTTTTTTAGAAAACTTTATATCATTTAAAAGACCTTTCCATTGATACCCCACACGGGTATGTACATCGAAAAAAAAAATTTCATCCCTCAGTTACATGTATGGGGGGCCCCACCCCAATTCTTTTTTTTACTATTTAGTGTCATATTTTTTGTAGCGGTTCATACAACACATATTCCCATCAAATTCATCACTGTAGTACTTATAGTTTCCGAGTAAATCGGCTGTGACAGACGACAGACGGACAGACGGACAGACGGACAGACGGACAGACGGACAGACGGACATGACGAAACTATAAGGGTTCCGTTTTTGCCATTTTGGCTACGGAACCCTAAAAAAAAGCTGCGTTTTAATAAAAATATGTGAGCTAGACGCGCTCTCAGTTTTTGAAGCTTTCGTTAAAATTGTCTTTTTTTATGAGATAGGGGGCAGACGAACAGACGGATCACCTGATGGTAAGCGATTACCGCCGCCCATGGATCCCCGCAACACCAGAGGAGTCGCAAGTGCGCTGCCGACCGACCGGACCGCTAATATATGTATCCCATCAAAAACAATACTAGACAAAAAAAACAAGTCTCCCAACTACCGTAAAAAGTGGTGAGATACATGTTTCGCCAAGTCGGTTATTCATTTATTGATTTGGCAATCACACAATATATCTCACAAGCAATGAATTAATTGATTCGGGTTGTTTAATGTGATTGCCATTTAATGTGAAACTAACGATTAAAATTTCTATGAAAATAAATCTATAATCGAATTGAGCCATAAAAGGACAATTCTAATCGTTCTCACCAAAAAGGCCGACTTTCGATACTGTTTTAGCTATATTTACTGTGGCAACGGTCAACACACGTCATCAGAAACGAATTAGGATACCACGGAGACGCAACATACCTACTTAAAATTTAAAAAGGTAAAAAATGAGAGGCGATAAAATATCCCAACTAATATTGAAACTTCGTGAAATTAAATCCTTGGATTCCTCTGTAGCATGCTATTGTCGCAGGAGTTCGAACGGCAAGGTGATCTGAACGGGTAGGTTGTTGAGAGGTGCGATGTCCCTGATAACGTCAATATATGCTTTGCGTCTGATAACGTCAATTGAAATCACGATTCCAATTCTGTAATTTTGACCGCTGTTGTGACAATTAACTTTGCTCCTATACTGTCGAAGTGCACGAAGGTTCTACGTTCTTCTGACAGACAACATCGAAAATCCATGAACAGCCTCGTTAAGTGCCGATGTATGCTGATGATATGGCGCTGATAAAGTTTTATCAAAAATTGAGTCACGTAGCGACTCCAATGTTGGTCTTTGTTCTTTTGCAGATTTCGTTTTTCTGACTAATAATGACATACTTCAGTTTGCTCGCAACTGGCATAGGTCCGTCGTCTAAGAGAGCTGTCGCAGCACTGAGCAGGTGAGAACATGGCTACACAATTATACTCAATGGTCATGTCAATAAAGTCGTGAATACGTTGCACCCAGATTCTATCAAGTTGCTCAAAGATGTCGACAAAATCACGAAAAATTAATTACGTATTTATAAAAAAACTAGGCTGAATAACAAAATTCTGACACATACCAGACATCAGTATTTATAATATCTACTAATTAAAGGAATTTCGAATTGAATTGGTAATCTCGCTCAGTAAATATCTGGAGAAAACGTAATTTTTAGAGGTATTTTCAAATCGAAAAACTATCGAACCAAACTCGCCAAATCGTGTTTCTAAAAAATTACAGACTTAGATAAAGGTATGAATTAATGTTCACCTTAGTATCAGATTGTACCGTCTCCCAGGGACCTGGCAAAGCCACAATGAAGGTAAGGTTTTTTTTTTATGTAGCCCCTTAACCGTAGGAGAGCCACGCTTCGCATTCACGCGGCATGAATGGGCCAGCTTGACCGGAACCACGGCCTCAAAGTAGACCGGCGTGAGTGAAGCAGCACCCGCGCTGTGTTTCGACGAGTGAGTGAGAGTACCGGAGGCACAATTGGGGGGAAAGAAAATTAAAGGTTGGCAGCCCACTTGGGACTCTACTGGTGTTGTACGTGTCTATGGGTGGCAGCGGCTTCCCATCAGATGATCCATCTGCTCGTCTACCATCTATTACATTAAAAAACCAACAGAGCTCCATATTTATTGAGAAAAGTTAACATATTTGAGTATGTCGCTCCGTTGGCGTTTGTACAAAGTACCGACTTTTCTTTCATACAAAACGATCAGCTGTGACATTTCGTATGGTAGGTCGCACTCGGCAAGTTTCCAAAAATGTAAGAACAAAAGTTATTGTTAATCTACACTAAAGTTTTTGAAAGTGTAAGTGACTACGTATAATTAGGTACTTTGTTGAACAGATTGGATTGTATGATGATTTCCTGTATGAATCTTCTGCGATGACCTACGCAGAATCAAGTACAACCTATTAACTCCCCTTCCCCCGATTGGGCCACCGGTACCCTCACTCACTAGACAAAATACAAGCGCTGCTAACGCTGGTTTCTATGAGGCCGTGGTATCCAGTCTAACTGGCCCCTATATAATAAATATTGCTCTCCAACGTCTTTGTTTGAAATTTTAAAGTACCAGGGGAGCAGAAATCCAGTGGAAGTTATTAACGACACTTAGACAAAGTACCTACTTAGATGGTTTGAAAATCGATTTTAGGTATACATACTTATTAAAAAGCATGTGCAAAGATTCAATCTACGATAATTGACTAACTATTAAGTAATATCAAATAATATTGCATCGCAACAGGCTTTCAGACTCGAGCCAAGATATTCATAGCACTTGCGTTTATTGCAAGTCAATGTATCTTTTAATTGTTTCAAAATATTACGAGGTGGGACAACGAACAAATAATTGAGGAACAATAGAAATAGATTTCATCATAACATGTCGAGTCTTATCATGTGAATTCTCGATTGCGCTGTACCATAGGTAAACATAGTGCCAAGAGATATTCTCTACCAGTCAACCTTTGCGTCAAGCAGAAATAACAAAGGTGGTGGTGAAAGGACAATATTTTAATGATACCAAAAAATAGTTACTTATTTTACAAAAAAATGCAATAATCAGGTTGATTACTTTGTATGAATAAAATATCAATATTTAAGTAATTTGATATGTTTATTCGAGACAAGTGCTTATAATAAATTTATTCAATTATTATTAATCTTCTATCTATCAAATGTTCTATACACAAAGGTTCTTGGGCATAGTTGTCTAGTAGCTCTTGATTTAAGCGATAAGGCCGCCGAAATTGTCCTACATAAAAATTCTGTAATGGTTTGTTTTATTAAGCTTTGATTTATTTGCAAAAAAGTATATCTATCTGTCTATGGGTATATTTGAACTACCCTTGAAGTAATTAAAACTGGCATACTCACTTATCATCTAAATGCTTTGTGTCAGCGTCCACATACTCCGCTATGCTCTCCTCCTCCTCCTCCTACCTCCTCTTCAATTTCTTCTATCTCCACTATCTCCTCTATAATCTCCTCTTCCGTCTCACTCTCCTGTCACCTCACTCTCACTTTCCCCACTCTCCACCCCCACACTCTTCCCACACGTCGCATCGTCTCCCTCATTCTTTTCACCGTCTATGAACCCACTGTCACTATTGTCACTAGAAATCCTTTTAAGTCCATCGTCCTCTAATTTAGCACTATCAACATCAGTCACTTTAATTACTGTCCTGTTATCTTCTACAACGTAGTCGAATTCCTCGTGATCAGGCATCGAGTCTTCCAAATACTCTTCTTCTTCTTCTTCAGAAGTGAGAGATTCGAAAGAAGAATCGACTTCCTCATCTGTCTGTTGATCGCCATCGTCGAAAACTATGTGTTTTCTGAATGTTACTTTCTTTTTTCCACAATCTGATCTATCGTCGTCTGAGCAGCCTTCGGTATCCGATTTAGGCAGTTTCAAATTTGATTTCTTTATTTGCGAAGGGGATTCTTCTTTTGAAAACGTTTCTTCCACTTTCAAAAGTTTTTCTAACTCTCCTTTCAAATCATTCTTGTAATTATTTATTTCAGTTTGCGTTCTCTCCTCAACAGTCTCGTAGACAGGCTCCGTCCTCTCAACTTTACTGTCATTGGCACCCATCGGTGACTTTTCAATATCGTCTATCGTACAGTCTATGCTTCTCGCTATCTCCCTGAGCAATGCTTCCGCATGTCGTTTCTCGTCCAATTGATCTCCGACGTAAACCAGCGACACGTGTTTCTCCGGCTTGGTGTATTTTTGCAGGACGAGTGCCCTCACGCACTCGGCGGGATCGCCGTCCGATTGAGTCTTCGCTACGTCGTCGACTGTATTTTTGGTTACTACGTCACTAGGCGTTACATCGGATTTGCTTCGTTGCAAATTGACTTGCATCTCTTTCGGCGGACTCACGCGGCAGGAATCCCGTCGTTTCTTGTTCTTCTTTCGTTTCCCTGCCATCATTTGTAGAAACCCTCCCACTCCGTTCTTTTGGACTATAATCTACTTCGGGGATCAGTAGGTTGACTACATCCTTGCGTGTGGCTGTACAGTCGTTCGTTACATCACTGTTCGTAGCTGCGCGCGCGTCGCGCTCGGGAGTTCCCGGCAGCTTTCGGGCCGCCTCGGGAGTGGCCTCGGCCTTCCCGCCTTTTCGCTTGAAGAAATTAAACATGGCGTCGCGTTGGGAGCTGTCAGACGCGCGCCATGTCTGCGCGCGGCGGAGTTGAATTAAGAACTGTTTTATAAATAAGCTGAAATGGAAATGCTTTTTTTTTCCAGTGACATTTTGAGCGTTAGGCGTTTGATATATGATGGCTGTTTATTTTTTTTGGGTTTGTAAGTTTCTTTTGTGAATGGATTGATGGACACATTTCTCGTTGTTTATAAGGAGAAACATATTTTAACGTGATCTAGTTTGTTAGCTATTTGTTTTCGTTGGACTTAAAACTTGAATAATGTGGTCACTTAGAAATAACGAAGATTTTTCTTCGTCATTTGACTACTTAAGTGTGATGTTTCGTGTAAATAAAACTGATCTCTGGTATTTTTATACAGTTTTTCCATTCTTAAAAAGTAGTAGATTACTTACGTAGGTATCTCTTTTTTCTCATATACGAAATAGTGACTAAAAATGTAACGTGTGTTTTCCACGAAAGCTCTTAGAATCGAATTCAAGCACGCTCCGCGGCACCGTGAGATTTTTCAAATCTTTTAATCATAAAGTATTTCTATAAGTGGATACCTAGTTAGTGCTTGTTGGTAACATAAAACATCTTGGAATCTTGCACGTTTTGAAGATTTTCTCAACTGTGTTTAGCGTATAACTCTTACCGAGTGGGTCTGGTTTCCCAGTCTAAGGGTTGCGAAGGTCAGACAGCAGTCCCTTCAATGTATCTCATAGACTTTCAAATCCTATTGGTCCACTTGCGCGTGTCAGGATTAAGCACTAATCTCGAATATTCGTTACGAATATATTTTTTTAATAAAAAGCGAAATAAATCAGCTGTTCCATACATTACTAACAAATAGCCGCTCCATTTTGTGTAGAACAGCTGATTTATTAATATTATAAATGGGAAAGTGTGTCTGTCTGTCTGTATGTCTTTCTTTCACGGCAAAACGGAGCGACGAATTCACGTGACTTTTTAAATGGAGATAGTTGAAGGGATGGAGAGTAACATAGGCTACTTTATGCCCCTCTCTAATCCCCCATTAAAATGGGGGATTAAATTCCCTAAAGGGAAGTGGGGGGCGCGAGCGAAGCCGCGGGCAAAAGCTAGTATATTTATAATCAGTTTCGTTAAATTTTATCTTAACTTTTCGGGGTGGAACGCATAGCCAGGGGGGCTACGCCTATGCTGCACAGATTTTCCACACGCAAATGAAGGCTCCATTACATCAGCAAACAACCAAGTACACTCTTCATCCGACCTCCCATAATATCCTCACGCCTTCCAAGTCATATGCCATACAACGTGACTGAACTAAACAATAGCTTTATAATTAACCATCACGTTAATAACACAAGTTTTTCTCAACAGTCAATACGCAATTGACGGCGCGTGCGGCGTACGATGATCGATCAATCAACGTTGATCTACTGATCTACTATATCACCAGTGGCGAGATGGACGTAATGTTTACATTGATCAGGCGTTTGCGTGATAGCAGGCCTGTCCCACTCCGCGTGTAGGTATCGAACTTGCAAGTACATGCAGCGTCCCCTCCGGAGGGGCAAATTAGTAGAATCACGAACGAGCGGCGACGCACGCGCGACAGTTGCTTGCGATAGAAAGAGAACGCACTTCTAGGTATGAATAATGGTATTAATGGTAGGCATTGAACGCTGGGCGGTCGGAATTAAAACGTTATGTTACTCGTATGGTAGCCTGAGTCTTCATTTCCATAAACGGTTTTTAGGAGTGGGCTTTCTGTACATGTACTAAGGTAAGTATTCTGTGGTGATAGTAAACAAATACACGTGGATAGAGGAAATCGCCCCGTTTGATGTAGAGGCTTATGTAACGTGATCTTAGGGTCCCGAGTTCGATTCCCGGGTCGAGCAAAAGTATGTTTCGAATTTTTCGAACATAGCTCGGGTTTGTGATCACCGCGCCGCACTAGGCAAGCGTGGTGGAAGCCTAATCCCATCATAGTAGCGATGACTTGATTTCTGTGATGGAGCCATTTACCCTGCAGTGGGACTATAGATACTTACGTTCCGTGGTAGGAGTATTCTGTTTAAGTAAGGTGTTTTGGACCGCCAGAATTTAGGACCGTGGTCCTAAATGCCAACTACCTACTGTTTCCGAATTAGGATCGCAGCCCTGATAAGCCCAATTTGCATTCAAGTACTCCCTTCGAAAAGATATGCAATATTTTTAATCGAATTGATAGGTGGCAAACTATCAGACGGATCACCTGATGATAAGCAATTGCCGCCGCCCAACCAATGGAGTCACAAATTGGCTACCAACCAACGCCCCTTCCCCTCGGATTGGGCCTAGTGCATCACGCCCGTTGTTCTTAATTCATATTTTAAAGTACCAGGGAAGCAAACATCAAGTGGAAGTATCTTTCGCCAAACAAAACTACTTTTGCAGACCAACTGATTATGCCTGGGTCCGTTTGGGAAATCCATGTTGAGAAGATCGTAAGCTGAGATGTGGGCCGTGGATTCGATTCCAACTGGAGCACAATTTGTTAATGACACACAGTGACACACAGAACACACAATGACAGATCTGGACCTTTTTTCATTGCTCGTGTGAAAAAGTGTGTGTGTGTAAGCGTATGAGGGTACCGGTGCTCCAATTGGGGGGAAAGGGGGTAAAAGGTTGGCAGCGCACTTGTGACTCTACTGGCGCTGCAGATGTCCACGCAAAATGTGTTGTTTAATCGCTTTATGAGCAAAGTAGACAAAATTATAGGAAATACCGTCTCAACATTACTAATTTATCGTAGGCGTTTCGCTCACCTGATGTCACAAAAAGATTTATGTAACACGTTTCCACATTTTAGAAAATTGGGCCCAGAAGTATTTGTTTACCTTGAAGGACGCCCTGTTGAGTCGCTGCCAACGCTAATTATATTTCAGTCTATTCTCCATGAGTTTGTTTAACAGTTCGATGGTTTACAAGGTCCTGTCATCTTGTTGAAGGATTTAGGATTTATTGATATTTAATGGCTACCGATGAAAAGTCGCTAGATACCACTGCCTCACAGAAAACCGGCGTGAAGCAGCCCCTGTGCTGTGTTTTGCCGAGTGAGTGAGGGTACCGGAGACCCACCCGGGGGGGAAGGCAGTCATTTGATTGTATTCCTACTTTCACTAAATTTCTGTTTTCCTGGTACTTTAAAATAAACAAGCAACAGTTTAAGCATGGGAGAGCTGCAATTCGGTATGAATGGGCAAGCTCGACTGGAGGGGTCGAAAACCGGCGTGAAGCAGCCCCTGTGCTGTGTTTCGCCGAGTGAGTTGGAGAAATCTGTGTCTGTATGTATGGATAGATGTAGAATCATAGGATTCCTAGCCTAGGTCTCTTTAGGTCTTACTGTATGGTATGTACCTTCGTGGTGCTATCTAGAGCTTAAATGGACTGTATCTGTATTGTTTATGTATAGGTACTTACTGGCATATCATGGACAGGCTAATGGGCTAGCTAGCAGGAATATCCGTGCCTGGCGTGAATACATTGATAAGTCGACTTGCATGATTTTTTTTTTATTGACTCAGTGGCTTCCTATGGTCAAGATACATCCCTGAAAAAAAAACACATCTCTAAATATTAAAAAATGGCGGTAAAATTGTCGTCGTTCACAACTGAATAACTACAGTTTTACTGAACATCATTGGACATATTGACATATCAAATTAAATATTTACTTATCACTATGAATAAAGATTCACAACTCGATTTATCAATTTATGGTCTATTCAAACACGAATAAACATAAATTGACATGTTCAGATATCAAGTTCTGACCGGTTAAAATAGGTTGATTAAAGTTTGATAAGTCGAGTTGTCAAGTTATTCCCGCTATAATGCCAGTCAATTCAAACGTAATAAGTATATTTATTAAAATTCAAACCATGCTACAGATTTATGAATTATCACTTAACCAGGCTATGTACCATATGAGACCACCAGATTTTGAACTTTATGCAGTTATGATAAGGTTGAAAACCAATGAAAAAAAATCATACCGGGGCCTGGTTAAGGGTTATTGAATAAATGTATGTATTTTTTAAATTTTGACTATTTTTATCTGTAAGCCAATAAACGAAATGTTCAGTTATCGTCCAGATTGGCCATTTGAGGCACTGATTTAGGTATGACATTGGTTAAGCAGGCTTACTTTATAGGGTAACCGAGACAGTGATTGCCCAGTGTACAGTGATTGCCCGAATTAAGGTTAACATACATTTTAACTTATTTACAAAGAAGTAGTTTTACATTAAATCTGTTAAATAACACTAGGATACTGTTTACTGGAGTTCTAAATAAAACATTTGGCAAAATTTTCAATAAATAATATTGTAATGGCAGTTTTTGGTTAGCGGGTGTCCGTCACTTCAATAAATGCGAATTCCTTACAGAATTTGTTAAGGATACATTTTGTGGTTTTGAAGTTTGTATCACTTTAACTTGCTTTTTTGACCGTTAAAGCACAACGACGTGTTAGTTAAAGCTTCAATGTTTCATTTGAAGCAGTTTTCAGTGGCTTAATTTTAAACTATTAAGTATTTTTAGGGGGTGGGCAATCACTGTGCCTAAATTAGAAGAAATTCAGTGATTGCCATACCAGAATTCAGTTATTGCCATGGGTATGAGACAGTGATTGCCCGGGTAGGTATTTACTAAATCATGTGAGGGATATAATAATCGAACCGAATATTTTCTTTTTATCCTGTATCTTTCTTTATATCTACATATATGTCTACGTAGGTACTTACTTCAAGGAGTTATGAAAAATACAGCTTTTTACAAAAAGTTGACCTAAAATAGCGGAAGTTCGATTTGCTACTGCAAATCTTGGTGGAAAAGTTTAGTGCTAAGAAGAACAACCAATTAGGTATATCGTAATAATTATTGTATTTGGTATTTTACCGTGGGAGAGCCACGCTTCAGAATTAATAAGCCGGCTTAAACGGAGTGATTATATGATCACAGAAAACCAACGTCAAGCGGCGATAACGCGTGAGGGTACCGGAGGCTCAATGAAGGAGTTAAAATATTGGCAGCGCATTAGTGATTCCACTTATTGTTGCGAGTGTCTATGAGCGGTGAAAATCGCTTACCATCAGGTGATCCGTATGCTTATATGCCACCTATCACATATAAAAATGGAATTACCAAGTTATGGTTGCAGTAAGTAATAATTAGAAAAAATATCGAATTTTAACTGTGGGAGAGCCACAATTCGGCATGAATGGGCTGGCTTGATCGGAGTGATACCACTGCTTCACAGAAAACCGGCGTGAAGCAGCCCCTGTGCTGTGTTTCGCCGAAGTGAGGGTAACGGAGGCCCTGGTGAGGCCCTGGCCATCTGGTGGGAAGGGGATAAAAAGTTGGCAGCGCACTTGTGACTCCACTGGTGTTGCAGGGGACCATGGGCGGCAACATTGCTTATTATATGATGTGGCAGTCAAAAACACGCATCACTTGATGGTAAGCCACCAAGTGATGCCAACGCACATACTCAACACCAGAGTGGAGTCACAAGTATGCTGCCTCCGATAACCTCAAAACTGTGTCTACTTTTTGTAAAATTGGTACTTTCCATTAATTCGCTGAGATAACGAGAAACTAGATAGAACAATTTGACGATTTTACTAGATTTTAAAATAAACGGGTTTTTTTAGTCAATGGTATCTTATTTGGATGACTGACTTACTGATTTTAATTGCTCAAAAATATATCTTAACGCACAAAAACATAGGAAAAATCTAAAATTTTAAGCATTTATTAATAATTTTATGTAATTACAACGTTCGGTATAGGTGGCAATCACTGTCTCATTTGGTTGGCAATCACAGTGTCAAGTGGGCATTCACTGTGTTTTTAGGATATATTTTTGTTATAGGTACGTTATAACTATAAAATATTCTTTAGATGTTTGAATTATAGCTAACTTATCTCAAAGCTAAACTATTAACGTTGTCAAATAATTACACTCTGATTCCTAATTGTTAAAGTAAAGGATTATATTGAAATAAAACTAGTGTCAATTTCTTAAGTGGGCAATCACTGTCTCGATCACCCTACCTTTTAAAGAAAAAATAATCTTCAACGTTCTGCCTGCGTTTTTTAAAAAAAAAAAAATAACCAAAAATTTGATAAAATGTTATTAAAAATAACTTTATTAATTATTATTATGTCATAAAAGTGTATCTGAAAAAGTTGATTGTGATTAAATAAATGAAACTTGATACTTTGATGCTTTTATTAAATAAAATATCCATAATATATGGGTTAATAAGTTGATAAGTCGTTGGTGAATGAATTGACAAGTCTAATTCAAAGAAAACTATAATTAATTAAGCTATGAGGCTTACACCGTTCGAAAGATCAGATAAAAATACCCCTAAACAAAGGCACAGCCATTAACTAATGTAATATCCTGATTTACCAGGCGAAGCCAAACTTTAAAACTGCCGTCCTGTAAAATAGCCATTTTAGACTTGTCAACATATTCACGCCAGGCACGGATATTTCAATCACAAACACTGTTTCCAATCATGTATGTGTATTTATTCACTCACTCGTACACACATGTACACTTTTCTCATTAATTATGTATTAATTCTTACATGTTAATTATTACCAATTGCTGTGGAGCATGTTCTCATTACTTTATATCATTATTTTTCCCGTTTATGTACGAATCATGGCGTGTGAAGCTGAACACTTCGATGTATTACTGTTATTACATGGACACTGTATTAATTGTATGTTATTTTACTGCAACGAATTAGCGAGGTTTTATTAACCATTTCAACGCATTATTCTCTGGCGTATCAATAACTGTATAGATGTAAAATTGATCACATGGCGGCTCTATATCACCCGGCCATCTTAGAGTTTCTTATACAAAGAGAATGTGCTCTATCTCTTTTAGTGCCACTATAATAACAATAACACGGAAGCGGACATCCTGCGTTTTAGGGATGCCGCAATGAAAATACATTTATGTTCGGTAGGATTCGAACATGAGTGAAGGACCCGGAGGCCCACCCGAGGGGAAGGGGATGAAAGGTTGGCAGCGCACTTGTCTCCACTGGTGTTGCAGGTGTCCATGGGCGGCGGCAATTGCTCAGGTGATCCGCCTGCTCGTCTGCTACGTATCACATAAAAAGTGTAGGGTAACTTTGTTCACCATACCATCACAATCTTCTATACTGTTTATAAAGAGATAACTTCTATAGACTACAAGGCTTATAGGTAAACCGAAAACACGAAACGCTTGCGCGATGTAATTTAGCACAGCGCCATCTATTGGTTCATTTCTGAATTGCGGTCCCGAAGCGAAGTGAGGGCGGGCCACTAGTTTACCAATATTTTGATAGAGTATCAATATTTTTTTACTATATCGAGATTAGTCAAATACCCAATTCTCAGACTTCGGTAGGGAGTTCCACTCCTTAGTTGTCCGTATGAATTCTAACAAAGTACCGGAAAGTATGGATTTACAGTGAACTTGTCGGCTTGCGCGTGCGCCTATATTTAGCTGTGCCACTGACCTTTCTTCTATTTTCGTCTTATTTGGCTATGGTTTCGCTCCTTTGTCTGTGGTTCGGCGGGATTTAAATCGATTTTGGACATGTGTTGCCGATTTTTTTTTGTTTTTTAGTTTTCTTTCTGCTATTTTTGTCTTTAGGTCTAGTGGTTTAAGTACTGATACCGTGATATCGGGGTTCTGGGTTCGATACCCGGGTCGAGCAAATATTTCGAATTATTCAAAAATTGCTTGGGTTTCTAAACAACCTGTATTCTTTCTCTACTAATATGAACTAAACGTTTATAGGTATTAAAGGTGAAAATCGATTGAAGAAATTTACAAACATATATGATTCTCCAGAACTATTCGTATCGAACCCACGACCCTGGAAAACAAACATACCTAAACAAACAACAAGTTAAGAGCTTTTCCCTCCCCCTCTTCCAGATAGCGTTATCTCTTTCTGACATCCAGTTTCCGCCATCTGTCATCTCTTGATGACGTCAACGAATTTCCTTTCAGCTTTACGAGCAACACAACATCCTGTATATAACGTTTGCAAACGAATTTCAACCGTATAGCTCTAGAAGTTACAGTTTAAAATTAAGATTGAATGTGGTGGTGTTAAAAATGATTTATTTCCAACCATAGATTCTGTGAATATGTTTTGTGGTTAAGAGCAAAGATTTTACACTATAACAAGATGGTCTGTACTATGAAATGAATGCAATGTTAATTTCGATTCTATGCAGTGAGAATAAGGATTACTTTGAAATGCCCAAATCGCTTTACAGAAAATCGAGCCGAGCGAGATGGCGATCTGCAGGAATATGGTCTTTGTCTATGGGTTGTCATCATAAAAAAAAAAACCTTTGTGGTATAACTTACGCAAAGTTTATATTTCTTCTCCTGGGGAACTTTCAAAATATTGAATAATTTAAAGGAATTGATACGTTGGAATTAATAATGTCTTTTTTATTTTTTTAATTTTAAACCATGATAAACGACTAGTTTATGTAAGAGTCGGTGATATGGTAGTTTTAATTATAATAAATATGCAACACTTGGCGTCTGGACATCACCATTATGGCGGCGGCCAAAAATAATTTGAAAAGATTGTATTATTGTGGCGACAAAAATAAAGTGTAAAAATTGTGCTTATTTATTTAATAATGGTTCTCACTTGTTGTGTGATAGGATGCAAAAGTGAATCATATAAAGGTTGCGGTGTATCTTTTCATAAGTAAGTATTTAGTTAAAGTTTATTTTTGCATTGAGTAGGGTGTCCATTTCGCTTGTCATCTAAAGACTGGATTTTTTACTGTTTCAGATTTAAAAAGAATGAAGAAATTAAAAAAAGGTGGCTTACCGTCATACCGGGAAAAATCACTAAACTTTCAGCTGTTTTGCGGCCTTGCACTTCACAGGTAAGATTTCAAGACCCATTCCTGCCGCATCAAGGAAAATGTTGGAAGTTTAAGGCTGTACCTTTCTTTTCCGTTGTAAGTATTTCCGAATTGGGTTAATAATGTTTAAAGGTAACTTTAAAAATGTTATTAGACAGAGGTGACTAAAATAATGACAATGTAAAATTAAACTTGAGTGAGACATGTTAAGCAATATAAATCAATATTTTGTTAAATTAAATAATGCTTTTATAAAGACACCGGGTTTCATTTATTTTCAAATTTGCATTAGAGAGATTTGATCCCCTAAGATCAAGTCTACCTGTTACTGGGATCAAGTCTCCCAGAATAGGGGACACTTGATCCTTTTGGAAACTTCTGGGAAATGCAAAAAATATATATGAAGCACTAATAAATATAATAATCAAATAATAAGGAACAGTAGTTAACAAAATTGCCTACCTATGTACGATTTGTTTTTATAGAACTAACAATGGGGATCAAGAGTCCCCAGTTTCCCCAAGAGTTGGTGAAAAAAAAAAAATTTTAGTCAATATTCTTGCTCCATAGAACCTTCAAATCGTAAAGTATGTAAGAGTACGTTTGTATGAACAATACGCTATGGCCGGTTAAATGTGCCGCAGAGTGTATTATTATAGGTAGGTAAATAGAAAATCTAATAGGGCTAGCACAAACTTTTCGAAAAGTCGGTAGTCTCTTCGTATCGTACGTATACATAATAAGAAATTTTTATTTGGAACTTGTGTTTTTTTCATACAAAATTGCTCATAAATACTCAAACGATACTTTGAAACGTTCGTGCTAGCCCTTCTAATTTGAATGGGCTTCACGAGTTTCCTAGAGAAAGCGATGCCCGACTCCCACGTGGGTGGACTGAGTTTGACAAACAATAATTGTAATCGAAAATCTAAATCGTGTGGTCACCTTATTAGAGTAGGATGCCAATCAAGTTAAAGACATCTCACGAGGCTCGAATGCAAGTAATGAGTACGCCATCTAGTTATAGTGTAAAATCTTTGGTTAAGAGTTGTTTGAATAGAGTCTAAAGTCCCCCGATTTGGGCCTCTGGTATCCTCACTCACTCTGCGAAACAAAGCTCAGGTGCTGCTTACGCCGGTATTCTGTGAGGCCGGGTATCACTCCCGTCGAGCCGGTCCATTCATGGCGAAGCGTGACTCGTTGGTTTAATTTGAAGTGCCTATATGTATGTACCAGGATGGCAGAAATCAAGTAGAAGTATTTGCTATTAATTTTCTTATTTCTTAACGTAAGTTTTAATGTGTCAATAAAGCTATGAAAAACGTCAAGATAGTAAATAGTGGGAGAGCCACGCTTCGGCATGAATAGGCCGGCTCGACCGGAGTAATACCACGTCCTCCAGAAACAGTGCATGCGCTTGTTTCGCTGCGTGAGTGAGGGTACTGGAGGCCTAATCCAGGGGTAAGGAGCGCACTTGTGACACCACTGGTGTTGCAGGTGTCCATGGGCGGCGGTACTCGCTTACCATAAGGTGATCCGTCGGGTCCTCTGCCACCTATATCCATACTATTTATCCATCCATCCATATCCATACCATTTATAAAGAGATAACTTTTATAGACAACGAAAAGGCTTATAGCTAAACCGAAAACACGAAACGCTTGCGCAGATTGTAATTGAGCACAGCGCCATCTATTGGTTAATTTCTGAATTACGGTCCCGAAGCGAAGTGAGGGCGGGCCACTAGTCATAAAATAAATAAAAAAAAACTTATTGTTATAAAAAAAAGAGTTTAATTCACTTTGCATCCAGCTCAATCATCGAACGTTCCGCGACTTTCAATCGTTCCCAAAATAGTGTAATGGGCGCCTCATATTGCCCATTAGCCATTGGCAGCAGACCAACTCAGCCTGTGCCTGCCTGTGTATCCCCTTGATACCATTAGCTGAAACGCTGGATTATTGTTAAATCAGAAATAGTGCCTAGTGGAAAGTTTTATTGTACAACCTACTTCCAGTTGGTTTCTTCTTACTTCCTGGTACTTTGAAATAAACAAGCTCGACCGGAATGATAACCACGGGCCTCATAAGACCGGCGTGAAGCAGCCCCTGTGCTGTGTTTCGCCGAGTGAGTGAGGGTACCGGATGCCCAATTGGGGAGAAAGGGGGTTAAAGGTTGGCAGCGCACTTACGATAGAGGGAGCTCTTCAATTATCATAGGTACAAATTGTTTACGAGACGCATACGCTACGTTTTCTGTTTTTTTATGTGATAAATAGGTGGCAGACGAGCAGATGGATCAACTGATGGTAAGCGACAGCTGCGGCCCCTAGACTCCCGAAACACCAGTGGAGTCACAAGTGCGTTGCAAGCCTTTTAACCCCCTTCCCCCGATAGGGTCTCCCAGTACCCTCACTCACGGCAAAACACAGCGCAGCCGCTGCTTCACGCTTCTTATTCATCCTATGCAAAAACCGGTAATTTCCACATCCAAGTATTTTTAAAAGTTTTTCGTTTTATTTTATTACTAGTGGCCCGCCCTCACTTCGCTTCGGGACTGTAATTCAGAAATGAACCAATAGATGGTGGTTTGAGGGAAACATTGTTATAAACATTTTGACGATTAAAAAGAGTAACTGGCGAGTTTCTTGCCGGATCTTCTCGTCAGAATCAACTTTCCGATACCGGTGGTAGAATCGCATTATGTCTATTTATTTTTAGTATATCTTATGTATCAAGATATATATTTAATTTTTTAAATTATTTACGATATTTTTAAATAGTTTTAAATATTTTCTTTATGTATGACGATTTGTAAGTGATGTGTACAAGCCTATGCAAATAAAGAATATTTTGACTTTGACTTGACTTTGACTTTGAGATGGCGCTGTGCTCATTACATCGCGCAAGCGTTTCGTGTTTTCGGTTTACCTATAAGCCTTGTCGTTGTCTATAGAAGTTATCTCTTTATAAATAGTAAAGGAGATTAGTACATATATATCTAGTGAATGGCGGCTCGACCGGTGATACCACTGCCTCACAGAAAACCGGCGTGAAGCAGCCCCTGTGCTGTGTTTCGCCGAGTGAGTGAGGGTACCGGAGGCCCACCCGAGGGGAAGGGGATGAAAGGTTGGCAGCGCACTTGTCTCCACTGGTGTTGCAGGTGTCCATGGGCGGCGGCAATTGCTCAGGTGATCCGCCTGCTCGTCTGCTACGTATCACATAAAAAAGTGTAGGGTAACTTTGTTCACCATACCATCACAATCTTCTATACTGTTTATAAAGAGATAACTTCTATAGACTACAAGGCTTATAGGTAAACCGAAAACACGAAACGCTTGCGCGATGTAATTTAGCACAGCGCCATCTATTGGTTCATTTCTGAATTGCGGTCCCGAAGCGAAGTGAGGGCGGGCCACTAGTTTACCAATATTTTGATAGAGTATCAATATTTTTTACTATATCGAGATTAGTCAAATACCCAATTGAAACAGACTTCGGGAGTTCCACTCCTTAGTTGTCCGTATGAATTATAACAAAGTACCGGAAAGTATGGATTTACAGTGAACTTGTCGGCTTGCGCGTGCGCCTATATTTAGCTGTGCCACTGACCTTTCTTCTATTTTCGTCTTATTTGGCTATGGTTTCACTCCTTTGTCTGTGGTTCGGCGGGACTTAAATCGATTTTGGACATGTGTTGCCGATTTTTTTTTGTTTTTTAGTTTTCTTTCTGCTATTTTTGTCTCGTTATTGAAGACTAGCGCCCGTAGGTCTAGTGGTTTAAGTACTGGGCCGTGATATCGGGGTTCTGGGTTCGATACCCGGGTCGAGCAAATATTTCGAATTCTTCAAAAATTGCTTGGGTTTCTACACAACCTGTATTCTTTCTCTACTATTATGAACTAAACGTTTATATTAAAGGTGAAAATCGATTGAAGAAATTTACAAACATGTATGATTCTTCAGAGCTATTCGTATCGAACCCACGACCCTGGAAAACAAACATACCTAAACAAACAACAAGTTAAGAGCTTTTCCCTCCCCCTCTTCCAGATAGCGTTATCTCTTTCTGACATCCAGTTTCCGCCATCTGTCATCTCTTGATGACGTCAACGAATTTCCTTTCAGCTTTACGAGCAACACAACATCCTGTATATAATGTTTGCAAACGAATTTCAACCGTATAGCTCAGAAGTTACAGTTTAAAATTAAGTTTGAATGTGGTGGTGTTAAAAATGATTTATTTCCAACCATAGATTCAGTGAATTTGTGGGTAGAGTTGTCTGAAGTGAGTCTATAAAGTCTAAACTTTTCTCCTTCCCCGATTTGGGCCTCTGGTACCCTCACTCGCTCTGTGAAACAAAGCGCAGGTGCTGTTTCACGCTGATATTCTGTGAGGCAGTGGTATCACTCCGGTTGAGCCGGTCCATTCATGGCGAAGCGTGGCTAGTTTGTTTATTTTTAAGTACCAGGAAGACAGAAATCAAGTAGAAGTATAATATTTGCTTAATTATTTTCTTATTTCTTAACGTAAGTTTTAATGTGTCAATAAAGCTATGAAAAACGTCCAGAAGTAGGTAAATAATGGGAGAGCCACGCTTCGCAGCTTTCTTCCTGATAGTTTAACAAGTACTGAATAAATTATTTCTATTCTATTCTTTCTTCGGCATGAATGGGCCGGCTCGTCCGGAGTGATCCCGCGGTCTCACAGAAGTACCTCTAGAGGGAGACTGAACTTAACTGTGCGAGAGCCACGCTTCGGCATGAATGGGCCGGCTCGACCGGAGTGATACCACTGCCTCACAGAAAACCGGCGTGAAGCAGCTCCTGTGCTGTGTTTCGCCGAGTGAGTGAGGGTACCGGAGGCCCACCCGAGGGGAAGGGGATGAAAGGTTGGCAGCGCACTTGTCTCCACTGGTGTTGCAAGTGTCCATGGGCGGCGGCAATTGCTTACCATCAGGTGATCCGCCTGCTCGTTTGTCAAATAAAAAAACGTATACACAAGGCAAGAGTGATCCATAATCTATAATATCTATAGGAACCGACAAGGCTTATAGCTAAAGCGAAAAACGAAACATGCGCGATGTAATCGACGTACAGCGCCATCTATTGATATTTTGTGGAACTATAATAAAACTCAAATACACAGTCCCAGAGGGCTGATCGGCTCTCAATAAGCTGCCCTCCCCTCCTCCTCCCCTCCTGGGTACGACCATGGGGTGACCCGTCTACTCGTTTGCCAACTTCAATATAACACATTTTTTTTCAATTTATGCCATGATTTCTATAGATCCGTCGATAGAAACCCACTTCTCAAGTATAAGTAAAAAAAAACTTAAACATAATAAATTAACCAATTAAAGTAAAACTTAATCATAATCAATAAACTTACCCGTACACCCAGACACGAACAAGGACGAATAACGGTGAAACAAGTCACGCCGGGTCGCGAGACTAGTGCATTAGGTCAGACAAGATGGGCGATATGCTAATATATTGCATAATATATGAGAGCTTTTAAGCTCATACATATTACTAGAATCTATGTGCGTATTTCTACCGTTAACGCGGCAGTAAGGGAAAACAACATAAGCAAACCTACATGATGTTTTTTTAAATGTGATAGGTGGCAGACGAGCAGACGGATCACCGCTTCCAGCGACTGGTACCACAATGAACTCAATGATAAACAAGGTAAGGAGCAAGCAAGAAGTACCAGGGTAACAGAAATGGTAAGGAAGTTTCTTTACGTCATAAAAAACGATTTCGACCCACTCGTGAGAAGAAATGGATTACCAGATACCAGGAATGCATAAAGAGTAAGGAAGATATCACAATATATTTCGAGACCGGTACAAATTAATGTTTGATTTTGAAAATATAAAAATATTAAAATTATTGAATCCGTCAACTGGTACCGCGGTATGAGTTCATTGTGGTACCAGTCGCTGGAAGCCTCGGATCACCGTTGGTAAGCAATGGCCGCCGCCCATAGACACCTGCAAACACCAGTAGAGTCGCAAAAGTGCGCTTCCAACCCCTTTCCCCCCAATTGGGCCTCTGGTGCCCTCACTCACTCGACGAAACACAGAGCAGGCGCTGCTTCACGCCGGTCTTCTGTGAGGCCGTGGTATCCTCCGGTTGAGCTGGCCCGTTCATGCCGAAGCGTGGCTCACAGAAAAACGGTGTGAAACAGTGTATGCGCTGTGTTTCGCTGCGTGAGTGAGGGTACTTGAGGCCCAAACCAGGAATTAAAAGATAAGCAGCGTTGTGACACCACTGGTGTTGCAGGTGTCCATGGGCGGCGGTAATCGCTTACCATCAGGTGATCCGTCGGCTCATCTGCCACCAATATCATAAAAAATAAATAAATAAACTTTATTGATATAAAAAAAGTGTTTGATTCACTTTGCATCCAGCTCAATCATCGAAACGTTCCAGCGAACTTTCAATCGTTCCCAAAATAGTGTAATGGCGCCTCATATCGCCCATTAGCCATTGGCAGCAGACCAACTCAGCCTGTGCCTGCCTGTGTATCAATCGCTGGATTATTGTTAAATCAGAAATAGGTAGTGCCTAGTGGAAAGTTTTATTGTACAACCTACTTCTAGTTGGTTTCTACTTTCCTGGTACTTTAAAATAAACAAGCAACATATTAATGGGCCTGGCTCGTCCGGAGTGATACCACGGCCTCAGAAGGCCGGCGTGAAGCGACGATTGCGATGTATCGTTGTGTGAGTGAGGGTCCTGGAGGCCCAATTAGGGGGAAAGGGGGTTAAAGGTTGGCAGCTCACTTGCGATAGAATGGGCTCTTCAATTTTCATACAAATTGTTTACGAGATTCATACGCTACGTTTTCTGTTTTTTTATGACGTGATAAATAGGTGGCAGACGAGCAGATGGATCACCTGATGGTAAGCGATTGCCGCGGCCCCTAGACTCTAGCAACACCAGTAGAAACACAAATGCGATGCAAGCCTTTTGACCTCCTTAACCCGATTGGGCCTCCGGTACCCTCACTCACGGCGAAACACAGCGAATGCGCTGCTTCACGCTTCTTGTGTGTCACTTAAGGGGCTATACGAATGAAACTAGCGCCGCCAACCTATTTACACTGATTGTGGCGAAAATACGATATTTTTTAAGAAAGCAAAACATTACAGACTTAGATAAAAGTAAATTGAATTTTTCAAGATGCAATACAATATTTCTAACACGCGACAAGTAACAATAATGTTACTCGTAATTATTGCTAAAACGGCCACTTTTAGCAATAATTGACATTTTTGTTACTTGTTGCTTGTTTTATAATATATTGTATTGCATCTTGAAAAATTCAAATTACCTGGATCTAAGTCTGTAATGGTTTATTTTCTTCAAAAATATCATATTTTCGCCACAATCAGTGTAAATAGGTTGGCGGCGCTAGTTTCATTCGTATAGCCCCTTAACTCATCCTAAGCAAAAACCCGAAATTTCCACATCCAAGTATTTTTAAAAGTTTTTCGTTTTATTTTATTAACATCCTTTGTCCTACCCCAAAACACATCCGCCTCCTTACTAGGAATGAAACAGACCAAATTAACCTTTATTTATTTACGCTGAAGACACCTTCCGTTTCACGGAAGATCTCAACTTGCCATTGATTTGTATCCTTGCTTTGATGTCAGGATGTGGCCGGATGGACGCAATTCTTTAGATGTGGTTGTTTAAAAAAAAATTTGACGTTTCGTTTCGGTGAAGTTCTTTAAAACCAAAAAGGGTTAACTTATTCGAAATCTTAAAAGTTGTAGCACTCATTTGTCACCGTAAAGGGAGAGCCACGCTTCGCAGCTTTCTTCCAGGTAGTTTAACAAGTACTGAATAAATTATTTAAATTAAATTAGGCCGCGGAATAGGGGCCAATTTTCTCCAAACCCATTTTAATTGACACACAGTAAATTACTTGAAACTTTACTCAGGGGTGGTGAATGAGGCCCTAAACATAGTTAAAAGTGAAAGTAAGTAAGCAAAATGAGTACTTTACTTGCAAATAACATATTCTTTAGCTAACGAACGCGAGAAAGCTCGTAAGTCGTATCCAAATACAGGGTATTTCTGCTTATTAACTACACTTTAGTTCAGTTCATGTCACAAGCTGGTTCTTGTTAGTCACTCGTTGAATATTGCATTTGATTCTGTTAAACGTAGAGAGTGTAAGGATATAAATAATCAAATAAATTCACACAACACCAGTACGACAAATCTTCAAGAAGCGAGCCTATACCTTCCTAAAAGGCCGGCAACGTATCCGCACTCCTTCTGGTGTAGCTGATGTCCATGGGCGGCGGTGATTACTTACCATCAGGTGACCCGCTTGCTCGTTTGCCTTCTTATATTATAAAAAAAAAACCTCACAAATTGACCTGACTCCGTACTATATAAATAAATAAGTAGCTTAAGCACTTGTGTTACAGATATCAGACAATAGAGGATCACAAATATAATCTCCTATACTATTTATAAAGAGATAACTTCTATGGACAACGACAAGGCTTATAGGTAAACCGAAAACACGAAACGCTTGCGCGATGTAATTAAACCCACCGCCATCTATTGGTTCATTTCTGGAATTACAGTCCCGATGCGAAGTGAGGGCGGGCCACTAGTACTTAAATAAATATATTACACCCAGGCACTGAACAAACACAAGTGTTCATCACACGAATGTTTGTCCAAGATGGGGATCGAATCCACGACCTTTGGCGTATGAGGCAGGGTCACTACCAAATGCGCAATAAATAAATATTTGGATGGGGTTGTATACCTATTATTACACTTTACTGTACGTACAGCCACACATCAAAGTATACAAAACTGTAAAATTTCTTCAATCGACTCTTATCTTACCGTCATACACATTAGGTTGAATATCAAGTGAGGAAAGACCAGTTAAGGTATCCAGACACTTATACCACAAAATAAAGACTCTGACACAGAAGGCTGACTGCCCACTAAGAGCTAAAAATATGTCATGTAGGTACTCACGCATGCGCACTAACGGGCAAAAACGCCTTTTCGACCACATTAATCCCAACTTATGACATAAGATTGTCAAACTGTCGAGGTCTATGGTAGAGGCCGCGCGCTTATGTACTCATGCCGGGTAACAACCCTAGCATATGTCAACGAACTCTTCTAAATTCAAAATCAAGGCTAAGTCAGCTTTCTGTGTCAGAGTCTTTATTTTGTGCTTATACCGTGGCTAGGGGACTATTTATTAGTTATATTGCCTTACCTATTCTATGCATGCACTTTCTGTCGTAAAACTGTACATACAGCCCTGATCTAGAAAGTGGTACACGTCTATATAAATACTCGTCCTCGGGTACTAAAGCTGAATGCTCATTTGTTTAGAGCAGTGCTTCTTAACCTTTAAGTCATGAGGGACCATTTTACAAAAATTCTGACGTGTCAAGGACCACACACTTCGGACATGCGTCGCGGCGCCGTTTGCGTTGTGTTGACTGGTGTTGACTCGACTCATCACGTCACGTCACTTGTTTATTACTTACGATGTCTTCGCGGACCACTTGGAATGCCTCCAGGGACCACCAGTGGTCCGCGGACCATTGAGAACCACTGGTTTAGATCTTACACACGAATAGATTTATTCTAATTTGTTTAATTTGCTCATTCTTACCAATATGGTTCCATATTTTTACATAATCAACTTTAACATTCAAGAGAGACGGTGTGTTTTAATGAATAAAACGATCTAAGTATTTTCACATCAGTAGGAAATCTGTAAAGTATTTTTTCTCGCTCGCCCCCCACTTCCCAAAAATGGGGGGTTAGAAAAATCTCAGCGCAGGTGCTGCTTCACGCCGGTTCTCTACGAGGCGATGGTATCCCTCCAGTCGGGTTTGCCCATTCATGCCGAATTGTGGCTCCTATGCTTTTAAACTGTTGCTGGGTTATTTTAAAGACCAGGAAAGCAGAAGTTAAGTGAAAGTAGGTGTACAACAAGCGACTGCCATCTGTGGATCATAGACTATTTACATTTAGGTAAGACTTGGGGATGGTTTTCCTTCTATGTCGCACCTATTTATGGGTTACTAGTGGCCCGCCGTCACTTCGCTTCGGGACCGTAATTCAGAAATGAACCAATAGATGGCGCTGTGTGCTAAATTACATCGCGCAAGCGTTTCGAGTTTTCGGCTTACCTATAAAGCCTTGTCGTTGTCTATAGAAGTTATCTCTTTATAGTATAGAAGATATAGAAGATAGAAGATATCTCGCTCTCACTGTCGACTTTTTTGCAAATGGCGCATGACCGTTAAACATTAGCAGTCTTTACCTCCATGCTTAGATCTCAGACTTTTTCTATTCTAATTTCTACTCTCACCGTCTGGTTCCGCGGAAGTCTTTACATAATTAATTTGCATCTAGTATTGCACATAGAAATGGACTGAATTTTATGGTAGAGCTTATATAATATGTCTAGTCTTTCTTAAGAATACTAATGCGCAAATAAAAGATGCCGCCCACTGGTATACTCACGTGGGATTCGGTTTGCCACTAAAGTGTATTTTCAAAAATAACTTGCGGTGTGCATTAGTTACATTATAGATGTATACTCGGATTCATAATCATGTAAAGTAAACTGAAATCATGTAAAGTAAAATATAGACACAACCAACGTAGCCAAATTTAACAAAGCATTCACCGTGGTCAAAAGTATTGGAACACTAACTGTGTTAACTGTGGGAGAGCCACGCTTCGGCATGAATTCCTTCTGTTTCTATTTTTTGCCAAAAACCTTTTTATACTCACGTACCTAAGTAAGGCGTGGAACGTAAATCATTACAGTAAAAAAATATGAACATGAAAAACAGTAAAAAAACACAACTAAGTAACAAAAAAGCATTGAACCAAAGTGACACGAAGTGATATTAATGTAAGTTTTATTAAACAGTTAACGTTTTAAATTAACAGACATGCCGTTCAATTGTCGTGAGAACATTTAGCTTTGGCCATGATTCTGTTGTTACTTGTTAAAAAACCGTGCACACATCTTTAGATTTTTGCGTATACTACCACTAGTTCGGCGGTGAGAGAACCTGCATGTTTGGGATAGTTTATCAAACAGTGAAAAATTTGATGCCGAAGATTTATCCAGTTGATTTGGTTTCCCCTATTTACGTACTTCCACTAGGTTTCTGCTTTCCTGGTACTTTAAAATAAATAACGGCATATTAATCGTGGGAGAGTCACGTTTCGGCATGAATCGGTTCGATCAAAGTGATACCATAGCCTCACAGAACAGGAGTGAGCGCTTGCGCTATTTTACCCCGATTGTGTAATGGTTTAAGTACCGGCTGTGATCGGGATCCCGTGTTCGATTCCGCGTCTAGCAAAAGTCTTTTTAAAATTTTTCGAACATAGCTCGGGTTTGTGATCACCGCACCGCATTAGGCAAGCGTGGTGATTAGGCCTAATCCCATCATAGTAGCGATGATTTGAGTTCTATGATGGAAGCCTTTGCCCTGTGATGGGACAGTATATGACTAATAGTTTACTTTTATTTTACCTAAGTTTATCTTCTAATTAAATAACTTTTGAAAGAGCAACAGGGTTTCACTAATATTATAATCTTCCAAGGAAAATCTAATTAGGTTAAGCACGTATTCAGTACAGTAGAGGTAGGTATTATATTTCGTTTGAAGGTATTGGACTGTAGCCAGAATTTTTACTTCCCTTTGTCCATGATATCCTAATAACCATTGCTGTGTTTACCAAATTATTTATTAGAAAATTTACGACTGTCGAAAAGTGTGTAATATAAAATAAGAATAATTGTTTATTTTTATATTTTTGGGAAAGATCTCCCGTGTTTCAACTCTCTTTTGAGTTGGTCATATTAATACCCTTTTTAATTTGGAAGTTTTATTTTAATTCTCATTGATGGACTTGCTCTTGCCAAGAGTTCTAAGCTAGTGCCGAATTTACCATAAGCTTTAGTAGAATAGGTAGAGCATAGGTCGCCAGATTTTATAAGTGGGAGACAGAACCATGGCCTCACATAAGACTGGCGTGAAGCAACGCCTGCCTACCTACCTAAATGTAAATAAACAGAGCGACAGATTTCAAGATCGTCTTACAATGTTAGTGATAAAATATATCCGCAATGCCTAGTTCTTAAGTTTCATATTTTTGTACAAAAAATTAGGGAAACATCTATGGAAAATTATCATAATAGGAGCATTAAAGCAACGTAGCGACTAAGTAAACCTAAATTCAATAATTAACTAAAATAAACAGCCATCATATTTTTTAAAAACAAAAATAAAAGTGAAAACGAAATTCCCGCTCAAAATGTCTGAAAAAGAGCAATAAAAAGAAATTATAAAAGGAAATAGGATTTACTCTTCACCGGCTGGCAGGTAACGTGTCCGTTAAAAAAACACTGTTTACACTTTTGTTATCAAACTTTTTGCACTGCACGAAAAAACAACAGTTTTAAAAAACTAAAACTGCCACTCGCGTGGGCGGGAAAATGTGACAGCCGCCATTTTCCGGATGTCACGCGATCTCGTAATCAATTTGTGTACTTTTAATTTACTGGTTTCGATGAAGGATTGTAATATTATTGTAACCGGTTTTTTACTGTTATTTATAGTCACGTCCGTCCGTTAGCGGCGGTGAGTGAGACTGGTTCGAGTTACCGAGATGTAAATAGAAAATGCATTTGTGGTTTATTGGGGGCATTTCTTATGACTCAGCTTTGGGGGTGAATATTTTGTAGCGACGTCTTTGCGTGGATAAGGTAGAAATCAAAATCAAAAATTCTTTATTCATCCATAGAATGTTTATGAATGTGAAATTTATTTCTCTCAAATTAAATTCTGTGATATATAACCTTACTATTTTTTTTATTATTTATTAATCTACCTTTTTACATAAAAATCCCGTGTCGAGCAAAAAGTTTCGTATTTTCCGAACATTAATAGCTCGGGTTTGTGATCAGTTGATTGATCACCAATCTGCATTAGGCAAGCGTGGTGATTAAGCCTAATCCCATCATAGCGATGACTTGATTTCTATGATGGACATTATTTTTTTTAAGAGATAATTACTATATCTACTTACATAGCAAAAAAATTAATTTCTATAAGACCTAGTTTTTTCTAAAATAAAAACAATACTAAAAACTTTTCTATCATTGATCCATAATCTCTTGTTGACATAATTACACGGAACTAAAGATAAATACAAATTTGATGTGAATTTGTACTTGAATAGATAAGATACTCAGAAATGTTGTCACAAATTGTTGCTTATCTATGGGTTGGTAGGCACATACAGCCACACATTAAAGTATACAAAACTGTCAAATTTCTTCAATCGGTTCTCATCTTACTGTCAAACACATTAGGTTGAATATCAATTGAGGAAATTTGACAGGTTATGGTAACCTGATGTGTGGGTGACTGTACCTACTCCCAATATTGACTATGATGACACAGTGGCTTAAGGCGCGTCCACGGGCGTAGAAGGCTGTTTTTTTTATTTTCGGTATAGCAATTCTTTGCACTTAAAAAATTCTCGGAGGGTTCAGGTGGGACTCGAACCCACAACCTTCCACAGTCCGGGTGTCCAATTCACTTATTAAAGGCTATCAGTTACTTCGCCGAATTTCGGGAATGATGCCAGCATTTTGGGATAGGTGGCAGACGAGCAGACGGATCACCTGATGTCAAGCGATTGCCGCCACATAGACACCACCACCACCAACACCAGTAGAGTCACAAGTGCGCTGCCAACCAATAACGCTCTTCCCCCAATAGGGCTTCTGGTACGAGGGTACCAGAAGCCCTATTGGGGGGAGAGGCACTCAACAAAACACAGCGCAGCAGCTATTCCAAGTCGGTCTTCTTTGAGGATGTGGTATCACTTCGGCCATGCCGGCCCATTAATGCCGAAGCGTGGCTCTCCCAAGGCTATTGTGTTACCTCCGGTATCCGATATATTTAATCCGGCCCTGCAAATGGACGCTATCTCAACCTGTATGAGTTATCTGTCTAAGAACTAACTAGTTATTTAGATAAGTTATCTATTTAATCTGTAGATAGCGATAATCTGTGGCGAAGTGGACACAAACAAAGTGATATTGGCTGTTGAAAAACGTTTGCAAAATGTCCGGAGTTCAGGTAATTAATAGTAATTAATTTTTAAGGGGCTACGTATATCCGCCGCCGCAAACCTATTGACACTGATTGTGACGACATTAAGATATTTTTTAAGAAAGTACAACTACAGACTTAGATGCATTATACTTAATACTTTTAACACGCGACATTGTTAAAAATGGCCGTTTTTAGCAATAATGAAGACGAATGACGACCCGGTTGGTTCAGTGGTAGTGAATGCTGCGTCTGGGCCAAGGGTTGCGGGTTCGATCCCCGCACAGTACAAACATTTGTGTGCATGAACATGTCTGTTTGTATTGGTCTGGGTGTTTTCTATGTATTATAAGTATGTATTTACAAAAGAAAAGTATTATACGTATATATTTGTAATTCCACTGTTGGTTCTGATATCTGTAACACAGGTGCTTGAGCTACCTGTCTCAAAGTTAGAACAATGTATTGATGTAGTGAAATATTATTATTATTATTATAATGAACATTATTGTTCCTTGTCACGTGTAAAAATATTGTATTGCATCTTAAAAAATTCAATTTACTTGCATCCAAGTCTGTAGAGTTTTACTTTTCAAAATAAATATCTTAATGTCACAATCAGTGTAACCAGGTTGGCGGCGCTTGCTTCGGCATAAAAAGGCAGACTTGACCGAAGTAATACCACGGCCTCACAGAAGACAGGCGTGATACACGTGTACTGTGTGCACGTTCCGGTGTGAGCGCAGATGTACTGTGGTGTTACATCGAGTGAGTGAGGGTACTTACCGGAGGCCCTAATTGGGGGGAAAGGGGTTAACGTTAGCGTTTGTACTGCCTATGGGTGGCGGCGATCACTTACCATCAGGTGATCCACCTACTCGTCTGCCACCTATCACATTAAAAAAAATAGGAAGTTCGTCATTCTGACTTAACGATAGATAAGTTTATTCATAAAGTGTTTTGTATTACCTTAATTTAATAAAAAAAATATGTTTTTTTATACTTTTGTTTTGTGTGGGTTCGATCCCCACCCTGGACACACACTCCTGTGATGAACACTTGTGTTTGTTCAGTCGGGTGTAATATTACTACTTATACATTAAGTATAATATTCGTGTTTCCTTTGTTGTCTGATATCCGTAGCAAGTGGTACTAACAGCCAGTTTCTGAATTGAGGAATTTGAAGTGAGCACTACTTAAGTACAAACTTTGACATTTAAAGTATGGCTCAGCTGTCAAAATTTTAACTTAAGTAGTGCTTAACCTCAAATTCTCAATTCAGAAATCGGCCGTAAGTAACTTAAAAGTTACTTAGTACCACAGATACGGAGTCAGGTCAATGTAGGTATGAGATGGTGTGAGAATTATTATAATTTAATTAATAAAAAATCTTTTTTCAGGTTGTTGAAGGAGATGGTAGCGTTCACGTCGTAGATGGTGGCGTAAGTGGCGTACAAGTCGTCGAGGGGCAGCATTGGCACGGTGGCCATGGGGGCGTGAGTGACGTACCAAGTCGTCGAGGGTCAGCATTGGCAAGGTGGCCACGGGGAGTGTCAGTGACGTTTCAAATCGCGGACGGTCAGTGGCATGGCGGCGTTAGTGCATTCAGTGTCGCCGATTGGCAATTGGCAAGGCCATGGGGGCGTGAGTGGAGTACAAATCGCCGATGGGCATGGCAACGGGGGAGAGTGAGTGGCGTACAAGGTGGCTGAAGGGGCTGGCAGGGTGGCGTAAGTGGCATACAGGTTGCCGGGATCCGGGTCATGTTGGCGTGAGTGACGTACACATTATTGGTGGAAGACGGCAGTCAAGTACAGTTTCATTAAGGGAATTTAAGCTCGAAATCTCATTGGATCTTTGTGGTAATCTTAATAAAAGGTCAATAAAGTTGTGTGTCAAAATGGTTGAGCGTTTCCTTTTTCCCCGGGTGGGCCTCCGGTACCCTCACTCACCTTACAGGTTAACCGAAAACACGAAACGCTGGTGCGATGCATACGACACCTAACGCCATCTATTGAGAACAGTTCGCAACTACTATAGAAAGGACCTGCCCGTCCCGAAACAAAGTGAGGGCAGGCCACAAGTAATCAATAAATTCACACAACACCTCATACATTGATCTGACTCCGTACTAAGTAGCTTAAGCACTTGTGTTACAGATATCAGGCAATTTTTTTCAGTGCATTCAAGTCATTCTTATCTTTTCGAACCTAAGGTACAAGTTATCTACTAATCTATAATCGCTTTAAATAGTCACAGAAACCCACTTTTTAAAACGCACGGGTGATCTGGTTGCCTACACAGCGTGTCTGAGTGGGTAAATTTATACAAGCAATGTAATATAATTCTAATTTGCTTCTAATGTAAGCATTGTAATGCTATTATGGCTGGTTGACTCGGGAGCGAGTCGTACTGACAAACACTACCTTGGGACCGTGGTATAGCCATGCTTCGGCATTAATCTAAAGAAAAGGTCAAGGTTTCAAATTTCTTTTCTTGAGTTTTTCTTTTTTTGTCCAATAAAAAATCATGAACAATTTAATCCTAATTCGCACATGAAAAATTACTTCAACGTCATTGGTGGTTTAGTGACATTTTGATACCTCAGCTCTACCACAAAAAAATGTGGTTCTAAAGTGCGCCATCTAGCGGATTTTTCACACGCGATAGTCCTCTTTCAATAGATTGACGAACACGGGGCATCTTAGTAGACTTGGCTGGCAAACGAGCAAACGGATCACCTGATGGTAAGCGATTGCCGCCACATAGACACCACCACCACCAACACCAGTAGAGTCACAAGTGCGCTGCCAACCAATAACGCTCTTCCCCCAATAGGGCTCTGGTACGAGGGTACCAGAAGCCCTATTGGGGGAGAGGCACTCAACAAAACACAGCGCAGCAGCTATTCCAAGTCGGTCTTCTTTGAGGATGTGGTATCACTTCGGCCATGCCGGCCCATTAATGCCGAAGCGTGGCTCTCCCAAGGCTATTGTGTTACCTCCGGTATCCGATATATTTAATCCGGCCCTGCAAATGGACGCTATCTCAACCTGTATGAGTTATCTGTCTAAGAACTAACTAGTTATTTAGATAAGTTATCTATTTATCTGTAGATAGCGATAATCTGTGGCGAAGTGGACACAAACAAAGTGATATTGGCTGTTGAAAAACGTTTGCAAAATGTCCGGAGTACAGGTAATTAATAGTAATTAATTTATAAGGGGCTAGGTATATCGACGAAACTAGCGCTGCCAATCTATTGACACTCAACTGGTTGTGGCGACATTATGATATTTTTTAAGGGGCTATACGAATGAAACTAATGGCGCCGCCAACCTATTTACACTGATTGTGGCGAAAATATGATATTTTTGAAGAAAAAAAACATTACAGATTTTTGAAGATGCAATACAATATATCTAATTATAAAACACGCGACAAGTAACAATAATGACAATTATTGCTAAAAGTGGCCGTTTTAGCAAAATGAACATTATTGTTACCTACTTGTCACGTGTAAATATATTGTATTGCGTCTTAAAAAAAAATACTTGCATCTAAGTCTAGAGTTTTACTTTCTTAAAAATATCATAATGGGCGCCACAATGAGTGTCAATAGATTGGCAGCGCTAGTTTCGTCAATATATTTTTTTCACACCAGTGTAAACAGGTTGGCGGCGCTAGTTTCGTCATTGTAGTCCCTCTATGCTTCGGCCTTCGGCATAAAAAGGCAGATTTGACCGGAGTGATACCACGGCCTCACAGAAGACAGGCGCGGTGATACAACACGTGTACTGTGTGCGTGTTGCCGGTGGTGGTGTACTGTGGTGTTACATTGAGTGAGTGAGGGTACCGGAGGCCCAAATTGGGGGGAAAGGGAGTTAAACGTTGGCAGGGCACTTGTGACTGTACTGATGTTGCAGGTGTCTATGGGCGGCAGCTATCGCTTAAATTACCATCAGGTGATCCATCTACTCGTCTGCCACCTATCACATTAAAATACCTATTATTTTTTCGTCATTCTGACTTAGCGATACATAAGTTTATTCATAAAGTGTTTTGTATGACCATAATTTAATAAAAAAAAAATGTTTTTATATACTTTTGTTTTGTGTGGGTTCGATCCCCACCCTGGACACACACTCCCGTGATGAACACTTGTGTTTGTTCAGTCGCTCCCCCGACCCCGGGGGAGCACCCGCCGGGCCCGCCGTGTAGGCGGGCCACCGTCCGGGGAGATGTCGTGATGCGAGGGCTTCGCGCTATTTGCCCCACGACATTCTCCCGCGATGGACGATGAGGGAGAGTCCCAGGGGTTTTAGTCGGTAAACCCCCCGCCGTCATGCGGGGGGGAGTCCGACATAACCCGTCCGCCCCCCGGCGGACGGGTATGCGTACCGCATTTCCCCTGGGAAACCAAAAAAAAAAAAAAAAAAAAAGGTGTAATACTACTACTTATACATTAAGTATAATATTCGTGTTTCCTCTGTTGTCTGATATCCGTAACTTGCTTTTAAGCAAGTGGTACTAAGTAACTTAAAAGTTACTTAGTACCACAGATACGGAGTCAGGTCAATGTAGGTATGAGATGGTGTGAGAATTATTATAATTTAATTAATAAAAAATCTTTTTTCAGGTTGTTGAAGGAGATGGTAGCGTTCACGTCGTAGATGGTGGCGTAAGTGGCGTCCAAGTCGTCGAGGGGCAGCATTGGCACGGTGGCCATGGGGGCGTGAGTGACGTACAGGTCGTCGAGGGGCAGCATTGGCAAGGTGGCCATGGGGGTGTCAGTGGCGTTCAAATCGCGGACGGTCAGTGGCATGGCGGCGTTAGTGGCATTCAGGTCGCCGATGGCAATTGGCAAGGCCATGGGGGCGTGAGTGGAGTTCAAATCGCCGATGGGCAGTGGCAGGGAGTCAGTGGCGTTCAAGTGGCTGAAGGGGGCTGGCAGGGTGGCGTAAGTGGCATACAGGTTGCCGGGGATCCGGGGCATGTTGGCGTGAGTGACGTACACATTATCGGTGGAGACGGCAGTCAAGTACAGTTTCATTAAGGGAATTTAAGCTCGAAATCTCATTGGATCTTTATGGTAATCTTAATAAAAGATCAATAAAATTGTATGTCAAATGGCTGAGTGTTTACTTTTTTAATTGGGTATTTGACTAATCTCTATATAGAAAAAAATATTGATACCTACTCTATCAAAATATTGGTAAATAAGAACCCATGGCCCAAATTTTCAGTTAAAAAATTATAACGTCTAGCTGGTTTTGTAAGCATTCAAAGTTTCATGGGCAAGGCCATTTTTAAAGTAGTAAATCAAAAAAAAATTATATCATTGAACTACCCGTACATTTTCCACCAACTTTTATTATGAAACCATTTACTTGAACGAAACATTTGATACTAGCTTTAGCCCGCGACTTCGTTCGCGTGGACTTCAGGTTCGTAGAAACCTCAAAAATTGTAGCCTATGTGTTATTCTGATGTATAAGCTATATTGTGGTAAAGTTTCATTCAAATCCAATCAGTAGTTTTTACGTGAAAGAGTAACAAACATCCATACATACAAACTTTCGCCTTTATAATATTAGGTATATAAGTAGGATAGCTACCAAACAAAATTTAGGTACTAGACGCGCACACAGAAGTTTGAGTTGTGACGTCACAATTCAATAGCCATTTGTATTAGAGCGTTTTTGGGCTTGCCCAAAATATGTGCTCTTAAAGTTGTGATATCTCAGGTAATTCAAATGAGAATCAAATGATTATTTTAACGATGTTTCTCAAATTGAGGCGTCTTTTGATTAAACACATAAAAAATTTTTAGTCAAATACCCAATTATGCAATTCTCTTCTTTCTTATCTTTTCGAACCTAACATTTAGAAGGTACAAGTTATCTATCTACTAATAATCGCTTTATATAGTCACAGAAACCCACTTTTTAACACAGCACGGGTGATCTGGTTGCCTACACAGCGTGTCTGTGAGTGGGTTTTTATACAAGCAATGTAATATTTCTAATTTGCTTCTAATGTAAGCATTGTAATGCTATGGCTGGGTGCCGCGGGAGCGACTCGTACAGACAAACACATCTACCTTAAATTGGGACCGTGGTACAGCCATGCTTCGGCATGAATCGACAAACAAAACCAATAAAAGCAGAATAATGTATAATCTTCTATCTTCTATATCTATATTCTATGTTTATGAAGAGGTTAATCTGATATCCCACGCCAGGGCTTATAGCTAAACACGAAACACTAGCGCGATACAATCAACGCCAAGCGTCATCTATTGGTAGACATTGGAACTACTGTCTCGAAACGAACTGAGGGCGGGCCACTACTTAGTTTCTTGTAGGTACCTGTAAGTACTAAGTAATTTTCTAGACAAAATATTATAAATTCAACGTCATTTATTGTTTAGTGACATTTTGATACCTCACATCAAACATAGCCTATCATTGTGTAAATGGACCTCAGTTCTACAGTGCGCCATCTAGCGGATTCAAACGCAATAGACCTCTTTCAATAGAATGACGAACTTGATGATAAAAGACGTGGCATCTAAGCAGGCAGACTGGCAGACGAGCAAACGGATCACCTAATGGTAAGCGATTGCCACCACTTATGAACAATCGCTACACCAGTGGAGTCACGTGTGTACTGCCAACTTTTAAACACCCCTTCCTCCCGGTTTGGGTCTGTAACCTCGCTCAATTTCTCAGAAACCCACTATAGGTACCAGGCTCTCATGAGTACGTAGGAACTATGCTCAATATTTCATTTAAAGTCCCTGTTTTTCCTATATTGTAAAGACAAGATACATTAACCGTGAGAGAGCCACGCTTTGGCATGAAAGGGCTGGATCGACCGGAGTGGAAGCCACGGGCTCACAGAAAACCAGCGTAAGGCGCATGCACAGCGTTTCACGGATGAGTAGGGGACCGGAGGCCCAAGCGGGTTGAAATGTTGGCAGTGCTTATGACTCCATTGGTGTGGCGGGTGTTTATGGGCAGCGGCATTGCTTATCATCAGGTGATCCGTCTGCTCATCTGCCACCTATCACCTAAAAAAACATATTTTTTTTTTTACAAGTGAGGGGAAACGGCCATTATTGTTTCCCAAAAGATACCAAAAAATTAAATTTCTTCTAAGTCAGTCTACTTACCAATATCCAAAAAACTCCGATAGATCCATGCAGTCAGCGTCCCTCTTCTCTATGGCAGGGTCCTCTGCGATGCCAGAGTCCAAATCCTCTTCTGAACTGGTCGAATCTTCAGTATCTGTATCCGAACGCGACACACTCATACTACGAAAATAAAATTAATAACGTTGTTGTTTATACTTTTAACAATTTTGTATTTTATTAGAAAAGCGTTTTTATAAAATTGAGATCTAAATTTGTAACTTGCTGTAAAAAGATGTAAATTACTTATTAATAAAATTACATGTTGTTTTCTCGGGTATAATATCCGAACAAGTTTTTAAAAATATTGTCTTATTTATACAACCAATTTTAAACTTTATACGGAGGTCGTAAAGCTTATAATGTTTGTTGATACATTTTGACAGATTTTTCTCAATAAAATGTTGCCATTTTTTGTATGCCGTTCCCGAAAACTAAAATATTTAAATTAGGTAGTTTGTAAGATTGAGTTACGTTAATTTCACCTTAGTTCTAAGTTGTAGGTACCTAATGAATCTCTATGACATTTGTTGAGATTGAACTTACCGTCGATAGTAATTTATCGACTTTTTTTTTTAATTTTATAATTTTATTCGCAATAAAAAGTAGCCTATGTCCTTTCTCAGGGTCTAGACTCGTGGTCGTCAAACTGCGGCCCGCGGACGTTAGTCGTGCGGCCCGCGGTAAAGTAGATTCCTTTAATTATAGTAACTACACATCCGTACTTCACATATAATGCGGCCCGGACCTTAGTGCTCACATTGTTATGTGTGGCTCTTGAACAGTAAAGTGTGACGACCGCTGGTCTAGACCATCTGCATTTAAATAATCATTCAAATCCTTTCAATAGAGTAGGCGTGAAAGAGTTATGACAGACAGACAGAGTTACTTTCGCATTTATAATATTAAGATTAGGAAGTTAGAATTATATAGTTCGAGGCGAGATATTGAAGCGTTGGACTATCCGGCAATACCTAAGTCTAGCAATTACACTCTTCAATCCGGAAGAGCTCAAGACATGTAGGTCAATAAAAATAAGAGCATCAAACTGGCGCGCGCGCCGCTCAAATGTCAGGCGCGTGCGCATTGCCAACGTGCGTGCGCCGACGGTGGCGGCAGCTACAGCGCTGCCTGGTAAACAAGTTGCGAAACTGGTGTGGTAAATGACCCGATGAACGTAAGTAAGTAATATGGAAAACGTAACTACAAAGCATGGAAACCGTGGGAGAGCCACGCTACGGCATGAATGGGCCGGCTCGACTGGAGCCATACCACGGCCACACAGAGGACTGGCCTGCTGGAATACTATGAAATCAACATAATTAATATTTTGGTACTAAAGTCTCTACACGGTATACCTATGTTTACACCGTTAAGTAGTTATTATTGCATTTTTTATACAGTCATGTTGTTTAAAAAGGTGTTCCGATATCTTTAGAATTTACCTATTTATAAATGGTAAAGATCAATCACTATGTGGAATGATGATGATGACAAATGATTAACATCATCATCAAAATGCCATTGACACTAAAATAGTCAACAGGTGCCATTGGCTCGGCCCAGCTGTGTGTGAGTGATAGTAATATTATACTTCAATAAATTATGCAGCGCTGCCAGGTTGCGACACCGGTGCATCACCCGGCGACGTAGGACCACGTCAGTCAAGTATAGACGATGACGTAACTTGTGTTTACGGCGTAGAATAAATAGATAGATATCGTATATTGGCCACAAAAGCAAAACAAATCTTCTTTACTATATATAAAGAGACTAGCGGCCGCCCGCGACTTCGTCCGCGTGGAAAAGTAACTTTTTACCCCCCTTTCAACCCCTTACAACCCCTTTTTCGCAAATAAAAAGTAGCCTATGTTCTTTCTCAGGGTCTAGATTATCTGTATACCAAATTTCATTTAAATCCGTTGAGTAGTTTTGGCGTGAAAGAGTAACAGACAGACAGACAGATAGAGTTACTTTCGCATTTATAATATTAGTATGGATAATAAACTCCAATAGACATCGACAAACCTTATATACCTACAAACCGAAAAGGCGAAACACTAGCGTGTTGCAATCGACACCCATCGCCATCTATTGGTTGGTAGAGGAACTACTGTCCCAAAACGAAGTGAGGGCGGGCCGCTAGTAACACAATGATATCAGTATAATAGTTTACATTTTGCGGCAAACAAGGCACAACCTCAGCATTTGCTACAGCAGCTGCGGTCCTGATTTTTAGGCTGAGCCTTGGGTGACGTGACGACGTAAATAAACAACAAGAAATACATAGAGATAAAAAAGAAAAATAAAACAAACAAAAATAAAATTACCTACCTATGTACGAACGCTTAATAAATAAATCAATAAATGCGCCAGAGAAGCACACCAATCAACCTGGTCTCAAACAAGGGCAACCCCTGTACTATGAGTGACTCTCACCAGATGACACTCAGACTCAAGAAAAATTAGAAAATATAGTTTCCTAAATTGACTTGGCCGAGAATCGAATTCGCGCTTCGGGCGCACATTAGCCACTGCGCCATCGAGGCTGTCAATAAAACGAGGACAGACTCTTTCCTTCATAATATCCTGTTAAAGGAAGGATCGGATAGTAGTTAGTACGACATCCATATCTTCAAGAAACGAGCCTATACCTTCCTAAAAGGCCGGCAACGCATCCGCACTGCTTCTGGTGTAGCTGATGTCCAATATGGGCGGCGGTGTTCACTTACCATCAGGTGACCCGCTTGCTCGTTTGCTTTCCTATACTATAAAAAAAAAGTATGCTTCAAAATCGCAGCAAGTAAACTCACCAATAAATCTTTCCAAAATTCTGGATATTCAACAAATCTTTGTTATTATGTACCTATGTACTAGGTACAAATAATAGAAACACCAAAATTCAATATTTCCTAAACATCAGCCGGAAATTTACGTTCATTTGATTTTTTTATAATTGTACTAACCTAATGAATTAAAGTTATAAAAATGGTTTTACCTAACTCATAAACTAAGTAACTAGTAGGTACATATTTACAAAGAGAAAAAACCGGCCAAGTGCGAGTCGGGCTCGCGCACAAAGGGTTCCGTAGCAGCAAATATAAGATTTTTAAAGGTGTACAATACTGTAGTATATTTTTGATCTATCTTATAAGGTTCAGCCATCGTTTTCAGTGTAAGCACAATAACTTAACCAAAATTACAGTTAAATCAACCTATCTCAAAAACTATAAGAGATACTTTGATCAAACCAAAAATCGTTGAAAGAGTTAATTAGCATGCATCACCTCTATTTTTTTAGAATTTTATACCCCGTAGTTATAAAAATAGAGGGGGGGGGGGACATACTTTTTACGACTTTGAGAGCTGATATCTCAAAAAACCGTTCACTTTAAGAAAAATGTTTTTTAGAAAACTTTATATCATTTTAAAAGACCTTTCCATTGATACCCCACACGGGTATGTACATCGAAAAAAAAAAATTTCATCCCTCAGTTACATGTATGGGGGGCCCCACCCCCAATTCTTTTTTTTACTATTTAGTGTCATATTTTTGTAGCGGTTCATACAACACATATTCCCATCAATTTCATCACTGTAGTACTTATAGTTTCCGAGTAAATCGGCTGTGACAGACGGACAGACGGACAGACGGACAGACGGACAGACGGACATGACGAAACTATAAGGGTTCCGTTTTTGCCATTTTGGCTACGGAACCCTAAAAAAAGGTTTAATTAATAAACTTATAAGTACATACTGGACCGATTTTGAAAATTCTATGATCTATTAGAAAGCAACATTAAAGAGCGATTTACAAAAAGTGCAAAGCGAGTTAATTTGCTTTATCAGCGAGTTAAGTCATTTTAAGTCGTTCACGTGGCAAAAATGACTAAAACTTGCTGATGAAGCAACCTAACTCGCTACTGTACTTATTGAAGTGTAAAATCGCTCTTATTGATGAATAAAAAATGTTATACTTATTTACAATAGAAAAACGTCTCATACCTACGAGTACCTACGAAAAACTTAATTTGTCCACGTGGGCAATGGCATGAGGAAAAATAATAATAAAATTTATCTATAGTAAATTAATCGTTATTTTTATACCATAAATGGAGGACCACCTCCATTTACCTCAAGTATTTCAGACCGTGTAGGTAGGTAATCACTACAAGCTAGGTCATAGGTACTCGTCTTAATGACTCAAGTTAACTGTATGAAGCAGGAAATGTTTCCGCTGTAAAACGTATCAATATCATTTGGGCATTATGTCCAGGCAGATAGTCTCTTCCCTTTAAAATGGTACTTTGTAATAAAATGGCAACATTTTATTATTTTTAAACGTAGAACGCATTTCACTGCATTGAATGTGCGTAACTACTCACACACGTGCAATGGCCACTTGGCCCGATTCAAATTTAAATTTAGAACCCCAGTCACTTTTGTTTTTATTTGGATTTAAAACTTCGTTTCGCAATTTCTTCCTTTTTCGAACACAACGTTTTGTTTGTCCTTTATTTTTATCACTAAACTTAAAAAGTCAAAGTGAATTTTATTAAATTGTTCGTTTCGTTCACTCGATTTTCACTGCACTTTTTGGGTTTTTAATTCATGTTTTTTAAGATTTTTGTCTAAAAATAAGCACGGTGCGTTAGTTTTTGTTTGCTGGCGACCACAAACTGGATGCGTTTTGTTCGCTCTAGTTTGAATAGGAGCAACGGGGAAGGTGTGGAGTCGACTTTTTAAAAATAATCTTTTGCGAGCTTTATATGGGGGGAAAACTGTTTAAGAAGACAATATTTTAGTTCGATAAGTGTCTTTTAGTGTTCATGAATTTTACTTCGTGGGTGTTTGATGGTTTTCTGAGTCACGAAAAAAAACAGTAGAATTACTTACTTACGAGAAAAAATAAAATATAAAATAAGAATAAAATCAATAGTTTATGTTTCTTCTTTATGTTGCTTTGTACTTACTTAACCATTTCTTGATTTGGTAGTAGTTATTCCGACTTTGGTATAAATAAACATTCTACATGCATGACAGGGCATATACCTATGTGGTTCGTAAAGTTAGAAAATCATTTAGGTACTTAAATTGATATCTACACACACGACAGACGAGTGTAAACCTAAGGTTTATAAGGGAAATTCTTTGAACTCTAAGGGGAAATTGTATTTTGATTAGGTACAAAATACGAAAAATAATATTCAACCGGCAATAATGTATGGAACAGCTGATTCCATTTTACTTATTTCGTTCTTAATAGTGGACAAACAAACAACTACGAACTCCATCGATCTCTATCCATCGCCATCTGTGGCCAATCGATTGCAATGGTGTTAATATCCTGTGCTGTGTTTCGCCGAGTGAGTAAGGGTACCGGAGGCCCATCGGGGGGGAAGGGAGGAAGGGAGTAAAGGTTAGCAGCGCACTTGTCTCAGTCCACTGGTGTTGCATGTGTCCATGGGCGGCGGCAAATGCTTACCATCAGGTGATCCGACTGCTCGTCTGCTACCTATCACATAAAAAAGAAAACATCTTCCCGGATTGGGCCTGTACCCTCACTTACTTTCCCAGAAACCTAACCCCTTAATCCCCCTAAAAACCTAGCCGGGGGGGAAGGGGCTGGCTACTCCTACGATTTCAGGTACTAGGCTCTCATAAGTGCATAAGAGCGTCTATGTACAGGTTTTAATCCCGAAGCCCTTCATAATAGTTAGTCGACTCCAAAAATATGTATACACTTTAGGACCTTGTCACAATACACATAGGAGAGTAGAACGACTTCTATTTTCTTATAATATGTATTGTGACGAGGTCCTAAATTGGACGTAGATTAGTAAAAACGTTCCAACCCACAACATGTCCAAAATTGAGTTAAGTACACCATTATGATCAGCTAACATAGTACTACCATCTAGCGAAATGACTCTGTTCTAGCTTGTTTGTGTACACAGATACAGCTATGGTGGTCCAACCCACACATATGACAGGTGTCATTTTGAAAAACTCAGTAGTGTTCCAACCAGTTTGAAAACATTTTTGTCCTTTAGTTTTTATAAGACATGCGTTTATTTCAATTTTAGCTAAAATGAACTAAGCCATTTGAAACGTTTTTGATAATAATAAAATGTTGATATCTTTTAGTTTACCTTACCACGAAAATGATTTAAGCGGCCTGGAACGTTTTTGAAAAATTCAAAGGGAATATTTATTGTTTAAATCTAAATCATAAAAACGATCTAAACATCCTGGAGCGTTTTAAAGAAATTAATAAGAATGTTTAAAGCTATTTTATAAGAATGATCTAAGAAAGCAGCCGTTATTTTTTAAATAATATTCCTTTCCGTCACCCTGCTCTGTACCCTCATGGGGACAAAACGGAATAAAAAGTTTCATCTGTCCCCCCTTTAGCGACAAGGGGACGGTTGAAATTTATTTGATTGCTTGACAGTTCCATCTGTCTCCGTATTTCTATTAAGGGGACAGATGGAACTTTTTATTTCTTGTTTGTCCCCCATAAAATTTAATGTATAGATATAAATACTATATTATTTTATATTTATGTAGCATACACAACATAACATTAAATAAAAGACAATGGTTTGGTTATTTAATCAAGTGTATGTATTTGAGCAAATAAATAAAAAAATCTTAATTCACTAATAATATAATATAATGAATGTTTCTTTGACTTTCTCACCTTTCATACACATTAAATGAATAGTAGATATTGTACATACAATCAGTTTTCTAATATTGATCAGTCTTAAAACAACATAATTACATTATAACGATTACTTACATTACTAATTATGATAATCATCATTTAAGCCAATAGACGTCCACTGCTGGACATAGTTCTCCACACAGACCGGTTCTGTGCCACTCGCAACCAAGGGACTCCCGCGACCTTCACTAGATCGTTGGTCCACCTGGAGGGAGGCCTGCCACGGCTGCGGCCTCCTGCACGCGGCCTCCAATCAAAGATTGCCACTTGAACCACGCAATTTTTTGGACTATGTCTGCGATCTTAGATCTTCTGCGGATCTCACAAAGATTTGAATCTTTGGGATCTCATCATTTCTGACACGATCACGCAAGGAGATTCCGAGCATAGCCTTCTGAGTGACTTTGAGCCATCTGAAGCGGCTCATTGTAAGCGGCCACGTTTCGGTTCCGTATGTCATCACTGGCAATTTGATACACACGCATTAAAGACTTTCGACTTTCGACAGTGTCTGAAACACTGTGGTAAATGGCCGAAATATGCTGCGTAGCTTCCCAAACGCTGCCAACGCTCCCAGCCGAGCTGCATTCGCCGATCGATCTCTTTTTCGAAGTTTGACTTACCAAGTTGCATTTTTTGTCCGACTTAAATATATTCGTCTAAATTCCAGAGTAGAGCTAACAACTTTTACAGGAGTGGGTATGACATGAGAGTTCAAGATAACGTTCTTCTTGTCCATGCTCATTTTGAGACCCACTTGTTGAGAGATTCGACTGCGGTCGTCGAGCATTGTGCTTAGGTCTTCCAAGGTCTCAGCCATGACTACGATATCATCGACAAATCGAAGGTGCGTCATGTACTCGCCATTTATATTGATGCCAAGTCCATTCTATTCCAGAAGTTTAAAAACGTCCTCCAACAAAGTTGTGAACAGTTTCGGGGATATGACGTCACCCTGTCTCACACCTCGCTGGAGTGGTATAGGCTTAGACTTCTGGTCCTGAAGACGGACTGACATGGAGGCGTTTGCGTTTGCGGACTGCAACACTTGTATGTACCGGTAGTCTATTCGGCACCTTTGGAGAGCTAAGCATAATGGTAGATATACTCTTCGGTCTTCTGTACAAGTTGATTGTGGTGTATGGCGCTAAAGTCCCTTGGATGTGGGTGACACCTGTGCCACCCACATCCAAGGGACTCCCGAAGGAACGATCTATGTGGAGAATGTTGGGGGAGGCCTGTGTCTAGCAGATTGGCTGAAATTATGATTATGATGATTGGTAAAGTAGCTAATTGTTGTATGTAATTATGTTGTATTAAGACTGATTATCAATATTGGAAGACTGATTGCCATTATCTAGCTACTGTGATTTATTTTACAAGGATGTGTGTGACCGATGATAAAAACAAAGAAGAGAATTAAAAAATTTTGTTTTTTTGTTCAAATACACTTGGTTATATACCCAAAGCACTATCTTTTACTTAATGTTATGTTGTATAAACTACATAATACATATAGTATTATTTGTATACATAAAGTGTTATGGGGGACACCAAGAAATAAAAAGTTCCATCTGTCCCTGTATCTCTAATAAGGGGACAAATTGAACTTTTTATTCCGTTCTGTCCCCATGAGGGGACAGTGCAGGGAGACGGAAAGGAATAATCCCGGCTCCTGACTTCGATATCGAAACTACAGAGTAACTATACATTTTTAATATTCAAATTTGATTAAATACTGTCTGAATAATATGTTATTTTGTTAAATCTCTTTATTTTCTTATTTTGAAACGTTTTTGCTAAATATGTAACGAAACGACTTCCAAGGAAATCACGATTAATTAAAAACGTTCCAAGTCTAAAATCACGTTTTTTTTAATTAAAAAAATAAAAATTGAATGTTTTATTAATGTACGAAAAAAGGTATTAATATTATATTTTGGATCATCAATGACCCAACTTAAAATATTTCGCTACCACTGAAGACTACTCAATTTAACTTTAAAACGTTATTACTCAAAACAAGCATTTTGTGGGTTGGAACGTTTTTATTAATCTACGTCCAATTGTGCCTAAACATATTTTTGGAATGTGCTTGTACCACGAATAAAGCCCTTTTAAGTCAAAGATAATATTCTACCCTCACTCACTTCCTCATAAACCTAACCCATTAACCCCCCCCCCCCCCCCTGCTGGCTACGCCTACGACTTCAGATACCAGGCTCTCATAAGTGCATAGGAGCTAAGTTTTATTATTACCCATTGGGCCACTAGTGGTAAGTAATATACAATAAGAGCCTCCACAGCATCTCTGTGCCTGCGCAAGCCAAGTGCCGCACGCCCGAGCTATAATTACGACGAGCTCCCTACGGTTAACCGATTTGGTTAAGCTTTTGTGCCACGGTTCAAATGGCTTACATATATTACTTAATCATATTAATCATATATAGGTATGTATGTACTATCATCATTAATCTTTATTGTTCCAAATTAAGGTTTAGCTACATGACAGTAAAAATGGAATGGTTTACACAGTTTACCTACCTTTACACAGTCATCAGCAACACACGCTCGTCCACTGCTGGACATAGGTCGTCCCCAAAGCACGCCACCGCTCCCGATTTTCGGCCACTCTCATCCAGCTCACTCCAGCCAGCCTTCGAATGTCGTCATCCCATCCTGTAGCAGGGCGTCCAACACTACGTTTACCGAGTTGCGGTCTCCACACAGATCGGTCCTATGCTAGCTCGCATCCAAGGGACTCCCGCGACCTTCACTGGATCGGTCCACCTTAGGGAGCCGGCCATGACTGCTAGTTCCTGAACGCGGCTTCCACTCAAGGGCCTCTCCGCTTCAATGGATGTCTGCTCGCAATGTGCACTGCCCAATGAGATCCGCAGAAGATCTAAGGGCGCAGACATAGCCCAAAGAAATGCGTGGCTCGTCAAGTGGTAATGTATCAATGAATTCATGAAATTAATTTGATACTCGTATCAACACTGCTGCTTATGTCATACATAATCCATCCATCTCTTTTTCGGCCGTCTGTTCCTCCATCCATTTACATTCATACCCATCACTCTTTTGGTAACATGTTCCTCCTCTCTTCTCATTACATGGCCGTACCAGGAGAGACGATTCCCTTTCAGTTCATCGGTCCATATATCCACTACCATGGCTCATTATCTCTGCTCATCTCCCACCATCGGGACGACCTCGATGGCACAGTGGCTCAGGTGTTCGCTCGAAGCGCGAAGGGTCTCGGGCTCAATTCCCGGTCAAGTCAATTTAGGAAACTACATTTTCTAAGATTTCTTGGGTCTGGGTTTCTGGATTGACGCCCCCAGTTAATTATCGTCATTGATTGTACTGAAATACTAGCTAGTATTAAAAATAGCAGGTTAACGTCACTAATGGTTACGGTTCAGTTGTAGTCTGATTTTGGTAAACGTTTAAACTTTAGCGCGATACCAAATTGTTCCGTGGTTAGATTATCCAAAACTGAATTGGAAACGAAACAAATACGAACATAAACTTTTCAAGTTAACGCGATTGCCCTATTGGTACTCTTAGTACAGGGGTTGCCTTAGTTTGAGACCAGTTTGATTGGTGTGATTGTCTGGCGCATTATAACAATCGACATCAACCATTAAATCAATTCATAATTGTATTTCCCTCTCAATACAACGAGAGACATCGTACAAATGAAGCGACAAGTGACGAGTCCTAGCTACCGACGACAAACAAGACATTGGGCTATGAATGAAGTGATCAAACGAATCATTTATAACAACATGTTAGGAAAAGTAGGTATAGTTAGCCACACATAACGTTACCACAACCTGACAAATTTTCCCAATTGATATTCAACCTTTTTTTTTATGTGATAGGTAGCAGACGAGCAGGCGGATCACCTGATGGTAAGCAATTTCCGCCGCTCATGGACACATGCAACACCAGTGGAGTCACAAGTGCGCTGCTAACCTTTTATCCCCTTCCCCCACGATGGGCCTCCGGTACCCTCACTCACTCGGCGAAACACAGCACAGGAGCTGCTTCACGCCGGTTTTCTGTGAGGCAGTGGTATCACTCCGGTCGAGCCGGCCCATTCATGCCGATTCAACCTAATGTGTATGTCAGTAAGATGAGAGTCGATTGAAGAAATTTGACAGTTTTGTATATCTACTCTGTTGTGTGGCTGTACGTACATACCGAAAATTGCAAATAGGGCTTGCCCTGGGAGGCTTTTTTTTATGTTATAGGTAGCAGACGAGCAGGCGGATCACCTGATGGTAAGCAATTGCCGCCGCTCATGGACACTTGCAACACCAGTGGAGTTACAAGTAAAGATAAGCTTTGGAAAAATGGTAAAAAAATCTGCTATGTATAGATATGCACCGACGAAACTAGCGCCGCCAACCGATTTACACTGATTGTGGCGACAGTATCATATTTTTTTAAGAAAGTAAAACTACAAACTTATGCAAGTAAATTGGATTTTTCGAGATGCAATACAATCTTTTTTACACGTGACAAGAAACAATAATTTTCATTATTGCAAAAAACGGCCACTTTTACCAATAATTAACATTATAGTAATTTTTTTTATGTGATAGATAGCAGACGAGCAGGCGGATCACCTGATGGTAATAAGCAATTGCCGCCGCTCATGGACACTTGCAACACCAGTGGAGTTACAAGTGCGCTGCCAACCTTTTATCCCCTTCCCCCCGGGTGGGCCTCCGGTACCCTCACTCACTCGGCGAAACACAGCACAGGGGCTGCTTCACACCGGTTTTCTGTGAGGCCGTGGTATCACTCCGGTCGAGCCGGCCCATTCATGCTGAAGCATGGCTCTCTCACTCACTTTTAGCAATCCTAATTAACATTATAGATTAAACTGTTTTTTCTTAATTAACTACAAATAACATCGAGAAGATAAATCCTTCTCCATATGTTTTTCTAATGAAACGATAAGGTACCTACTTAAAACATTAATAGAAGAGTACACTTCTAAATATAGACGCAAGTGTTCGCCAAACGTGGGCAAAGCCCTGCGCGATACAATAGCCATTAATCAAATGGGTGCATCGCGCAGTTCGTAGTACGCGAGTGATTTCACACCAGGAAAATAAGCTCACCTTAAAATATGTCACTACATCACATACTTGGTCTGACTCTGAGATAGGTAGCTCAAGCACCTGTGTTACAGATATCAGAACCAATAGTGGAATTACAAACCTACGTATCATACTTTTCTTTTGTAAATACATAGGGCAGGACGGGGTCTGTTGAGCCGCGGGGTCTAATGCACCACCTATACTAGAAAACAAATGCTACATGATAGATATAAGCGGGGGGTGCCTAATGAAGCGGGGGGTTTAGTGCGTTCAGCGGCTGGTACTTTATTCCCTTGTTGGCGTTCGACTTAAGTGTACGTGGACAATGTTGTTATTCTGGCGTCAAAACTAAAATTACGTCTCTTCGTTACATTTTGGTCTCATATATGCGTCTGTGGACATACGGCATTCAAGTAAGTGTATTATGCATTCAATATTATGTTTATAAACATTGCTAATATCAAAATTGAATAATTAGTAACGGGTTTTCAGTGGTTTGGCAAGTTTGATCCATTTCGGGAAAGGGGTCATTTGAGTCAAAGCATGCGGGGGTCTAATGAACCAAGGAAAAATGTAAAGAAAAGTGCTCAAAATCCGCTAGATACCGAAGAGGACGATTATTTCTGTCTGGTGTGCGTTGAGGCATATTCAGATAGTCTCCCAGGTGAACAGTGGGTACAGTGCACTGGCTGCCGTGATTGGGCTCATGGTGCAGGTGCAAGGTATGTTTGCATGAACTGTGAAAGCGACTAAATTATAGGTCAAGCAGGCTTTTCTTATAAGATTGTTACGTTTTAATACGTCTATCTGATAATTATGAAAGATTGTTACTTGCATTTGATTATTTCTATATTATGTTAATTTTATGTTTACTGGCTTAATAGACCCCAATGGGTGGCTCAATAGACCCCGCCCTTGGGGTCGATTGAACCATTCGACTTTTATTTTCTATAGGTTGATTTAGTCATGAAACAGCGTATTTACCAAAGTTTGTTAATGACATTACATTGCCAACTAAATAAAGAACTGATTTAAAAATAAAAATGGTTTTATTTATTCTTTAAAAGGGCCCTGCAACCATTTGAACAAAATCATGATCAAGTGACCCCGGTCTGCCCTACTTATAATACATAGAAAACACCCAGACCAATACAAACAAACATGTTCATGCACACAAATGTTTGTACTGTGCGGGGATCGAACCCGCAATCCTTGGCCCAGACGCAGCATTCACTACCACTGAACCAAACGGGTCGTGAAAAATACTATTTATAAGGAGATAGGTGCAAGTTACAGACGACGACAAGGCTTCTAGATAAACCGAGACAAAACACAAGCGTGATGTAATCGACACCCAGCGCCATCTTATGATAGCCAGTGGAACTACCGTCCGGCCGCCGCTAGTCTTCTATACTATTTATAAAGAGTTAACTTCTATAGACAACGACAAGGCTTATAGGTAAACCGAAAACACGAAACGCTTGCGCGATGTAATTGGAGGCAGCGCCATCTATTGGTTCATTTCTGAATAACGATCCCGAAACGAAGTGAGGGCGGGCCACTAGTATATTATAAAGAAGTATTTTTAGAAATAACAAGGCTTATAGGTAAATCGAAAACACGAAACACAAGCGCGATATAGTCGACGCCCAGCGCCATCTATTGTGTTACTTTGTAACTACTGTCCCGAAGCGAAGTGAGGGCTGGCCACTATCCATATACTAATATTATAAATTGGAGTGTGTCTGTCTGTCTGTATGTTTGTCTTTCTTTCACGGCAAAACGGAGCTGCGAATTGACGTGATTTTTTATGAAGGGATGGAGAGTAACATAGGCTACTTGTTTTCCCTAGCCCCCTTTTTAGGGAAGTGGGGGGCGCGAGCGACTCGGCAAACGTTAGAAGTATTATAATTACATATTAATTATTCACGAAATCGCAAATTTCAAAGTAGGTAGGTAAATGAAAAGCCAAAATAATAAAAACATAATTGTTTATTAAATAAACATAAAAAACATCACATTCAGAATTATCTTATTCTATGATTTATGATTTAATACAACATCGATTGAAATTGGAATGAGTTCATTGGAGTAAATATTAATTAGAGTCAAAGATATTTTAAGTGACTATTTTGACTTACTGCTTTGGATATAGACGACTACCTATAAGATAAATGGTTATTATGAATATTGTATGACAAAACTATTTTTGGTAGTTTGCAAAAATCGGTACTATACTTTGATTTTTAATCGTGTGGAGTAAACTGACAGATGCAAATGTCAAGTTTCCATACATTTTGACATCTTGCATCTGTCAAAATGAGTGTTAATGTATGGGGATGACAGATTGACATCTGTCACTTTACTCCACATGATTAAAAATAAGAATAAAAGTTTAATAATATTATCTTCACAGAAATTGACATTAAAGTATTAAAAATGCCTTACCATCAGGCGACTCGATTGATCGATTTTTTTATGTTATAGGTGGCAGACGAGCCGACGGATCACCTGATGGCAAGCGATTGCCGCCGCCCATAGACGCCAGTAGAGTGCGCAGCAACTTTAACTCCCTTTCCCCCCAATTGGGCCTATGGGACCCTCACTCACTCGACGAAACAGCGCAGACGCTACTTCACTCCGGGTTTCTGTGGGGCCGTGGTATCACTCTGATCGAGCCGGTCCCTTCATGCCGAAGCGTGGCTCTCCCTCGTAAACATGGTAAGGTCCTACCCTAATAGTACCAAGACGACATAAACTAAAACATGTATCCGTGCCGTTCCGTGCGTTGTATCTTCTAAGCGCCCAAATCTTCTATGAACTTATGTCGTCCTGGTACTTTTACTTACATACTAATTAAAATTTGGCCTGTAGTGACACCGGGTACATTTAAGAAATTCCTCGTGTCCCTCCTATTAAGGTGGGACAACAGGAATATTTTTTTACTAATCTTAAGTGTGATGCATCAAGAAAGTCACCAAATTAATTGATGGCGCCACTGCCGCTTACGCCGTAGGTTACGGTAGCCCCATTGGTTATAAAAATACTATGGGAACTCCGTTAGATCCTCTAAAATCTTAGAGAAAGTATCCAATCCAATCGAGAGGACACGCAAATAATAATATTCGTGTAAACGGAACAACTATATACAGAAATCGCTAAGAGTAAAAGACACAGAATCATGATTTGTTGTCTTTGTCAGAGTTCCACTTTTTTGATGGGCTCAGTTCTGTCAGTTGTGAACTGCGCCCAGCACAGCTAGTTGCCATGGTAACCCATAGTAATTAAGTGCGATTTTTGTTCGTATTTTTACTACCGTAATAGCCAACCAAATTCAGTCGTAGTATGAGATAACAGGCTACCGTACTGAAGTAATCTTCAGTCCCATCGATCCGCCATTTTGTAGTTATTTTTCATTTGGCCGGGTTATATAGATATCTGTCCCTTACGGTGATACGCGCTTAGCCACTCTATTGGATACTTCTCTAAGTCTAAAATCCGTTGTAATGACTTCCTTGATGCATTATAAAGTCAGTCACACATCAATGTGTACAAATCTCTAAAATGTAGATTCGTATTTTTAGTCCAATATAAATTTTTGAACAAATTAGACATTTTATGGTAAATTTAGTGTATCTGTGAACATTTACATCTCTTACCACGACATCTACCAACCATTCCGAACAACATTTGTTCAACTTCGAAAATTCGTCGAAAATTTTTTCGACTTCCCATACAAAATGTAGAAGTCAAGTTAAAGTCAAGTAAAAATCCAATCAACTTGGTCTCAAACTATGGCAACCCCTGTACTATGAGTACCAGATTCCGATAGTTAACTTTTGTATGAGAAGTTGTTTTTTTTAATGCGAATTTTCAAAAGTTACTGAACAAAATGTTGTTCAAGATGATTGGTAGAAGATGGTGGTCATGGGATGTATACCCAAAACTGGAATTCAAGACCAAAAAATCTACTACAATGTTGCTACTGCTATAAAATGATCGTACCATAGTATACCCCTTTTTTCTAAAAACACTCGCTGATGTAATTTATTTATTGGTAATTGTGATTCTATAATTAAAAAAAATAATTTTATTAACTTTTTTTCATTTAAATACAAGACACTTTAATAAAAACTTAATCATCCGTAATTTTAGTTTTCAAAGATGGTATTGCGCTTGTAACACTTCAGGTGTTAACATTTGAAGGGTACAGGCAAAGAACATGCAATGTCACATTTTTGAAATTTTTTTGAATTTTATTGAAGGCAAATCTTTGCCTAAAGTAGTTTAGTCCCCAATTACTTAATTTAAAAAAGAGTAAACAGATGACACCAAAAATACGTTTTTATCTATGGCCGAAGCGAAAAAAACTATGGAAAATATAATATTTATAAACTTTAAATTGCGTTTTTCTCAAAATCGTTTCATTAGGACATTGCCTGTTCTTTGCCTGTACCCTTCATTTGGTATCTACCCACAACATTTTAACAATGTATGGAAACTCGACAGTTTAGTCTGTATAATAAGAAAAATAATGCTAAAAATGTTGGCGAAACCAGAAAACGTCACTTGAAAATGACATAAGTGACATTAACAGATTTGACAGTGACGTATCTGTCGTAGATTTTTTGGTCTTGAATTTCAGTTTGGAGTATAAATGTTCACAGATACACTTAAGTATCTATCTCGTTATATTATCAGGTTTTCAGTCGTTTATCGCAGATAATCCGAGACCCATGGGGACATATCGCTGGTATACTTGGTAGGGGGGATATCGTAGGGGATGAGCAGGCGGTCTTTGGCCCCGGCTTCTAGCGGGAAGAAGTCTTCTTTTATCTGTGAACAAGAAGATAAGGGTGGATCAAAGATAATATAGTAAAAATATCCCATCAAAAACAATACTTCTCAAAAAAACCAAGTCTCGCTACCGTAAAAAGTGGTGAGATCAATGTTTTGCCAAGTCGGTTATTCATTTATTGACTTTGCAATCACATTAAAACACAATATATCTCACAAGTAATGCATTAAATTGATTCGGTTGTTCTAGGTTTATCCACAACGAAGTTACAGGGGGTCGAAAATGGCCTGAATTGCTTCGAGAAAAGGATGGTACGGCCGTGTCGCTTCTTTGCTCGATTTGGTGGGGGCACTGCCGTGCCCCCAGGTTTACCAAAATGGATCAACTTTTTCTTGATTTGTAGTAAGTTATAATAGTTTAAAAGAAATATTATAATTCGTTAAAGCATGTACTAATTGGCCCAGTGGCGCATTCGGTGGTAAACCTGCCTTATGTGCCATTGGTAATGAGTTCGGTTCCCACTCTGGAACCGAAATTATAGATTAAGTGTTATAATTAAAATACATTTCTTTTTTAGGCTAAGGGAAGCCTTATGCTCCCAACTACTATTGTTTGTGCTCTCCGTGGCAACCTGTAAATAAGGCCGCACCAATGCTTGTATACAAAAAATGTATCTGTTTACTTTTAAGGTGTATGATCTTGTTGGTTGTCCAAATAAATAAATAAATAAAATCTTTCTATCTCTGGTATATAATGATGATGATGGTGATGATGACCATGCATGGTAAGAAATGATGATGATGATCATTTATGGCAAAAAAAGAGATGATGATGACCATTTACTGTAAGAAATGCTGATGACCATTTTTTTATATGATTAGTGGCAGACGAGCAAACCGATCACATGATAGTTTCTAACATACTTTAAAATTAAAAACCTTAACAACTCACCACAAAGTTTGGCAGGAACAGTACTCCAGCTTCGTAGCTCATCAGCCTTAAGGCCGCGTTTCCTTTGTTGACGGAGCCCCAGGCAGCCTTGCTGATGTTGCCGGAAGTGAGGAGGTAGAAGGCCGCCCTCTTGTTGTCAGGCGAGGTACGGGTGTAGGACTTTATGTGTGGCATCGCTTTGTTGCGGTGTGTGTGGGTCGCTTTCCATTGGCTGAAAAAAAGGAGAAATATTATAGACTAGCTTTGCTCGCGTTAAATTCCGGGTAGCACGGAGGGACAAGAAGTATCCTATGTTACTCTCCATCCCTTCAACCATCTCCACTTAAAAATTTGTATGGATATCCAATTGCTTGGTAAGTTACTAGGAAACAATTTGTACATTTTGGCAACAATTGCTGCCAAAAGCGACTCTCTCTCTCCCCCATCACTCTCTTTCTGGGCCCTTCTCTCTCTCTCTCTCCTCCATCCCTTTCTCTATCTCTCCTATTTCTTTATTTCTCTCTCCCCTATCTCTTTCTCTCTCTCTCATTTCTTTCTTTCTCTCTCTCCTATCTCTTTCTCTCTATCTTTCCCCCCCCCCCCCCCCCCCCATCTCTTTCTCTCCAGTGGCCCAGAACCGATCTGTGTGGAGAACATTGAGGGAGGCCTATGTCCAGCAGTGGTCTACTGGCTGAAATGATGATGATGATGTTTGTAACACTTACTATAGGAAATTATTTAGCCAGGGCTGCTTGGCGTGCGCGTCGGCGGCGTAGGGCAGGCAGCCGCCACCCAGGAGGTTGTCGTGGGACTGCCGTACGTTCTCTGTACACAAACATACAACCAACTTAAAATATTGCTATAAAAATAACCTGGATCAGAAACAAGATTGTTTATATGAGCAATGATATGATTTGATTAAGGGTGCTCGAAATTTTTTATTTGACTAAAATTTTTTTATGCGTTTAATCAAAAGACGCCTCAATTTAAGAAACATCGATGAAAGAATCACTTGATTCTCATTTGAATTACCTGAGATATCACAACTTTAAGAGCGCATATTTTGGGCAAGCCCAAAAACGCTCTATACAAATGGCTATTGAATTGTGACGTCACAACTCAAACTTCTGTGTGCGCGTCTAGTAAATTTTGTTTGGTAGCTATATCAAATGTTTCGTTTAAGTAAATGGTTTTATAATAAAAGTTGGCGGAAAATGTACGGGTCGTTCAATGATATAATTATTTTTTTAAAATTTATAAAATGGACTTGTCCATGAAACTTTGATTCTATTCTATTTCTATTTCTATTATTTACCAACATTTTGATAGAGTATCAATATTTTTTACTATATCGAGATTAGTCAAATACCCAATTATGTACAGTAAACAGCAAAAGTAGATGATCAAAATCAGAACTGTATGAATCACTTCGCTTTAAAGTGCGACCCCTACTAAAACTTTTATTACAAAATCTGTGTGTAATTATTTTGTGTTCAAGCTAGCAGTGACTTACCTAGGGAGGGATATATGAGCTTCAGTTCTGCTGGCGGCGAGAGCATCTGCGGCGGACTCTTTATCTTCGTGAAGTGATGCAGGAAGTCCCCAGTCAGCCATAGCTGTCAACAATATCAATAATAAATAAATAATTGATTATAATGTAGGTTATAATTAATATAGGTTATAGGTTAGGATATACATTATTTTATTATAACCAGAATGTAAGGAGTGCATAGTGCAGAAGTTACTTTTTACAGTTTATGCAAGCCTGGTACTTTTAGTTCAGTTTATCAAATTAATGATCCTAATTGGTTCTGAATTCATCCATGGGGTATTTTATAATGGTTCCACCCATATAAAAGTCCGTTTTCTCTTGGGGTATCTATAAACCCGATGTCATGGGTGACTCAATATACTCCAAGAAAAAACGGATTAGGTAGGTATTTATTGTCATAGAATGTAAGGAGTGCAATGCTTCTTACAGTTTATGCAAGCCTGGTACTTTTAGTTAAGTTTATCAAATGAAAGAATCATCAAAGAGACTCCAGAATCATAATCCATGGGGTGTTTGATATGTTCCACTCATCTAAAGGACCTTTTTTCTCCTGGGGTATCAAATGGGGTGACTAAATACTCCAAGCAAAATTATTGACACCTAGCATGTTTGTTGATCTCAACTCAACATACCTACATTTATTTTAACTAGAATGTAAGGAGTACAGAACAGAATGCTTCTTACAGTTTATGCAAGCCTGGTACTTTTAGTTCAATTTATCAAAGGATTCTTGATTTGCATTTTGCTCCAGAATCATCAGGGATCTTTGATAATATTATGGTTCCACCCATAAAAAAGACCGTTTTCTCCTGGGGTATCAAAAACCCCATGCCATTGGGGTCACTAAAAACCCCAAAAAACTACGTACCTTGCCAATACTCACCAACAATGGCTGCTTCCTCTTGGGGTAATGACAATTTCCTCTTGGGGTATCCAAGGTATACCCTACATACCTTGGCCTCCTTCCCGAAGCTGCCGATGCTGCTGGCCTGGGCTAGGAGAGGCCACCGCCCGCTCTCAGCGGTGGGTATGTTGCAGTGCTGCCGCAACAGCGCCCCCACGCGGAGCATGCCCCAGTCCATGTCGAAGTGAGACCCAGGGGCGGACGCTACTAGGAATACGCTGTGGAATAAAAAGGACAGAGTGAGTACTTTAACCTCACAGACAGGACAGAAAATGGCAATCTATGCCATTGAATGAAATGAGATAAGATAAATATGAAAACTATACATTTTAAATTCAGATTTCTCCCTGTAAGTATACTATGTGCGGAGTGCATAATATACACCTTTCCCTTTCTCTTTTCTCTCCCTCTCTTCTCACATTCCTTCATTTTATCAAACTCTCTTTTCTTTCTCTCTCTCACTCCCTCTTTCTCTCTCCCGCCCTCTTTCTCACTCCCTCCCTCTCCTTTTCCTCCCTATATCCCTACCTCTCTTTCTCTATCTCCCTCTCTCTGTCTCTCTCTCCATCTCTCTCTCGCACCCTCTCTCCCTCTCTCTCTCCCCTATCTCTCACTCTCACCCTCTCACTCTCACCCTCTTACTCTCACCCTCTCCCTCTCTCTCCATCTCTCTCCATCTCTCTCCATATCGCTCCCTCTCTCTCTCCCTCTCTCTCTCCTCCTCCTCTCTAATCATGCTTATCTACTTACTAACTTACTACTTCACCATACTTACTTGATGTGGCTGAAGTCGCATCTCTTCACCCTGTCCATATAGTAGGCCAGGTTGGGCAGGTGGTAGTGGCCTAGATACCGGAGGAGGCTCTTCTTGAACTGCGTGGGCGACTCCCCGTCGTGGGGCATCGCGTCTGGAGGCAGTTCTGGGCAGCTGGGACTGAACCAAAGGCTGGAAATACCAAGAAGTCACTTAATTTAAGAAGAGAGAAGTTAAAAGTCATTGTAAAAAAATGTTTGTTGATGAAACAGATATTTGTGTTGGGTCTGGGTGTTTGTGGTTCCTTCGTTGTTTCTGGTTTCTATAGCACAAGGGGAAACCTTAGTTTGGGACCAGGACAATGTATGTGATGTTGTCTCAATTTATTTATTTCAGATAAAAATGAGAAACTGGTGTGAGTTTGTTTAACGAAGTCAAGCTAAACTTTGGGTGTTCTACCCCTAGGGATCAGGATTCCGTTTTGTATACGTACCCCTGTGTTCTGTTCTCCCAGTCATCCGTATACAGGTTGGCAGTGGACACCACGACCCGGAGAGAACCGTCTTCGTAGCATAGGATCATCATCTTACTGGAAACAAATAAATGTTTATCTTCTTTTAACATACTTTCCGTCAAACAGTACCTAAGTAATGGATTCATGGAAGTACCAAGGACAACTCCTTACATTATATGCAAGCCTGGTACTTTCGTCTCGCCAACGCTCCGAGTCAAGGAGTTTTCAGAACATCCTTCCTCTCGCTTACACTTAATCACAATGATTCTCAGTCTCTTTCGCTCATGATCTAAAGAACTATTTTTTCTCACTCTCTCATTCTTGCTTGGTTACTACATTTTTCTTTTCCTCTTTTTATTGCTACCTACTTTCTCTCTTTGTCTTGCTTCTTATTCTTTCTTTTGTCTCTCTCTCTTTCTCTCTCTTACAAACTCACCCTATATCTCTTTCTTGCTATTAATTTGTTTTTTTTTATTGTTTTTGAGCATCCAACAACAACCTAAACATTGGTCATTTTTGATAACAAATAAACACCTATCATAGATAAGGACCGTTGTTTTTTTATTTGTTTAATTTCTTTCTATGAAATTAATTATGAAAAGGCAAAGGGTACAGAGTCTATACAGCCGTCGTATATTTATTTAAGGAACATAGACTTCTTTTTTGTTATTTTTTTTCCTATCTAGGACCATAGACTTTTTTTTGTTATTTTTTTTTCCTATCTAGGACCATAGATTAAAACACTCACGTGTGATGCTTCCCAAAAGGCGTGGGCATAGACACAAAATGTGTGTCCACATGCGGCTTCACCACGTTCAAGGCCTTCAGGTCTGCGGCGTCGTCGCCATAGAGAATCGTCATTCTTTTTTCACTGTACCCCGCGAAGTAATACTGCGCCAACAGCCAGCCAGGGTCGACCATAAAGTTTATTTGTAGAGAGCATTTTAGCTCGCCGAGACTCGGGTCTAGGAGTTCTGAGAACAATATTTATGATTAAAAACAATAATCATATTTTTATATCACTAAGAAAGTAGAGGTCTTTCTACTTTCTTATATTATGTATTGTGACAAGGTCCTAAAGTGTATACATATTTTTGGAGTTGACTGTATATAAAACTGACAAATTTCTTCAATCGACTTTCATCTTACTGTCATAGACATTAGGTTGAATATCAATTGAGGAAATTTGACAGTTTGTGGTAACCTGATGTGTGGCTTTACCAATAGATGGCGCTGGATCTATTTGTCGATTGCAAACAAATCCATTGGTCGAGACGTTTTCTTACAAAATGGTAGCTACCCCGTGTGAAAATCCGCTAGGTGGCGTACAGTAGAACTGAGGTCCAATCTGCACGGTGATTGGTTATTTTTCATGTGAGATGTCAAAATGTCTCAATGACGTTGAAGTTGGACCTCAGACTAATAGTACGCCATCTAGAGGATTTTTGACATGGCATAGACTACTTACTTCTCTTTTTTTTATTTTTTTATGTGGTAGGTGGCCGACGGGCAGACGAATCACCTGATGGTAAGCGATAGCTGCCGCAAATAGACAGACACCATTACCATTAGAGTCACAAGTTGAATTAAGCCTTGTGACCTAATTTGACATAATGTTTTATAAGCATCAAAACAGCGCCATCTATATCTTCTCTTAAGAACAAACTTGTCACATGCTTCCACTTACCAAGAAAAGTGATAGAGTACGGCTGATCATGCGTCTCTTTCGCGTCCGTTATAGTTGTGTAGAATATGTAGTAGGGGGCGCTTGCTGCATGTTTGGCGGCCATGTTGCCGGGTGGCTTGACGACTTCGAAGTAGTCTTGTGGTCTCCTAGTAGGTGGTACCATAGGCCTGTAGTGAGCATCTGGAATAAAGTTGTGAAATTTAATCTTGAGGAGCTATTACGGAGTTCCATAGTATCAAACCAATAGAAATAGAAATAGAAAAAGTCTTTATTCAAGGTCCATACAGAACACTTATGAATGTCAAAACAATATAATCTACTAATCTACTAAATCTACAATGACGCTACCACACTCGATGAGGTAAGCACCAGTGGCGCCATAATTGATTTCATGACTTTCTTGATTGATATTATGTGTGTGCCTTTTTATGTTATCCATTCATGTCCATGGGCGGCGGTAAACGCTTACCACCAGGTGATCCGTCTGCTTGTCTACTACATAATATACTATATCATAAAAAAAACCATCGTGCCACTGGACGTCCTGGACTTTGTCTACCGTTAAAAACAAAAAACTGTATAAACATACAATTAAAAAATATATACCTCTACAATCCACTCTTCTATATTCTGCTCTAGGAACCGGAGATTTGGTTTTCTCCCTTGTACTGGCACTAGAACCTTCTCCGGAAGTATTCCTTGAAGTAGCACTATTACTAGTACTGGTACTACTACTGGTACTTGATACTTGTTTGTTATCATCTTTGGATGCGGAGGCTGCGTTTTATCTGGTTTTTTTTACATTTGTTTTTGAATCTTCGGTTTTTGCGGTTTGGGACGATGAAGATCCGGCATCACTTGTGCTGTAAATTTAATAAAGTTGAAG
>CM026303.1:4214050-4268822 GCA_014851415.1 Cnaphalocrocis medinalis | reverse complement strand
TTAAAATCGACGATAGCTCATAGGGGTTGCACCGGAGCGAAATTTTGACAACCGTGTAAATAGGTTGGCGGCGCTAGTTTCATTCGTATAGCCCCTTAATTAGTCGTACCTAATTAAAGATAACTCTTTCTAGGTAGTAAAAAAGTATTTCCTTTTGACGTAGGTACTATGGCTTCGTGGAATTAGTAGGTACCTATCTAACGGATGTGAGAGACACTGGCTGGTAATGGCAAGCTATGAAGGTTTATATGTCACTAGCTTTTGCTCGCGCCCCCCACTTCCCTAAAATGGAGGGTTGGAAAGGGGCAAAGAGTAGCCTATGTTACTGTCCATCCCTTCAACTACCTCCACTTAAAAATCACGTCAATTCGTCGCTCCGTTTTGCCGTGAAAGAAAGACAAACATACAGACAGACACACTGTCCCATTTATAATATTAATAGTGGCTCGTCCTCACTTCGCTTCGGGACCGTAATTCAGAAATGAACCAATGGCGCTGTGCTAAATACATCGCGCAAGCATTCGTGTTTTCGGTTTACCTATAAGCCTTGTCGTTGTCTTATAGAGTTATCTCTTTATAAGTAGTATAGAAATGAAAATGAAAATGAAAATGAAAAATGTTTATTCGGTACTAAATTCTTACAATATTTAAACAGTGGTGGACTTCTTCTTTTGAGCGCTGAATGCACCCGTGTCAGAAGTACAGCCCTCTTCCATAACATATTGTTTGCTGAAGCAAGAACCGCTTAAGAACTACATAATTATGTACCTAGTAAGTTACATTGAGAACTATTACAAGTAATATATATATGCAAATGTTCATCAGTGTGAGTACCTATCTATGTAAAAAATGTGTACCTATGTGTAACAGGGTGTGTGTATAAGTATGCATACTAGAGCTCTGTCAAAAATGAGACACAAAAAAATTCACGCAGCCTACTGCGTATCGTACTGACACTTTTGTAATGTTGCTAGTGAAGGTTGCAGTTTCCCCGAAAACGGGAATAAATCGGACGCCTCAATAGTGATTTCTAATGTGTCGTAAAATGTTGGTCAGTGTGGTATGAACAAGTAATGTAAAGTTTATTGCGAGATAGATCTAATAGATACGTTTACAAAAACTACGACATAAGCAATAGGTATTATAGAAATTTAACGTACTACTTCGGTGGTACATACCACACAACCTCAGGCAAAATTAATATAGTTGTTGGTTGGGGTAGGTAATGTTTTATGTGGTATAAATAGAAAATTATTAAACTGATATGAATAGAAGAGAACAAAGTATTTTTTGTATGGGTAATTTATCGCGAACAGTCGACATTGAAGTTGAATTATGAAATTTCATACATTCGTAAATACAAATACTTATATATTCGACTTCAATGTCGAGCGCACGAGAAATGCCCTCAGTCGACTGTATGTCGTCGGTACTTACATTGGAAAATATTTTAGCAATAATTGTTTCATAAATAATTAGCTGGATAAAAGTCAGGAAAAATGGGAAAATATTTTTCTCAATTGGGCAACACTGAACATTGAAAATAAACGTTTCTATTTTGAATGAAAAAATTACAAGATACATGAAATATTGAAGCTTACCTGTGAAAAGTGATAATATTATTCTTATTCTCCCTTTAATTTCTATTGTGACACGATTTAACCGCACAAACCGTCATAATTATTTTTATTCGGGAGACACGTTCGGGTCGCTGTGACATTAATTTGACACTAAGGAGCTCGGTAGTACCCTTCGCCAATTAGGGTACCACCACTAAGCTTAAATTGTGCGGACGCATTAGGTTTCTATAGAGTTATTATTCTAAGGCTACATATTATTGTATTAAATCTAAAACTAACTACATATTATATTCATATTCTAAATTACAATTGTAATAAATTATGTTAGGTAAGAAGTACTTATAAAATACTAGGGCTGTTTAATAAAACACACTGCATCATTTTGTTTATATGATATTCTAACAGATAATAAAAAAGTGCTTACCTACCTAGTATTCCCCTTTTACGTACTAAGGCTTCGTGGAATTAGTATATCTAACGGATGTGAGAGACGCTGACTGCTAATGGCAAGCTATGAAGGTTTATATGTCATACGAAGACAGCCTCGATGGCGCAGTGGCTAAGGTGTTCCGAGGGCGAAGGTCGCAGGTTCGATTCCCGGAAATGTTGGCAGCGCACTTATTACTGGTGTGCAGGGTCTATGGGTGGCGGCAATCGCTTACCACCAGGTTCCGTTTGCTCGTCTGCCACCTATCACATAAAAAAACCTGTCGTTATACACGAATATGAAACATTTTACTAATAATATAAACGCGGTTTATGAGTATGTATGTTTGTACTCATTCTGACAGCAACTGTTGAATGGATTTTGGTGAAACTACAATAATATACTAATAATACAATATACTTATTATATTGTATGTATTTAGTACCAATATGTCATTTACTGTTCTAGTAATTTGTGTATTTTTTTTTGTTTTCATTGTTTGTGGTCAATAAATGCTTAGGTAGTTACTTACTTCCATATCAAAATAATACTTTAGACTATCCATACTAATATGTAAATGCGAAAGTAACTCTGTCGGTCTGGTTACTCTTTCACGCCAAAATACTCAACGGATTTAAATGATATTTGGTATACAGATAATCTAGACCTGAGAAAGGACATAGGCTACTTTTTATGCGAAAAGGGGGTTGTAGGGTTTAAAAGGGGGGTAAAAAGTACTTTTCCACGCGGACAAAGTCGCGGGCGGCCCGCTAGTATTTATTTATTATTATTTTTAAATTAGTACATACATACATACACTGTCTATATAGGTACATCACATCCACAAATTTATTATCAACATTTCTATTTAACAAAACGAGAGATCCAATAAATAATAACATGCTTAATTTACGTTAGGACATTATAAAATCTAAAACTAACTATATTCTTATTCTAAATTACATTTGTAATAAATTATGGTAGGTAAGAAGTACTTATAAAAGTACAGGGACTGTTTAATAAAACACACTGCATCATTTTGTTTATTTGAATACTTCGATAAAACTAACCATGTTTGGTTAAGAAGATTCTAAAGTTGTTTCATTTAGTTTTAAGTGGAATTTAAATTAAAATATTGCGCTAATTTGCACAGAGCTAAGAGATAAGACGCAACCTTAAATAATTAAATCAAATAACATGTCCTCAAGTTTAGATAGCACATTTTCTTTGATAACAAAATAAACAGGCTTGTGTCATTTTATTGCCTTTTAAAATAAATAACTACCTATTTGTTTATAATTTGACGTTATGTACCTAATATTCTTTTGTTTGTGTTCAATCATCAATCAGCAACTCACGCTCGTCGCCTGCTGGACAAGGTCTCCCCCAAGCACTCCACCGCTCCGATTTTCGGCACTCTCATCCGTCCAGCTCCACTCCAGCCTTCGAATGTCGTCATCCCATCTTGTAGCAGGGCGTCCAACACTACGTTTGTGTTGTTTGTATGGTTCTTTTATTATATACGACAAAATTTGCAATGAAGAAAAAACTCTTTAGTAAAATATTTAGTTACAGTATCGAGCTGGCTTTAACGTCAGAAAAAAATACAAAAAGCCATGAAGTTAGAGGAAACATTTAATGTCAATTTATTCTTTTTAATTTTCCTAATGGCATGGCGTCTTCTTAATTTTTTTGGAGGAGGAATGCTGCCAGGTTTATGTGATTCAAACTTTTATGTGATTTTGATATTTAAAAGTAAAAAACGGACATAGAGGTAAAAAGTCAGAAAGGATGGAGTAGTATTTGGTGATTTAGTATATTAGTGAATTTAACATCTTCAATCGAAAGTTTGAAATAACGGTCTGTGTTATATTATACATATACGTACGGTAGGTCTTATAATAATAACTCTAGGTGTTTTTTTTTATTAGGTGGCAGACGAGCCGACGGACAGCTGATGGTAGCGATTACCGCCGCCCAGGCCACCTAGATATGAAGAATGAACTGGTCCTATTTTAAGATCTCGTTAGGCAAGTAACAGACAATTTTTCTGCAGAGATTTCAGGCTTTTATAACATTATTATAAGTTTAAGTATAAGTATTATTAAAAGCCCTTATAAGCCCCTAAGACGATAAAATTAAATAAAAATATGTCTTTGTTGACATAAACACCTACAACTAATCTTTTTTTTCTAGCTTCCTAAAGACATCGACAAACCTTATACAAAAATTAAAGAACGAAACACTAGCGCTATGCAATCAACGCCCAGCGCAATCTATTGTTAGACATTGGAACTATAATATTGTCACGAAACGAAGTAAGGACGGGCCACATTGTTTTGTAAACCATTATTATTTAGTGCCAACAAAATCAAACTTTTATTTGCTTATAAATTAATTCGTTAATGGTCCATCCGCGCCATTGTGCAGCCATCTTCAAATTTTATTTTACGACTGTCATAAACGCAACTGAAATAAAATTCATGGATGGCGATTCGTGGATCCGAAGGGAAGAGCCACGCTTCGGCATGAATGGGCCGGCCCGACTAGAGTGATATCACGGCCTCATAGTTGCGGCCGCAACACCAGTGAAGTCATAAATGAGCTGCCTGCGCAGGCGCTGCTTCGGTGTCTATCAGGTGGCACTTTCCATCAGGCGATCTATCTGCTCGTTTGCCACCTATTACTTACACAAAAAAAAAGATATTGCAGCTTTGGTTATGGTGACTTCGTTAGTTCCCAAAAAATCTGTAGGTATACGACTTTCACGCAATGTAGACAGCGATCCTTCTGATCATTGTACTGTAGACCTGCTGTCTATGCTCTTAAATTAGACTATGGCTGTATGGGCTCTGTACCCTTTGCCTTGCCTAATTTTTTTTTAATTTGCGAAGTCCTTCCCCAAATGCCGCCATTACACTCTTGGCAAACCACAGTTAGGTCTACAAAAAAATTTTAACCAATTAATTTTTGAAAAAAAACCGACTACAATACTATAGCCACAATGTACATATGTACAGGATGTATCTGTGAACAACCTGTACATGTATGGTATATACCATTGAACTATTTTTTTCGCTTTTGTTGTTTTCTTCAAAAACCACTAAGTCAATTTTTATTACATTTAATTATGGGACCACCTTTGAATGATCGCCTACCAAACAAAAAAAGAATCATAAAAATCCATTCGTAATTGGCGAAGAAATTGAGTAACATACTTACATACAAAAAAAAACATACGGGTAGAATTGAGAACGTTTCTTCTTTTTGAAATCAGTTAAAAATAAAAAAATACTCTCTTGGCAAACCACAGATACAGGAAAAAAAATAAAAATGTATATTGACGCAAGAGGCGCGTAGGCGCCAACCCAACGTCATTTGATGCCATGCGTGTGGAGGCGTGTCCAGTAAGCGCCGCTCATTACTGGTAGCAACTGGAAGGCAGCCCTAAGCTTGCCAGGCCGCCGGGAAATCCGGGATTTTTTTTATGTGATAGCAGACGAGCAGGCGGATCAGCTGATGGTAAGCAATTGCCGCCGCCCATGGACACATGCAACACCAGTGGAGTCACAAGTGCGCCAACCTTTTATCCCCTTCCCCCCCGATGGGCCTTCGGTACCCTCACTCACTCGGCCAAAACACAGCACAGGGGCTGCTTCACGCCGGATTACCTACTAATAACATGCCTATATCTATACACTGATTCATAATCATGTAAAGTAAACTGACAGATGTCAATGTGTCATCCCCATACATTATCACTCAATTTGAACACATGCAAAAATGTCAAATGCATAGAAACTTGTCATTTTTATCTCGGATTCTGTGGGTACTGTGAAACAAGCCGCATCGGCTGATGCAATCCAGAGATTTTAATTAGTATCTAGTGGTTTTTAGTGTACAAATTTGGTGTTGTTACTTTGTGCAGTGAAGTGCCGTAGGGTAGGGTGAATTAATATAAGAATCATTGAATGTGTCGTTTTTAACACTGCTATTGTGTGTCGAGTGAGTTGTCACGTGAACAATTTGCTTTGACCATAGATCGGATAGAGTCTTTAAAAACTACGGCTTTGTTAAAAATAGTCTCCACAGAATCCTTAGGACATTAAAAACGCTAAACACTGGCGTTTTTATTGAGTGCTTGTGACTTCGACTGACTTCGACTGTGACTACACTTTAGCAAACTACACTTGACATTGGCAAAATTAAATGTGTCATGAACACAATACAGGCATTAAAAAAAAAAAAAAGAACATTTTTATCTGTAAGTTTACTTTACATGATTATGAATCAGAGTTTAATAAGTGTACCTATTTGAAAAAAATATGGCTTTCTTCCTTTTAAATGAATCCTTTGAAAAAAAAAGATATAAATAATAATAAATAAATAAATTGAGACAACATCACATTGTCCTGGTCCCAAACTAAGGTTTTCCCTTGTGCTATGGAAACCAGAAACAACGAAGGAACCACAAACACCCAGACCCAACACAAATATCTGTTTCATCAACAAACATTTGTGTTGGTCCGGGAATCGAACCCACGATCGGCGCTCAAACCATTGCGCAACACGGGTCGTCGTCGTATATTTTCTATCATAGCCACAACCCGACATTGTTTTTCTGGAACTGTCCCGGATTTGATAAGTTACCTGGCAACCCTACCCCTAACTCTTACTCATTAGCGTCATGTGACGTCACTATGTTGCTATTTTCGTGGCGCCGGTTAGCGCCGGTTCGCGCCGGTTTTGTGGGACACGGCCGCGTCTCGTTGAGACAACAAACTTGCACTTTTAGCGCGGTCAACGTTGAGGCCGTATTTAATAGGTAGACTCAAATAAATAAAGTGCGACGCTACTACGACCCACAAATAAATTTAATACAAAAACGGCGTTGCACAAAACGGCTGTTTCTGGCTTCAATCTTTTAGCCTATAGAGTCCCACTGCTGGGCAAAGGCCTCCCCCAAGTTCCTCCATAGATCCCTGTCTAACGCCCTTGACTGCCAATCTTGGACATACTTATACAAATCGTCACACCATCTTTTTCTAGGCCTGCCCCGTCGACGGTGTCCATCGATTGGCCGCCATTGGGTGACGATTTTTGTCCATCTTTCGGGGCCCATTCTGCACACATGACCCGCCCAATCCCATTTCAGTTTTGCAGCTTTTCGACCTACATCTGCTATTCAATCTTTAACCTCATTAATATAATTTTAGTCACAGAATAAAAATAATATGTTCAAATGTCACCATTTCAAATATTGGCGCCAAATTTCCTTGATTCAATCTGATGTTGTTATTGTTATAGCGCAAAATATCTATTTCTATACAAAACGACTACATAAGTATTTCATATGTTCATCATCAGCAACCCACACTCGTCCACTGCTGGACATAGGTCTCCCCTAATGCACGTCACTGCTCCCGATTTTCGGCCACTCTGATCCTGCCCGCACCAGCCAGCCTTCGAATGTCATCATCCCATATCGCAGGGCGTCCAACACTACGCTTACCGAGTCGTGGTCTTCATTCAAGGACTTTACGGCTCCAACGGTTGTCAGTTTCATAATGTTAACCCCTTAGATTAAATCTTTTTTATTTAATCTATGGTTAACCTCAGTTAAGATAATCACAGAATAAAAATATGTCCAAATGTCACAATTTGAAATATTGGCGCCAAATTCCCCGCCACATCCGTCACCAGTGCGATGGCAAAGACATTTTTCGCGACTGCTCGACGCGGTTATAATCTGGCACAGAGTACAGACGCAGGATCCGGTGACCCAGTTTTTTGACCTAAAATTGTCAGATTTTGAAGGTTAGAGAAATTGAAGATTGTTATTTTCTTCAGGGTTGGTGTCAAATACGGGTACAATGTGTTGTTAAAGTCATGAAGGTCCACTGCCGTTTTAATAATTAAATTGTTTATTCAATAAAATAAGGGCAGATATCACAATACAATAGAGCTTAACGATATACTTAAACCAGAGTTAATGCATCGAGAAAGTCATGAAATTAATTATACTCTGATTCATAATCATGTAAAGTAAACTGACAGATGAAAATGACAAGTTTCTATGCATTTTGACATTTTGCATGTGTCAAATTGAGGGATAATGTATGGGGATGACACATTGACATCTGTCAGTTTACTTTACATGATTATGAATCAGAGGGCGCCACTACCTATAAAAGTCCGTAATAGCACATTACCAAAGCGCCAAACGAGCAAGCGGGTCACCTGGTGAGCCTAATCACCGCTGCCCATGAACATCTGCGAGCTCAGAGAAGTCGCTGATGCGTTGCCGGCCTTTTAAGAAGGAGTACGCTCTTTTCTTGAAGGTAATAGCCATAGCCGTCAGAAAATACTGCCGCGGCCAAGCCATATTACTTTATTATTAAGTACTTCTTAGACTTATTGGTTGGAGTGGCCTAAAAAAGGTTTTATATAATCCTAAAGCATAATATTCCATTAATTTTAAGACATCGCGTGCCTAAAGATTGCCTAGCATCATTTATTTTGTCCAGCCCATCCTTACTCATAGAGCTGACCTCATTCTGCCCCATAAATATGAGTTTGTCGATAATAAACGCTAAATTGGATGAAATGGGCGGGCTAGTGATGTCTACTTTGGGGATTATTTATCGATACCTACTTTGTAATTTACGATTTTTTTGTAAGCGGGCAACTTTGACAGTCCATTCCGAACCAGTGGTAAATATATTGATATTCATAAGTGTTCTGTATGGACCTAAATTTAACACAACATCTCATACATCGACCCCAAGCACAGCCGTCGCTTTATCGTCGTAAGACCCAAAAGCCTTTTAAAAGGAAAAAAACAATGGTTGTGTCTGCTGTCTGGGCCTTACGACAATATAGTGCGACCCACTACTGACTGCACCACCGTCTTATAGAAAGTATCAAATAGAGAGGACACGCAAATAATAATATTCGTGTAAACGGAACAACTATAATTATACAGAAATCGCTAAGAGTAAAAGAGACAGAATCAGATTTTTTGTCTTTGTCAGAGTTTCCACTTTTTTGATGGACTCAGTTGTGAAACTGCGCCTAACAAAGCTAGTTGCCATAGTAACCCATAGTAACTAAGTGCGAATTTTGTTCGTATTTTTACTACCGTAATAACCAACCAAATTTAGTCGTAGTAAGAGATAACAGGCTACCGTACTGAAGTAATCTTCAGTCACATCAATCCGCCATTTTGTAGTTATTTTTCATTTGGCCGGGCTATATAGATATGTGTCCCTTACGGTGATACGCGCTTAGCCACTCTATTTGATACTTTCTCTAAGACCACCGCAGTCAGTTTTGACTTATTATGTCAAAATTGTTTGAAACCAACATGCCAACGCGTCTGTCGTTATTTATACACACGTCAGGCTGCCAACACTCGATGTTTATTGTGATTCTCTTGTAGATATTTATTTTTGTGCAACTCTTATCTGATTATAGGTACTGACGGGTACTTATGCAATTCAAAAATATCAAATAAAAAACGATAGCGATCTTCAACAATTTCAAAACATCCAAGGTTACATGACAAACCATAGATAAGGGAATAAATAATGTTTTATGAGATAATACGAACGGATTTGTGGTATAAATCATTTAACTGTCTCGATATCAGTTTGATACTTCGGTTTATCTATTTTATTAGACAGTAGCGTAGTAAGGAGTGATACGGAATTGCGTAATATAATCCAAGGGCCACTGTCCCTTATAAATACAAACTTATCGACTTTTAAAACCCAAGACCATTTATCTTCCATGAAAGCACTACATTTTAATACCTACCTACTACATGCCATTGTATGTACGCTTAGTGAGTAAATAAATAATAAGAAATTGTGATTCAGTGCCTGGGTGTAAAATGTATTTAAGTATTAAATCCGTGATCCTGGTTGTCTGATCATGTAACACAAATGCTTAAGCTACTTAGTACGGAAACATGGACAATGTATGAGATGTTTTATGAATATTTTGAGGACTAACACGAAAGTTTGACCCCGAAAAAGAACCCATAAGCTCAGTTGACACTATCCTACTACTATTATAAAGGCGAAAGTTTGTATGGATGTTTGTTACACGTAAAACTACCATGGATTTGAATGAAACTTTACCACAATACTTATACTCAGAAATACACACATATAGGCTACAATTTATAAAAATAATTGTGTGGATGTCCAAAATATGACGGTAAGTGTCAATAATTAACTCCACGCGTACGAAGTCGCGGGCGGCCGCTAGTTACTAATAACAACAAAAAAAATAATAACACAAAATATGTAAAGTAGTTTTTTAGCTTTAGATTTCAGTTACCTATTGTTTTCTCGTGTATTTCGTATCTTATTGCCGCTAAAAAGATTAATGGTTTTATACATACTTTAATGTTAGTTTTTTCATCGATATCACAAAATTCACAAATTGTTTACGCACATCACTAGCCACTTCAAAGTCGGTTCGTGACACAGTAGTCACTACTCCGTTTGTTTATTTACCGTAGGCTCGGCTTCACATAGGTTAGGTTGCGTAAATCACGGTTATTATTGGACAAACGTTGTTCTTTTTTTATACAACGTCGGTGGCAAACGAGCGTGCGGCTCGCCTGATAGTAAGCAACCACAGCCAGTGGACGCTTGCAACTCCAGAAGACCTGTGTTGGTGACCCTTTAAGAACCTGAACACACCTTTTTTTTTGAAGAACCTTATACTGTAGTCCTTCGGGATAACTTGTGGAAATTTCTCTGAAACCGTACTGTGCTCGAACATTGGACTTCCAAAGTTCCAAACCTTATTTCATTTCACATTCGACACACAGCGCCACCTATTGGTCTATATTGGGTGACGGCCCATTTGGCGTAGTGGTTTGAGCGCCGGTTGAGACGCAAGGGTCGCGGGTTCGATTCCCGCATCAAGACAAATGTTTGTTGATGAAACAGTTATTTGTCTTGGGTCTAGGTGTTTGTAGTTCCTTCGTTGTTTCTGGTTTCCGTAGTACAAGGGAAAACCTTAGTTTGGGACCAGAACGATGTATGTGATGTTGTCTCAATTTATTTATTTTATACCAATTAATGTGGCCAATAAAAGCTTAGTTATCTATCTATACATATAGATAACTTTTACTGGCCACAACAGCGCTGATTTTCAGGCTGAGCCTTGGGTACAGAACTATTAGCAAAATGAGACGCTCCAAAACGAAGTGAAACGAACCACTAATTGTGGGAGAGCCATGCTTCGGCATGAATGGGCCGGCTCGACCGGAGTGATACCACTGCCTCACAGAAAACCGGCGTGAAGCAGCTCCTGTGCTGTGTTTCGCCGAGTGAGTGAGGGTACCGGAGGCCCACCCAGGGGGGAAGGGGATAAAAGATTAGCAGCGCACTTGTGACTTCACTGGTGTTGCATGTGTCCATGGGCGGCGGCAATTGCTTACCATCAGGTGATCCGCCTGCTCGTCTGCTACCTATAACATAAAAAAAAAAAAAAGTTTTTTTTTTATGATAATAAAGTTGCGAATTGCTAAACCAACGAATCCCAAATTAGCGTCACTTCCAAGAAGCGAATCCTATGATTAACACTTCGACTCTTGAGTCAAAGTGTTACAGCCTTGGCTGTTTCGGTTATATTTAGCCCACGCATCGGTTTTGAGGTATTTTTTCCGTATACAACGTTGCTTTTAGCATCCCATAAATTTAAGGACGAGGACATGAAGTAAGGTATAATTTAACGTCGTTTTAGGCGGGGCGTGAAACGACACCTCAGCAGGCCTTCAGGGTGAGAGTCACAGACTCAATGGACACTTTGTCTGTTCTTTTGTGCCTGTCAATCTCATTATTTGGAACTCACGGCCGCTTACCATCAGGCGGAGTGAGGTCATCTTGATAGTCCTCAATATATTAAAAACGTCGTAAAACACAAAGCCTTTTAAAAGGCTCAAATAATTGATTTTTCCATTGTCTGCGGTCTGGGCCTTACGATGTTATTCACCATCCTTGTGACCTAAAACTGTTTGCCAAGTCTTTAAACTTTTATTTTGATGGATTGGATGGCGCATTTGGTAGTGACCCTGCCTCATACGCCAAAGGTCGTTGGTTCGATCCCCACCCTGGACAAACATTCGTGTGATGAACACTTGTGTTAGTTCAGTGTCTGGGTGTTATATATGTACCTATTTAAGTATTATATTTGTGTTTCCTCTGTTGTCTGATATCTGTAACACAAGTGCTTAAGCTACTTTCTACGGAGACAGGTTATTAAAAGAGGTATTGTGTAAAAAAAGTTTTCATAGAAATCAAGTCATCGCTACTATGACGGGATTAGGCTTAATCACCACGCTTGCCTAATGCGGTGCGGTGATCACAAACACGAGCTATGTTCGAAAAGTTCGGAACATACTTTTGTTCGAGATCACAGACCGGTACTTAAACCACTATACCATCGGTTTTTTTTTATGTGATAGGTAGCAAACGAGCAGGCGGATCACCTGATGTTAAGCAATTGCCGCCGCCCATGGACACTTGCAACACCAGTGGAGTTACAAGTGCGCTGCTAACCTTTAATCCCCTTCCCTCCCCGGGTGGGCCTCCGGTACCCTCACCACTCGGGCGAAACACGCACAGGGGCTGCTTCACGTAGGTTTTTCTATGAGGCAGTGGTATCACTCCGGTCGAGCCGGCCCATTCATGCCGAAGTGTGGCTCTCTCACAATGGGGTAACTAGGTATCATAATAAAAAAAGTAAAGTAGATATCAGCCTATATACTGTCCCACTGAAGGGCAAAGGCCTCCATCATTGAAATCAAGTCATCGCTACTATGATGGGATTAGGCTTAATCACCACGCTTGCTAATGCGGTGCGGTGATCACAGACCCGAGCTATGTTCGAAAAGTTCGGAACATACTTTTTCTCCAGATCACGGATCAGTACTTAACCACTATACCAACGGGTTTTTTTATGTGATAGGTAGCAAACGAGCAGGCGGATCACCTGATGGTAAGCAATTGCCGTCGCCCGTGGACACTTAATTGCAACACCAGTGGAGTCACAAATGCGCTGCTAACCTTTAATCCCCTTCCCCTCCCCGGGGGGCCTCGGTACCGTCACTCACTCGGCGAAACACAGCACAGGGGATGACTTCACGCCGGTTTTCTGTGAGGCGGTATCACTCCGGCGAGCCGGCCCATTCATGCCGAAGTGTGGCTCTCTCACAATGGGGTAGGTAGGTATCATAATAAAAAATCCAAGATTATGTACCCTATCCTTGAAGCGTATAATTTATCACTCAACTAATGAAAGAACATCAATTTAGTAAGTAGCCATCTTTATTATAAAGTAGCCATTATTTCTGCGCGCTCATCAGTAAATTGTGTTCCATCTATCGCGTGACCGGGCCCCAAATTATAATCTGTGTTCCGCTGAGTGACCAGCGGACCAAGGTCATTTTGTGGATCAGGCTGTGCGGTCATGGTGAATTTGACAATACCACAAAGTGCTTAATTGAAAGGTTGGTAGGTTGGATTCCACTGGTGTTGCAGGTGTCCATGGGCGGCGGCAATTGCTTGCCATCAGGTGATCCGCCTGCTCGTCTGCTAGCTATCACTAAAAAAAACCGCTTTCAGTTCGGAATCCTAACTAATATTATAAATGCTAAATTAACTCTGTCTGTCTGTCTGTCTTTCTGTCTTTACTCTTTCAGCCAAAATACTGAACGGATTAAATGAAATTTGGTACAGATGATCTTTACACGCGGACGAAGTCGGGCGGCCGCTAGTTGTATTATATCCATACTAATATTATAAACTGGGAAAGTGTGTCTGTCTGTCTGTTGTCTGTCTGGTCTGTACGAGTATTTCTTTCCCGGCAAAACGGAGCGACGAATTGGCGAGATTTTTTAAGAAGAGATAGTTGAAGGGATGGGGAGTAACATAGGCTACTGTTTGCTCCTTTCTAACCCCCCATTTTTAGGGAAGTGGTGGGCGCGGAATGGCTACTTTTTGTCCCTTTCTAACGGCGCGAGCGACCAAAGCCGCGGGCAAAAGCTAGTATTATTATATCGATGCGTGCAAACAAGACAGTTATTGCTTCCACACATTGTTAGTAAAATGGGCCGTTATTTCCCGGCGCTTAATTCCGATCCGCAACCAGACGAGAGTTATTTTAGCTGTGAGATTACAGCACCATCTGGCGGTTATTTTGAGTAATGTAGTTTTAGGGTTGGGCTTTATCGTAACGTTGAATAAAAGCGATGGAAAAAAAGAGTTTGGACTTTTTTTTTAACGTTGACGTCGGTCCAACTTTGACGACATTGGTTATTCATAACATAACTTCATAATTTTGACATGGTACGTCAAATATAACCAATCCACGTTGTTGGACCTGACGTCAACGTAACGCCATCTATCGGATTTAGCATTGCAAAAATCCTCATTGAAAAACCTCCAAAAGAGCGTGTATTCATTTTTAAAACGTTTAAAATCTCATTACTTATGCAAAATTATTATTTAATATTTCACTACATCACATGCATTGGTCTGACTCTGAGATAGGAAGCTCAATCACCTGTGTTACAGATATCAGAACCAATAGTGGAATTACAAATTTATACGTATAATACTTTTCTTTTGTAAATACATACTTATAATACATAGAAAACACCCAGACCAATACAAACAGACATGTTCATGCACACAAATGTTTGTACTGTGCGGGGATCGAACCCGCAACCCTTGGCCCAGACGCAGCATTCACTACCACTGAACCAAACGGGTCGTCCCGTTTGGTTCAGTCCCATTTAATAGCGCGTAAAAAATTTTTTTTTTAGTGTATGGCGATTGAAGGACCTCTATGTCGCAGTGGCTAAGTGTGAACGAACCCCGAAAACCCAGAACCCTGAGATCCCAGATCAGGCCGGTTTTCTGTGAGGACGTGGTATTACTCCGGTCGAGCCGGCCCATTCATGCCGAAGCATGGCTCTTCCTACTGTTGAACATAAATCCGCACATCTTTACTCCCGCAAACCGTCTTTATTGACACAATTTAGGCATATGCGCGCGCGCCGAGCGCATGGCGTCTAATTATAAACAGAGAGATGATGCGCGGGCGCCGCGCATAGACGACCCGCGAGACAGACCGGGGCGATTCGCGCGCTCCACGTTACGGCACAGATACTTAAGTTACGGTAGGAATTAAATTAAACTTCCTAACTAATATTATAAATGCGGAAAGTAACTATGTCTGTCTGTCTGTTACTCTGTCACGCCAAACTACTCGAACGGATTTAAATGAAATTTTGGTATACAATATAATCTAGACCCTGAGAAAAGTGACATAGGCTACTTTTTGATTGCGAAAAGGGGTTGTAAGGTGGTTAAAAGGGGGGTTAAAAAGTTACTTTCCCACGCGGACGAAGTCGCGGGCGGCCGCTAGTAAATAAATAAATGCGCGAGACAATCACACCAATCAACCTGGTCTGAAAATAGGGCAACCCTTGTACTATGAGTACCAGGTGACGATAATTAACTGGATGCGTCAACCCAGAACACCCAGACCCACGAAAATTTAGAAAATGTAATTTCCTAAATTGACCTAACCGGGAAACGAACCCGGGACCTTTCGCGCTTCGGGCGAACACCTTAGCCACTGCGCCATCGAGGCCACCGAGTAAAATATATGTGACGAATTTTTCGAACATAGCTCGGGTTTGTGATCACCGCACCGCATTAGGCAAGCGTGGTGATTAAGCCTAATCCCATCATAGTAGCGATGACTTGATTTCTATTATGGAGACCTTTGCCCTGCAGTGGGACAGTATAGGCTGATACTTTAGTAATTTACAAGAACTAAAATTAATTATTGTAGTAACAATGAAACGCTAAAGGGTTATTGACCTTTACGACAGCCATAGACGCAAGATGTCGCGACTGCATTTAGCACAGATTATGTCAGAACTCTGACGTCATCAGTCGGCTAAAGCCCGTTGCATACAAAGATATTATATTCCAATATCTTTGGTTGCATATTAGTAGATACGTACAGCCACACATTGCATCAAAATATACGAAACTGTCAAATTTCTTCAATCGACTCTCATCTTACTGTCAAACACATTAGGTTGAATATCAATTGAGGAAATTTGACAGGTTGTGGTAACCCGATGTGTGGCTGACTGTACCTTACGTGAGGGATTTTCCCCGTAAAATCCGCTAGATGACGTACTGTAGAACTGTGTTCATAATTATGTGGAAATTAGCATAAAAGAAAATCTAACTTTTCATACTAAGTCGGTCACGTGACTTGGATATTTTGTATGGCGAGTCGAAAAATTTTCGACGAATTTTCAAAAGTTAAACATTAAATGTTGTTCTGAATGGTTGATAGAACACGTGGTTAAAGGGATGTAAATGTTCACAGATACACCCTGTATAAGCAACTAGCTTTTGTCCGCGGCTTCGCTCGCGCCCCCCACTTCCCTAAATTGGGGGGTTAGAAAGGGGCAAAAAGTAGCCTATATTACTCTCCATCCCTTCAACTATCTCCACTTAAAAAAACACGCCAATTCGTCGCTCCGTATTGCTGTCAAAGAAAGATAAACATACAGACAGACACACTTTCCCATCATCATCATCATCATCAATCAATACTATTTATAAAGAGATAATTTCTACAGACAACGACAAGGCTTATAGGTAAACCGAAAACACGAAACGCTTGCGCGATGTAATTGAGCACAGCGCCATCTATTAGTTCATTTCTGAATTACGGTCCCGAAGCGAAGTGAGGGCGGGCCACTAGTTTATAATATTAGTATGGATGGATAGCTTAATAAATTTCCTTTAATCAAAATACTGGCACGAATCTCAAATTATCCAATTCAAAATGATTGGCAGGAAAAATGCCAGAAAAACAGATTTATTCGAACTTCAAAGAAATCACTTTATCTGTATGGACAGTGCCAAACAGATGACGTCATCGGGCGCCAGACAGATTTCGCATTTGCACTCGCGTGACGTCACCAACATGGCTTCTGTGTTTGATGACGTCATGAGCGGGGAAATTGGACAGGGAAAGTAAATAAATAAATCCTAACTAATATTATAAATGCGAAAGTAACTCTGTCTGTCTGTCTGTTACTCTTTACACACCAAAACTACTGAACGGATTTAAATGAAATTTGGTATACGATGACTCTTAGCCCTGAGAAAGAACATAGGGCTACTTTTTTATTGCCGAAAAGGGAGTTTGTAAGGGTTTAAAACGGGGGTAAAAAGTACTTTTTCCACGCGGACGATAGTTGGGCGGGCGGTGGCCTCGCTAGTAGTTAATAAATCGATATTCGGCTACGGCAGCCAATCTCAACGATCAGCCATGTACGCAGGATGTATTATAGTGTGTGCGCAAACACAGGTGCACTTTGTTTTTTTTATGATACAGGTGGCAAACGATTCGACGGATCACCTGATGGTAAGGCGATTACTGCCGCCCATAGACAGCTGCAGCACTAGTGGTGTCACAATTGCGCTGTTTACCTTTTAACCCCCCTTCCCCTTTATTGGGCCTCCGGTACCCTCACTCTCGCAGCGAAACACAGCGCATGCACTGCTTCACGCCGGTTTTTGAGCCGCCGGCTGGGTGAGTGAGGGTACCGGAGGGCCCAATCGGGGTGGAAAAGGGGTTAAAAGGCTGGAAGCGCACTTGTGTCTTTACTGATGTTGCGGGTGTTTATGGGCGGCAGCAGTTGATACGTCTGCTCGTCTGCCATCCATCAGACACAATCCAGACAATGCCAGCGCGCACCAAGAGGTTTAGCTCCTCGTTCCTGCCCCGAGCCATCAAGTCATGGAATACCCTTCCAGTTCATGTGTTTCCTCCTTCTTACAATCCTGGGTTTTTAGGCGGGGCGTGAAACGGCATCTCAGCAGGCCTTCAGGGTGAGGATGACAGACTCAATTGGTACTTTGTCTGTTCTTTTGTGCCTGTCAATCTCATATTTGGATCTCACGGCCACTTACCATCAGGCGGAGTGAGATCATCTTGATTGTCCTCAATATATAAAAAAAAGATTGTTGGTAGAATAATACGTGGTTAAAGGGATGTAAATAAAATGTATGTAAGTATGTAAATTAAAATAAAAGTGTAACATTGCACACAAAATTAACTCCTGCGCCTCAGTGACGTCAGAGGGTCAAGGATCTCCGCCATTTTGTAATTCAAATGAAACTGTTACTCACCGTTGCTCGTTTGTTATTCAGAATGGGACAGAATTTCAATGTGATTCATTCAATTACAGTCAAACTTACAAACATGGTATTGAACACCGCAACGATACTAGAGTCGCCAAATGATTTAATTAATTGTGAGGATTATGAGATATATTTTTAAAAATCCAGCTATGAAAACATAAAGGAAGGTACGGTGGCCTGCACATCAAGTTAATACAATCTGTCAATTTCTTCAATCGAACCTCACTTCTAAGTCAAACGTGTTTGGTGTCAATATCAACTGAGGAATTTGACAGATTGTAGTAATTGATGTGCTGGCCACTGTACATACTAAGGTATTAAATTTTTTAGGGCACATTTATGATGATTTCTTCCTTACAATAAATTTTCATAATTTCTAGTGGCCACTTTTGCAATACTGAAAATTATTGTTACTTGGCGCGTGTAGAAAATATTAGGTAAATGTACGTAATTACGGAGTATTAAGGCATTTTTGTCTTTCCTAGCAATTTCCAGTAAAGCAGGAAAAAACAGCGAATTGAAATTAGTTTAGTCGTAAAAAGCGGTTTTCAGAGAAGAGATTAATAATGTAACATACTGTATTTAAACTCTTTTATAAAAGTAATTGTAATTTTTCTGGACCTCGTATATGTCCGTTATTACGGTATAAAATTTGACTCTCGAGGTAATTCCGTAAATGGATGCTGGTAATTCCGGTATATGTAGAAAAATGGCGTTTTTCTGCAGGATTACATGAAATATGAAAAATAAGATAATGTGACGTGTTTTAAATAAAACACCTTTATTTTCTATGTGTAGAAAAACAGTTTATATAATTTTTAGGTACTTATAGGTAGTGTTTAAACTTTCATGAGATCAAATTGAACTTACTTCGACTTACTTTAGCTTATTAGCACGGTTAGTGAACTATATTTTATTCATTTATTATTATTATTTTTTATATATGAAAAAAATCCATTTAAAATTCAAAAATAAATATTTTTTTAAATTTTCTCATGCAAGGTCTGGCTGGGTATGTTAGATGCACGATATATGGGCAGAGTTCCATTTTTTAACATCCTCTAAAGCTTTGGCGAGGTCCTCGTTGGAGTACTTTTGTTTGACATTTCGACCTGTAAAAAAATAAATGCAGTACCCAGCTCAATCAGGTACTTCTATATCTACCGTAATAACAAATACAGCCAAAAACGGTGTGGGTAATTCCGGTAGTCAGATTAACATACATTTCTAACGAGTAACTCTTCTTAACAACATAAAACGACTTGAATTGTATAGGGAATGCAATCATACTAGTAATAGTATCAAAAATATACTGGAAGATACAATTAAATTAAACAAATTAATGATTTTGTACCGATGTTATTTGTGACGAATCTGCCTTAAAGTAAGAAAAATGTTTTCTCTTTACACACGTATTTCATAACATAGAGAAATAAATAGTAATACGTAATTTGATTCCAAGAACTATGTTATATATTAGACCTGTACCAGCTTTTTTCGTTTACTTATCTCATCTCGTTCCTGACAAATTCCAAAAAACAAAATCACCCTTCTTCCTCTATTCCGTAATTGTTACGTAATAATGGACACGGTTGGTTTTTGGTGTAGGTAATGCGGCAATCCAGAAAATTGCAATTAACTCGCTAAATACTAAATGAAGTACTTGAAACGGCAATCAATCAGTTTGTTTTAAAACCCTTAAAAATAATTACATTACTTAGTTATGAAAATACTTAACATGTCATTCGGCAATATCCTTATGAAAATTCGCTCGGTAGCTTACGCGTACGCAATACGCACACCACCCTTTATGGCGGTTTGGCGCAGGCTGACCGAGGGAGACGTGTCAAATGATCCGACGATGGTTACAGTTCTTTTAAACGTGTGTAATTGACGCTCTATTTACATACTTAATAGATAACTTCTTAACTTTTTGATACAATTAGTAATTTTCTTATTTTTAGGCCTAAACCGAAAACTTACGGAATTCCGTACACTTACGTAATATGGTACATCTACGTTCTCGCATCTCAAAAAATTGGTATGCATTCCTTAATCTTTTCATAGAAGGTTTTTTTTAGGTTTGTCAACCTTTCTCTATAATTATAAGGGTTCCGTTTTTTGCCATTTGGCCCTAAAACACTAGTGTCCCGCCTTCTTCTTCATCGTTTCGGTACATTTGTTCCACACCGTACCAAGTTTTTCGGTTTAGCAGTCCAAGAGATGCCGATAAAAAAATATCATCATCAGCAACCCACACTCGTCCACTGCTGAACATAGGTCTCCCCTAATGCACGCCACCGCTCCCGATTTTCGGCCACTCTCATCCAGCCCACCCCAGCCAGCCTTCGAATATCATCATCCAACACTACGCTTACCGAGTCGCGGTCTCCACTCAAGGACTTTACGGCTCCAACGGTTGTCAGTTTTGCGGCTAATGTGACTAGCCCACTGCCACTTCAGTTTTTTACTTATTAAAAAAAATATAACATTCTCTATTCTTTGTTTCAGGTCCACGGAGAACGATGCAAGCGAAGAAGCCCAAGCAAGCAAGCAAGCCAAGGTAGACAGCATCGACATAACAAGAGCTGATACCTACGACCTGAGGAATGACGTCAGGGTCAACGAGGCTATTGATGATCTCAATGATGTGCTTATAGGTGAGTCATTATAATTATGGATAGATAGATGCTCGATGTTGGTAGGTGGATGCTCGGTTTTAAGAGTTGGATGCTCGGTTTCGTTGGTGGACTGTCGAAACTGGTAGGTGGATGCCTGATATAGATAGGTCGATGCTCGATATGAGCTGGTCTATGCTCAGTATCGGCCGTATTGGTGAATGCTCGTGTCGGATGTATCAGGAGATAAGTAAATGATGAGAGCGAAGAAGTCGAAGCAGCCAAGGTAGACAGCATCGACATAACAAGAGCTGATACCTACGACCTGCGGAATGACGTCAGGGTCAACGAGGCTGTTGATGATCTCAATGATGTGCTTATAGGTGAGTCATTATCATTGATCGATGGATAGAAGCTCAATGTTGGCAGTTGAATGCTCGGTATAGATAGATAGATGCTCGATGTTGGTAGGTGGATGCTCGGTATAGATAGATAGATGCTCCATGTTGGTAGATGGATGCTCGGTTTAGATAGATAGATGCTCGATGTTGTTAGGTGGTTGCTCATTATCGAAAGATAGCTCAATGTCGGCAGTTGCATGCTCGGTATGGATAGATAGATGCTCGATGTTGGTAGGTAGATGCTCGATATCAATAGATAGAAGCTCAATGTTGGCAGTTGGATGCTCGGTATAGATAGATAGATGCTCGATGTTGGTAGGTGGATGCTCGTTTTTGATAGATAGAAGCTCAATGTTGGTAGTTGGATGCTCGGTATAGATAGATAGATGCTCGATGTTGGTAGTGGGATAACCAACTCTCGAAACCGATTTCGAGAGTTGGATGCTCGGTTTCGTTGGTGGACGCTCGAAACTGGTAGGTGGATGCGTGATATAGATAGGTGGATGCTCGATATGAGCTGGTCTATGCTCAGTATCGGCCGTATTGGTGGATGCTCGTGTCGGATGTATCAGGAGATAAATGATGAGAGCGAAGAAGTCGAAGAAGCAAAGGTAGATAGCATCAATATCGCCTTCAATAGATAGATGCTCGATGTTGGTAGGTGGATGCCCAGTATCGATGATTCTCGATGGCAGGGTGCACAAAATGCGCATATAATCTTTGTTACAGTGATATTTTCTTTTCTCTTCCAGATTTTGTACCACCCTACAAAGAAGTCGAGACTTCTTACCCCAGACAAGTGTTGGAGCCTCGTCACAAGAGGCAAGCTGAGGAGACTCCTGAGACTACCTCTCAAGCAGCAGAGACAGTCAATGAAAACGCCAATGAGACTGATGTTCCTAAAGTGGATGACACTGCCAGTTCCAGCTTAGGTATATTTTTTATACATTCATCATCAGCCTGTATCAGTCCACTGCTGGACATAGGCCTCCCCCAATGTTCGCCATTTCACCCTGTCTTCGGCGAGACGCATCCAGTCTATACCAACGGCTTTTCGCAAATCGTCACTCCATCTAGCTGGGGGCCGTCCCACACTACGCTTCCCGAGTCGCGGTCTCCACTCAAAAAAGTTCTTGAGTGGAGACCGCGGGGTTCTTTTTTTATACATTATAGAGGATAAACGAGCAAACAGCTCATCTGATGGTAAGTGATCACGGCCGCCCATGGACATCTGCAACACCTGAGGCATCACAAATGCGTTGCCGGTTGGTGATTGCGGGTTTTCAATAATTGAACACTATACTACCACGCGCTTTACTTGTTTTTTAGGTGATAGGTGACAGACGAGCAGACAGATCACCTGATGGTTAGCGATTACCGCCGCCCATAGACAACTGCAACACCAGTAGAGTCTGCAAACCATTAACCCCTTTTCCCCTTAATTGGGCCTCCGATGCCTTCACTCGACGAAACAGCGCAGGCTCTGCTTCACACCGGTTCTTTCAGGCCGTGGTATCTCCGGTCAAGCCAGCCCATTCATGCCGAAGCGTGGCTCTCCCTCAGTTCTACTACCACGGCGGAGGGCTATGCTTGCAATCCTCGTGTGTGATCGTGTCAGAAATGATCCGGTACTTACTTCCGAGCCGGTACGACATTAAAATCTTCAAGACACGAGCCTATACCTTCCTAAAAGGCCGGCAACGCATCCGCACTCCTTCTGGTGTAACTGATGTATGGGCAGCACTGTTCACTTACCATCAGATGACCCGTTTTTGCTAGTTTGCGTACTTTATCATAAAAAAATAAATAAGCGCAGGCGCTGCTTCACGCCGGTCTTCTGTGAGCCTGCCCATTCATGCCAAAGCATGGCTGTCCCATGGTAAAGATGTGTTGGTACCTAAGTAATGTTGCCTCAATTTTTAAGTGTTTTTTTATCATTACAGGTCCCAGAAAAGTAGCAGGCCCTTCGAAGCCGATAAGGCTGATGGGTCTAAGAGTGGACGAGGCAGACAAAGAGCCCAAAGATTGTTGATGGGATGATCCCAAGTGTGTTGAGGGAGACGAACTTCTTGCTGAGGCTGTTTGGGGAGGGGTTCACCAACTCTTCAGAGATCGCGTTCACACATCACGGAGAGGCTAATGGAACGAAATGTCATTTTCTACTTGGTGGCGAGCATAAGGTAAGAAATCCAAATTTTAACTTTCAAACCAAAACAAAATCCAAATCGGTTCACCCAACAACAGGGCTGATGGCAACACAAAGTTGTAATTATTTTGTATGGCAACACTGTTCTCTGTTTTCTGTGCTTTTTCGTTCCAACGCCATTTAATTTTACCACCAAACCGTTCTTTAAATAATTTAAACTACTAAGCATTACTAAGTATTGTAGTATGTTAAAAGGAATAAATAATTAAACTTCTTGCTCAACAAATTAACTACAGTCTACTACAATCAAGGGTTTCAATTGCCCCATACAACAGGGATCACAAATGTGGGATGGGTGATCGGTTGCATGATATGGAACGTGTAAGAGAACGATGTTTGAACTATGATGATGACGTGTGAGAGTGAGAGGGAAGACGAATGGCCGCGGACGGCGGAAGATGTGAAAACGTATTAAGATTATTTGTTAAATACAAGCAGTTAAAGCAGACGAGCAGGCGGATCACCTGATGGTAAGCAATTGCCGCCGCCCATGAACACATGCAACAAGTGCGCTGCTAACCTTTTATCCCCTTCCCCCCCGATGGGCCTCCGGTACCCTCACTCACTCGGCGAATCACAGCACAGGAGCTGCTTCACGCCGGTTTTCCGTGAGGCAGTGGTATCACTCCGGTCGAGCCGGCCCATTCATGCCAAAGCATGGCTCTCCCACAATTAAAAGTAAAAAAAAATTACATAATTCGATCCATGTTTCTAGGAGAAAGCTGTTCACTTACAGATTCTAAGTCGAGCTTAAAAATTTGAATAGTTTTTAAAAATTCACCTTCTATAACACTGAACAAACACGAGTGTCCATCAGACAAATGTTTGTCCAGGGTGGGGTTCGGACCTGCCTTTGGCGTATGAGGCAGGGTCACTACCAAATGCGCCATCCGGCCGTCATTGGTCTCCGGTCAGTCAAAGAACTTAAGATGCGCAAACGCACGCATTCTGTTAACGACCGTGAAATGATAATTAAGATGAATATGATTGTGTTATACTAGTGACAATCTTATCGCGTGGATAATTTCTGGACGTGGTGTTGTAAAGTCATTTAAACGTTAATGGCAGCCTTGAAACTGAAGTTAGAAATTCAAGTATTATTTGCATACTAAGTAGGTACATAAGGTCTTACAGTTATTATACCATTTATGTTCTTAAGACTTAGAATACTTTTACATATATTTATTGCAAATGATTAGAAAGTCGTTCACGTTACCGACTTAATATGAAAAGTGATGTTTTGCCCCGGAGGGCGGGAACCTATTTTGCCCTCCGGGGCGGAAACCTATTTTGCCCTCTGGGGCAGAAACCTATTTTGCCCTCCGGGGCGGAAACCTATTTTGCCCTCCGGGGCAGAAACCTATTTTGCCCCAGGAGCGGAAACATTTTTTGCCGCCCGGGGCTGAAACATATTTTGCCACCAGCTTTTCTTCTCAAAGGAGACTTTGCAGCTTCTTCAACATAAAACGTTCCGCCCTCCCTACACCAGTGCAGAGTATTTTTGCGTCCGTTGTCGTTTAACATGCTAAAGGGACTTTATTTGTGTTACCTATTATGAGGACTTCGTGATTAATACGACTAAAATTTAACGCTGTACATTTTGGACGACCCGTTTGGTTCAGTGGTAGTGAATGCTGCGTCTGGGCCAAGGGTTGCGGGTTCGATCCCCGCACAGTACAAACATTTGTGTGCATGAACATGTCTGTTTGTATTGATTTGGGTGTTTTCTATGTATTATAAGTATGTATTTGTAATTCCACTGTTGGTTCTGATATCTGTAACACAAGCTTGAGCTACCTATCTCAGAGTCAGATCAATGTATGTGATGTAGTGAAATATTATTTATGAAACCTTTTTTTTCACCAGGTCAAACACGCGGACGCCGACTCCGCCATCTTCGAGCTGAAGGCCCCCCCTCCTCTAGAAGACTACCGCTTCTACATCTGCGCGAGGAACTCCCCAGATGAGGAGTTCGTCCACCAAGGTTCCGAGGAGTGGAAGATCCTCGCCACTCACAACAAGCTGTTACCACTCTGGGTGTCCCTGGTTCTGATCGTGATCCTCCTGATGCTGGCTTCTCTGTTCTCTGGACTGAATCTGGGTCTGATGGCTTTGGATAGGACGGAATTGAAGATCATTGCTAACACTGGGACGGATAAGGAGAGGAAATATGCCAGGGCTATTATGCCTGTCAGGTAATTTATACTTTTTTATATTATACCGGACAAGCGAGCAGACAGCTCACCTGATGGTAAGTGATCTCCGCCGCCCAAGGACATCTGCAACTCCTGAGCATCACAAATGCGTTGTCGGCTCTTACGAAGGAATAAGATCTTTTCTTGAAGATCACTAGGTCGAATTAGCTCGGAAAAACATCTGAAATGATGATGATGATGATTTTCTAGTCCATTCGTGGAAAGATTGCGTTCAATACGCAGTGAAAGCTCCACTGAAAATCAGCGTTGGCGACTCTACAACGTTGATAACACATGCTGACTGGAAACCATTTTGGTCACATGGCTTTATTGACTGGTAATATAGTTACTCGTATTAAATGCTTATTTATTATTATTATTATGACGCCTATGTCTATGGGACGCCCCGTTAGTCTAGAGGTTTAAGTACCAAACCATGATCTCGGGGTCCCGGCGAGCAAAAGTATATTTCGAATTTTGCGAACATAGCTCGGGTTTGCGATCGCCGCATAACGCAAGCGTGGTGATCAAGCCAAATCCAATCATAGTAGCGATGACTATTTCTGTGATTGAGGCCCTCGCCCTGGAGTGGGCAGTATTTTGCCCCGGAGGGCGGATACCTATTTTGCCCTCCGGGGCATACTTTACTTTTTTTTTACTTCCAGAGCGCACGGCAACTACCTGCTCTGCACGATCCTGCTCAGCAACGTGGCCGTCAACAGCACATTCACCGTGATCCTCGATGACCTGACGTCAGGGCTGGTGGCTGTCATCGGGTCCACCCTGGCCATCGTATTCATCGCTGAGATCACGCCACAGGCTATCTGTGCGCGCCACGGGTTGCTGGTGGGCGCGAAGAGTATTTGGATTATGAAGGTTTGTTCCACTAATATTGCATTGTACTTATGGCCCGTCCTCAATTCGTTTCGGGACAGTAGTTCCACTGCCTACCAATAGATGGCGCTAGGTTTCGATTGCAACGCGCTAGTGTCACACTCGTCGTTGTGTTCATCGCTGAGATCACGCCACAAGCCGTTAGTGGGCGTGAAGAGCATTTGGATTATGAAGATTTGCTCTACTACATACACTGCACTGTACAGTAGTACCAGTTTTATAAGTTACACCGATGTACCTGCGCAGAAGTCTCAAGTTTAAACAATCTTAAATAATCCGCTTACGCGCGCAAAACATGTCACTTTCTAATTGGTTGATGCGTGCGCGCCATGTTCGGTTGCTATAGCAACCGCGACACTCGACAGTCGTGAATTGTACTGTCATATCATAATGAGCGAGATAGCACTACTCACGGGTTTTTTTTGATTATCATCTTAATGTAACGCAATAAAGTCTGTATTTCAACAGAACACACCACGATATTTTGCAAAATCTGATAAACGGCCTTACGTTGACTGCAGGTCCAACAAGTGGATTGGTTACATTTGTCGTATCATGTCAAAATTATGAAGTTATGTTATGAAACAACAAACGTCGTCAAAGTTGGACCTCACGTCAACGTACGCCATCTATCGGATTTTGCATTTGCAAACATCCTCATTGTAGAGGGCGCTTTGTACTTAACAGGTGGCTTGTTTCATAAAGACTTCTATGTTGTATCAGTACTCTATACTTCAGTTTATAATAAATAGTATTCTCCCACAGATCGTGATGGGCATCTGCGCGCCCCTGGCGTGGCCGACCAGCAAGCTGCTGGATTACTTCCTGGGCGAGGAGATCGGCACTCACTACAACAGAGAGAGGCTGAAGGAGCTGGTCAAGGTACTGTGGTATTCCAGTTACATACCTTTTCAAAATCATCCTACTTATACTATTATAAAGGCGAAAGGCGAAAGTTTGTTTGGATGTATGGATGTATGGATGTTTGTTACTCTTTCACGTAAAAACTACTGAATGGATTTGAATGAAACTTTACCACAATATAGCTTATACATCAGAATAACACATAGGCTACAATTTATAAAAATATATTGTGTGGATTGTCCAAAATATGACGGTAAGTGTCAATAATTAACTCCACGCGTACGAAGTCGCGGGCGGCCGCTAGTAAAAAATAGTTTAGTACTTTTATCTATAGAAATGTCAAAAACCATGTGGGGGAACGGGGTCATATATCTGCAGTGCACTTGTACTCTACGTATGTCTAACGCTTACCATCAGGTGGTCAGTCTGCTTGACTGCCACCTGGCACCTATCAGAAAAAGATCTACGTAGTTAAAGAAATTTATATAAAACATAAATGTTCCTATTTTAATTTAAGTTTTCGTTATAAGCACCTAGATTAAAAAAAAAACAGATTTGCCCCTCCCTCTGACCCAGAACCTGGGCACAAACCTGGGTACGCTCATGGGTATGTTGGTGCGGGAATCGAACCCGCGATCCTTGCGTCTCAACCGGCGCTCAAACCGTTGCGCTAAACGGGTCGTCAAATGTATGTTTGGGTAATTCTCATTTTTTAAAAAGAAAACTTCCCTTCCATGGAGGGCAACTTTCTTTCAACCCTTATAATTACGAATTTCAAAATATTGCGAGCTCGGTGAGTACTTTTCCCATGACCGCTGATACCAAATTTATTCAAATGCATCATCAATTAAGCACAGAAGATATTGGCCTCCATGGAAGTGACTCTTTCCAGAAATTGAGAAATACCCGTTTATAAGTTTTGTGGATTTCCATAGAATTTGTGTCTTTATAAACAGTATAAATTATTATGGTTTCCAACTTTCCACCACCAGGTAACCAACCACGTCAACGACCTGGACAAAGAGGAGGTGAACATCATCTCCGGAGCGCTGGACCTGCGCAAGAAGACGGTGCGCGACGTGATGACGAAGCTCAAGGACTGCTTCATGCTGCCCATGAACAGCGTGCTGGACTTCGAGACCATGAGCGAGATCGTCAAGTCTGGTGAGACAATGTATTCTAAATATTCATCATCATCATTTCAGCCAATAGACGTCTACTGCTGGACAAGGCATCCCCCAAAGTTCTCTACACAGATCGGTCCTGTGCCACCCGCATCCAAGGGCCTCCCACGACCTTCACTAGATCGGGGAGGGCTTTACCTGGGAGGCCTCCCACGGCTGCAGCCTCCACTCAACGACCTCTCCACCCCAACGGCCGTCTGTTCTCCTCGCAATGTGCCCTGCCCATTGCTACTTCAGCCACGCAATTCTTGGGGCTATGTCCGGGACCTTAGATCTCCTGCGGATCTCATCATTTCTGACATGATCACGCAATAAGATTCCGGGCATAGCCCTCTCCATTGCCCTCTGTCTGATAGACTTTGAGCCTTCTTAAGCGGCCTATATCATATTCTACTACCATTTGAATACACAAAGTATATACATACTACGTCTTATTTAAATTGCTCAAAACCTCACGTGGTAGCTCATTGACCAGTGAAACGCGCGTGAGCGGAACGTTGTGATTGGTTAAGATTGATTAAATTTGAGTCATACAGATACATACATACATATACATCGGTGTAACTTATAAAACTGGTACTACTGTACCTACGTAAACTTTGTGGTCCTTACAAATGCCTTGTTTCCAGGGTACTCCCGTATCCCAGTCTACGACGGCCACCGCGGGGACATCGTGACGGTCCTCTTCATCAAAGACCTGGCCTTCGTGGACCCCGACGACAACACGCCGCTCAGGACCCTCTGCCAGTACTACCAGAACCCTTGCAACTTCGTGTTCGAGGACGTCACGCTGGATGTCATGCTGAAGCAGTTTAAGGAAGGTGAGTGCTAGCAAACCATTGATGTCGCAGCCTGATCGTATAATCCGTCGTATTACATTGCGGCTAGCTGCATTCGAGTACCCCGGTTCTCAGCCAGAGGAGGGCAAATCAGATTTTAAAAAAACTTAAGTTCAAATAGGTGTTTGTTTTATATAAATTCTTTAACTAGGTACCTAGGTCTTTTTGTGATAGGTGGCAGACGAGCAGACGGATCACCTGATGACAAGCGATAGACTCCTGCAACACCAGTAGGTAGGGTACAAGTGCGCTGCCGACCTTTGACCCCTTTCCCCCAAGTGGTTTTTTCACTTCTATCGATAAAGATGGATCGGGGGGGGGGGGGGGTTGGGGGGTAGTTATCTGTATAGGCGATCGGACTTTCTGCTCTAAAGAATAAAGTCCAATTTGCAATAATATGTTTATTATAGGAGATCCGACTTTGTTCTTCGGAGGAAGCGAAATGTTCACCGATACACACTGTATCTTAGGCTGATACTTTACTTTTAACTAACCTCATTAAACCAGACTTACCTTTCACGTGGGCACCAGATGTCGGTATTTAATAACATACCTATAAATTACCGCAGACTGTCCATGAATCATGCAAAAATTCGACTTACCTCGTCTAGTACTTTTGGCTTCATTCCAAAATAATTGACGTACAGTAACGCCTGCAATAAGATGCAAACACCTCGACTCTAATGCAAGGAATTAAGGTTCATATTTGAATCAGGTTTTATTCCAATTAGTGCACTAGCTGTACGGTATGCCCCAAAATATTTTACATTCTTATAAAATTGTCATTCTTATAAGAAAAGAGTTAAGGTTGAAAATGGTGTGACAATTTTTTGGATCTGATAGCGAGAAATATAAAGTGACTCGTATTATAAGGACGTAAAGTTGAAAATGGTGTGATACTAAATTGGTCTTAATTTCATAGGCAGATTTTTTATGGCGTCTGCTCAGCATAACTCACTAGGTAATTAAAATGATGGACGTTGCGCAAGGTTGACTCGAATTAATTGTTACGGAGAAATGAGGACGAAGAGGAAGGAGATACTCAATATCTTTATTGCATCCATCCATAGTTTAGCCACTATAAGACACTATAAGGGCACTACAATGCTAGAGAGAAAGGAACAGATTTTGATTTTTTTTTGGTTTGAAAGATGAATAAAGGGGGAATTTTCTTAGCTATGTTGAATAAAAATCTATCCAAGATGGCCGCCGTCACAAAACAAAAAAAACATAAAAACATTTATTTATTTGCTAAAATACCTACACATTGATACATGGACAAAGATATTATAGATATTAGGACCACAATACATATAAAAGGGCTTGAGTAGCAGAATATACAGGGTGTATCTGCGAACATTTACATTCCGTTAACCACATGTTCTACCAACAATTGTGAACAACATTTGTGCTGTGACATTAGAAAATTCGCATAAAAAAAAACATCTTTCCATACAAAGTCGGTCACGTGACCTGGTCATTTTGTATGGGGAATTTCGTAAAGTTGTCGAACAAGTTGTTCAAAATGGTTGATAGAACACGTGGTTAAAGGGATGTAAATGTTTACAGATATAGTCGGAGGCAAGAAAGTGTAGTTTATGACCTTGAGTGCGCAGAAACCAATTTTAATAGAAAGTCTTCTTTTTTACAAGTGCGCAAAATAACGGTCATCGCTATACTTTCGTGCCTCCAGCTATAAGTGGCCTTCATTTTATTTCGTGACTTTTAAATAGATTCCTCTTACTTCGGCGACTTTTTTACAAAATTGTCTTGCGCCCTACACGGACAACATAGTCTCCGCCCTAAGGGGCAATATAGTTTTCAGCCCCGTGCGGCAATATGTCTAGCGCCCCGAATGGCAAAATAATAGCTATACACCTTGTATTTATGTGACAAATTTCATATTCAAGATGGCCGCCGTCAGAAAATGAGATGACGGTGGTTTTTTGAATTTTATTTTTTTCTAAATGCAACCTTATCCCCCAGGACACAAGGGCCACATGGCGTTCGTGCAGCGCATCGAGGAGGGCGACGGAGACCCGGTGTACGAGACCGTGGGGCTGGTCACGCTGGAGGACGTCATCGAGGAGATGATCCAGGCTGAAATTGTGGACGAGTCTGATGTGTTTAGTGAGTGCTTTCAAACTATTAACCTGTGCCAATTATAAAAAGAACTAGCGGCCGCCCGCGACTTCGTCCGCGTGGAAAAGTAACTTTTACCCCCCCTTTTAACCCCTTACAACCCCTTTTACGCAATAAAAAGTAGCCTATGTTCTTTCTTAGGGTCTAGATTATCTGTATACCAAATTTCATTTAAATCCGTTAAGTAGTTTTGGCGTGAAAGAGTAACAGACAGACAGACAGAGTTACTTTCGCATTTATAATATTAGTATGGATAGTATAAATAGTATATTAGTATAGTATGGATAACATACATACAGGATGTATCTGTGAACATTTACATCCCTTTAACCACGTGTTCTACCAACTATTCTGAACAACATAATTTGTTCTATGACTTTTGAAAATTCGCATAGAAAATGTTCATCTTTCCATAAAAAGTCGGTCACGTGACTTGATCATTTTGTATGAAAAATTTTTCGAAGAATTTAGAAAAGTTGTTGAACAAACGTTGTTCAGGATGGTTGATAGAACAGTGGTTTAAGGTATGTAAATGTTTACAGATACACCCTGTATATATATCGCAGCCGGATCATATAAACCGCCGTATTACATTACAGCTAGCTGTTTTAAAAACAAGGCCGTTTTGTAATGCGACGGTTCAACGATTAGCCGGATTGAATGCGGCTGATTAAAAAACGGCCGGAACAGACTGTAAAAACAGAAATATTTCGGCGCCATCCGTCATTCAATACGTCTAGCCATAATGTAATTAGGCGGGATATTAGCCGCCTATGGCAGTTTTTTGTTCCGATTCTTAACACTCTTGGCACTGCCTGACTTTGTTGTATAAAAAAAAACAACAATGAAACGCATTTTGAAATGGTATTAGGTACTTATACAGTTTTACACAGAATAATAACAATCACAGAGCGCGCGAATCTCAGAACAATAACTAAATAATTGTTTTGTGGCGCGAATCTATCTCCGAGGATTACCAGTTCTAATGTCAGACGACACTAAACTCTGATTTTTAATCATGTGGAGTAAACTGACTGATTTAAATGTGTCATCCCCATACATTATCACTCAATTTGACAGAAGCAAAATGTCAAAATGTATAGAAACTTGACATTTACTCCAATAGTCTCCACAGAATCCTTAGGCCATTAAAACGCTAAACACCGGCGTTTTATTGAGTGACTGTGACTTCGACTGACTTCGACTGTTGATTACACTTTATCAAACTCACTTGACATTGGCAAAATTAAATGTGTCATGAACACAATACAGGCATATATAAAAAAAAGACATTTACTCCACATGATTAAAAATCAGAGTATAGGGATGTGTTACGCCTAGTGATGTTCTTAGGCGATCGATTTTGTCCGGCCAACACTAGGCTGATACTTTACCTACTTTAATTTTATTCCAGGCGACAACAGAACGAAGAGGCGCCTAGCCCGCCCCGCCAACAAGGTTCAAGACTTGGCTGCTTTTGCTGGCCACCACCACCACCAGCGAGTCCACGTGTCGCCTCAGCTGGTGCTGGCTGCCTTCCAGTTCCTTAATACCAGTGAGTATTCTCAGTAGCGTGGGTTTAAGCCGTGTGGGGCGGGAGACTATATTGCCCCTTAGGGCGGAAGACTATTAGCCTTCAGGGGCGGTAGACTATTTGGCCGTTTGGGGTCGAAAGACTATTTTGCCGCACAGGGCAGAAGATTATTAGCCCTCAGGGGCGGTAGACTATTTGGCCGTTAGGGACTGAAGACTATTTTGCCCTACGGGGCGGTAGACTATTTCGCCGCTCGGGGTGGTAGCCTTATATGCTGCCCAGTGTGGTAGACTACTTTTCCGCCCGGGTCGAAGCTATTTTGCTTTTTTATTGAATATGGGCTTGCTCAGAGTCCACGTGTCGTCTCAGTTGTTGCTGGCCGCCATCCACTGCCCCCAAGCCGTGCGGGGCATAATACTATTTTGCCATTCGGGGCCCTAGACATATTGCCGCACGGGGCTAAAAACTATATTGCCCCTTAGGGTGGAGACTATTTTGTCCGTGCAGTGCGCGAGACAATTTTGTCAAAAAAGGTCGCCGAAGTAAGAAGAATCTACTTAAAAGTCACGAAATAAAGTGAGTGTAGGCCACTTTGATCTAGTGGTTTACGTACCGGGCCGTGATCTCGGGGTCCCGGGTTCGATTCCTGGGTCAAGCAAAAGTAGGTATATTTCGAATTTTCCGAACATAGCTCTGGTTTGTGATCACCGCACCGCATTAGGCAAGCGTGGTGATTAAGCCTAATCCCATCATAGTAGCGATAACCTGATTTCTATGATGGAGGCCTTTGCCCTGCAGTAGGACAGTCTATAATAGGCAGGAGACCTATTTTTGAATTTTCGCTTCGTCCAAACAAAACTACTCGTTTTGCAAGTCACGTCGTCTCGAAGTCGCATGATTCATAATTTTCCAATCCTGTCAAATGCTGCCAATCTTGTCAAAGTATACTGTTAACTCGTTAATATTTGACGTGTGATTTGACGTAAATGCGTCCACTCGCCTCACGGAAACGAGTGGTTTACACCACTCGTTGCAAATCGCTCGTTTTCGAATGATTCAAAAATGCGGATGTCAATAGAGGTCTCCTGATACTTTTACTTTAGGCCACTTACTTAATATTTTTTCTCCCACAGGTGTAGATCCGTTCCGTCCCGAGCTGATCTCGGAGACGGTCCTCCGTCGTCTGCTGAAGCAGGACGTGGTGCAGCACATCAAGCTGAAGGGAGATGAGGACAAGAACGACCCCAAGAGATACGTCTTCCAGGAGGGGAAGCCGGTGAGTACCGTACAATACAATAGGGGCTACCGCGTGTGGAAAATCCGTTAGATGGCGTACGTGTATTTTTTTTTGTTTTTGGCCTGTATTTGTGTTCAAGACACAGTTAATTTTGCCAATGTCAAGTGTTATATTGATAAAGTAGTCAACAGTCGAAGTCAGTCGAAGTCACATGTCACTCATAAACGCCGGTGTTTAGCGTTTTTAATGTCCTGAGGATTCCTGTGGAAACTATTTTTAACAAAGTCGTAGGTTTAAGACTATTAGGTCAAAGCAAGTTGTTCACGTGATCAACTCACTCGACACACAATAGCAGTGTTAAAAACGACACAATTCAATGATTCTTATATTAATATCACTCTGCGGCACTTCACTGCACAAAGTAACACCACATTTGTACACTGAAAAACCACTAAATACTAATTAAAATCTTTGGATTGCATCAGCCGATGCGGCTTGTTTCACAGTTACCCACAGAATCCGGTACGTGTAGACTGAGGTCCAACTACACGGTGATTGGTTATTTTTGATGTTTGATGTCAAAATGTCACTAAACGACCAATGACGTTGAAGTTGGACCTCAGTCTCCACGTACGCAATCTAACGGATTTTCCACACGCGATTCCCAGTTAATTATCGTCACCTGGTACTCATAGTACAGGGGTGGCCCTAGTTTGAGACCAGATTAATTGGTGTGATTGTCTGGCGCATTTATTTATTTATACTAGTGACAAGTACCAGTGACAGATACTAGTGACAAATACTAGTGACAGACACAGTGATAAATACTAGTGACAAACACTAGAGAAACATATTAGGGACAAATACTAGTGACCGATACTAGTGACAGATACTAGTGACAATACTAGTGACAGATACTAGTGACAAATCCAGTAAGCCTTGTCATTTTCTGCAGATTTATACTCATTTTAAAGTAAAGATGACAGTAAAGATGTATTACCTGTTCTCCCAGGTGGACTACTTCGTGCTGATCCTCGAGGGCCGTGTGGAGGTGACCGTGGGCCGCGAGAACCTGGTCTTCGAAGCCGGGCCCTTCACCTACTTCGGGGTGCAGGCTCTCACTCAGAACATTGGTGTTGGTGAGTACTGTATTAACACTCGCTTCAGACGCTGGAGTATTTCTATCATTAACAATCTATCAAATCATTAACATTCATAAACGTTCTGTATGGACTTAAATTGAATAAAGAATATTTCATTTCATTTCTATACTCTGATTCATAATCATGTAAAGTAAACTGACAGATGTCAATGACAAGTTTCTATGCATTTTGACATTTTGCATGTGTCAAATTGAGTGATAATGTATGGGGATGACACATTGACTAGAGAGTGCACTTGTGTTTGTCCACACTTCAGCACTGGGTATTATACAGGGTGTATCTGTGAACATTTACATCCCTTTAACCACGTGTTCTACCAACCATTCTGAACAACATTTTGTTCTATGACTTTTGAAAATTCGCATAAAAATTCATCATCATCTTTCCATACAAAGTCGGTCATCTGACTTGGTCATTTTATTTTTTTCGAAGAATTTGCAAAAGTTGTTGAACAAATGTTGTTTAGAATGGTTGATAGAACACGTGGTTAAAGAGATATAAAGTTCACAGATACACCCTGTATACCCTTACGTGGCGAGGCTGCCGTAGCCGAATATTAGTTGGAAGATTTATTTTAGTTTTTTTTTTTTACTGCCGTAGTCGAATATCGTTGGGAGAATTTATTTTATTTTATTTACTTCTCTGCTTCAGCCGAAGCCCCCGCGCCGTCGACCCTGGGCTCGCTGCAGAACCTGAACATGGACTCGATGCTGCGCCACACCTTCGTCCCCGACTACTCGGTTAAAGCCATCGCCGAGCTCTACTACCTCACCATCAAGAGGTAACTATTACGTGACTAAAAATAATCACAATACCTATACCCAAAACTGGAATTCAAGACCAAAAAAGCTACTACAATGTTGCTACTGCAATAAATGATCGTACCATAGTATACCCCTTTTTTCTAAAAACAACTCGCTGATGTAGTTTATTATTGGTAATTTTGATTCAATGAGATACTCGTACTTTTCTTGTAATAAGGCGGCCCACAGTTTAGCCGCATCGTACAATACATACTACAACTAAAGTGTTGCCACAACACAAAATTGTGATTACAATCAAGATCTTTGGGTGGTGGTGGCCATAAATACACTATGGCTACCCGTATTGAATGACATGGCGCCGAATATATTCCGGCCGTTTTTTATTCAGTCGCATTCAATTCGACTTATCGTTGAGACGTTGAGGCGTTTTAAAAGGGCCCTGTTTTTGATAAATGCTTGACTTAATCTAATACGGCGAATTAAAGTTCCTGCTGTGATATATTATTATACACCTATAATTATGCAGTTTGTAGTTTTCCAAGGTGTTAACCAACTTGTACCCTCTAATTTTAAGTTCTTTATTCTGATATTAACTTTGTCCAACAGATCAATGTACCTGGCTGCTAAACGCGCTACGCTCATGGAGAAGGGGGCCCTGAACAAAGGAGGCACCAACGAGCAGATCGAACCAGAGGTCGACAAGGTAACGAAGAGATATCATTTGTTGATAGAAACTACTAAGATAGTAGAAAACAGCAATGCTGGCAACATTTTTATTTTTGGTTGCAACACTTGAAATAGTAGAAAAGCTGGCAAAAATATGGAAGACATATTTGTTCATTTTAAACTACCAAGATAGTATCAAACAAGTAGTGGCAACATTTTTATTTTTTGTAACAAAAACTATCAAAATAGAAAAGCTGGCGAAAATCGGAAGAAATATCATTTGTTAATTTTAAACTACCAAGATAGTACCAAACTAAATGAATGGCACCATTTTTGAACTAATATTCCGAAACAAATAGAGTAGAGTAGAAACAAGTAATGAATAAATTAACAAAGGTAAAAATCTATTCATATTTTTACGATTTCAGCGTGTAAAAAATTCATGATGTGATTGCCTTTAATTGTATGGACAATTCGTTTTAATAATGCATGTAAAAATTTGGAATATTCATATACTCTGCTGTTGTGTACCTTATGTTGATGATCCAATAAATAAATAAATAGCAAAATAAGTCTTAGTATGTCCGTTATTTATATAAAATTTTCTGTTTCTAGTTGTTGAGCGAAGGAGAAGGCCTGGATGATATTAGGGAGTCGGTGGGGCCTCCGTCACACCAGGTAAATAGATTGACTGTCTTTTTTTTAAAGATAAGTGTAGTTGAGTAGTCACCTGACTATTACTACTAGAAATTAAAAAAAAATCCTGACTAGAAATTAAAAAAATGACCTGACTATTACTACTAAAAAAAAAAAAATATTTATAACAATGTAATATTTTTTTAAAATTTCATTTTATATTATTTTCATGGGATCATATTGTCATGATCCCTATAGTTACCCCAAATAAATTACACTGGGCAACTTTACCTAATAACTCTCGTAAGTTTCTTATGATATCTGAGAAACTAAGATTGCGTGAGAGGGACAGGATATCCGATTTTTTAAATAGATATTATTTTATATAATAGTTATTATATTAATAAACATATTAAATATTAACAACGATTTTCACGCTGCTAGACTTCGGATGAGTCTAAAACAAGATACTAAATGGTTTGTACTTTAAAAATTCATTTTATAGGTAAAATTAATTATGACTTTTATATACAGTTGTGTTACGTATAGCACAAGAAACGCTATGAAGCCGAAAACAGAAATCTACCTAATAGCACAAAATAATTACACACAGAAGTTAGACTCAACCTGATTTTGAATTTAGAAGAGTTCGTTGACATATGCTAGGGTTGTTGCCCGGTATAAGTACATAAGCGCGCGACCTCTACCACAGACCTCGACAGTTTGACAATCTTATGTAATAGGCTAGGATTAATGTGGTCGAAAAGGCGTATTTCCCCGTTAGTGCGCATTCGTGAGTACATGGCACGTTTTTAGCTCTTAGTGGGCAGCCTCCTTTCTGTGTGTAATTATTTTGTGCTAATAGTGATAAGAAATCATAATATGTACAGTCAGGAGCAGATATACATGACCGGGCAAGGTGTCCAAGAATCCATATACATTTCGATCGTCATAGTACCTACTCATAGTAGACGTTCAATTCGTCAAATATTATCATAATCTGAGTGTTATTTACGAAATACACCATCTATGAATTATATTATGTTAAAAAATAACAGAATATCGACTGTTTACATATTTGTAACTTGTTGAATGGAAGAAGTAAATTTTTGTCATTTATAAATGTTAATTTATTTCCACAGTATAACTCAAAGGATGACCACACCAACCCAGAAGAGGAGAAATTGCTAAAGAAGTAGTAATCCACGAGTTGGCAACACTTTCTATCACAATGACAAAGTAGCATAGGTTTGCGCAGCATGAACATAAATTATATTCATATCAATATTGTTTGATACAGTGTGACAGATTTTATAGATAAAGACATACTTTACAGTGTGACATAGCTGTTTTGGCGTAAAACTGACATAAACAGCGCGAGGAGCACCAAGTCAAAAGCACTGGTTGCTCTAACACTTGCAAAGCAACAGAATTAGTTCCGATTTTGGTCACGTGCCAAATCAGACTTGTCGCACTGAAATTAAATATTAACTGTTTTTTTAATTATATTACTTAATATATTTTATTGCTAATACATATACGTAATTACAAACTTTTGTGATAAAAGTTTTTATTTAATCAATGGAATACATGAAGATTTTGTAAGTTGTTGATTTTTGAAGATTTTTTATTTATTTAGCACAATAAATAGTCTTCCATTTTTATTGAATAACAATCTGCGTCACACTGATACTTTCATACGTCTGAAGTGTTACAATTTTTATCAGCAATTATTATGCATGTTATTTTAACTAGTTAAGTAATAATAGTATTTTAATAGTTTTTATAGTATTTAATGAAGCATTTGTTGCTATTTTTAACAATTAGATTTAACTTAGAAGTTTTTACGCGTTAGTACTTATTTCGGTTTGAGTATGGCAACACTTTTTCGCGCCAAAGTTTGACGTTTCGAATAGTGATGGGCGATTATGAATAGTTTACACAATCGATTTTTTATTGATCATTATTTTTAAATATTTTTAATCGTCTTTCATGTTTCGATTGTAGCCTATTTGTTGAATAAAATTATTTTATCTTTCGTTAAAGATATTGCCTTATAATTTAACTGTTTATTTCGTGAGAATACAGCTGAAATGATTTAAGAGTAGGAATGTGTACTTATTATTTTTAACTTTGTAGCAAAGAGTTTCTACTATCTAGATTCAGTTTTTTAAGTTAAATAAACAAAGCTAAATGTTACTTTTGTATCCGCGCTATTAATTTCCTATTATTTTTATTTTTAATTTGAATTGTAATCGAATAATAAATGAAATCCAAATTTTGCATTATATTTTGTTTTTTTTTTCTTTTAATCCTGCCTTTATTTATTTGTTTATTATGTATAAAAGTGTCTGTCTGTATGTATATGTATTTTTATTTTATATGTTTGCTGTATACTCTGATTCATATCATGTAAAGTAAACTGACATATGAAAATGACAAGTTTCTATGCATTTTGACTTTTTGCATGTGTCAAATTGAGTGATAATGTATGGGGATGACACATTGACATCTGTCAGTTTACTTTACATGATTATGAATCAGAGTATAGTTATACACACTATACCTATACTTCTAAGGTACAATGTCGTATACAGTAGTACTGTAACGTACTTACTTTTATTATAAAAGAAAATAAGTACCTACCTAGTTGCAAAAAAAAATTTTAGGACGATTGTTTAAAAGCCTCTTGATAGTTACCCGAAACAGTCAAAGTCAAAAAAATGTTAACAGTTTGATGATTGTTCTATATCACATTTTGCCATTACAGTAAAAAATGCCGTATCAAGTTACATATCCTTTTTAAAGTAAATCTAAAAATAGACACATAAAGAGGATACAACACAGAAGAAAGCCATGAAAAAAAAACTAATTTACATTGATGAGGCGCTGGCTGTGTTCATATTAAAAAAGACACCATATATGTCAATATTATGTAATAGACAATTAGAACTTATCAACCTACATGTGTACGTGCGATTAGATCCATTTTAGGGGGTAAACATTTTTGACCACGACCATACCTACTAAATAAAACTAAGTGCCTTTATACCGTAAAAAAACGAATTGGTGCTCTTTTCAGGATAACATACAAAATTAGAAATTAAATTTTATAGCAGAAATATAGAATTTCAAATTGAAATCACATAATCTTTACCATTGATTGTTATACTTATTAAGAAATATTTACAATAAAATAAAAGGAGAATTATTTTTTGCTTTTATTCTGTGGTTTTATTTATCCTTCACCTTTTAAACTTGGAAGACCCACGCTTCGGTATGGATGGGCTGGCTCAACCGGAGTGATACCACGGCCTAACAAAAGACCGGCATAAAGCAGCGCCTGCGTTTTTTTTCGACGAGTGAGTGAGGGTACAGGAGACCCAATTAGGGGAAAGGGGGTTAAATGTTGGCGGTGCACAGTGACTCTACTGGTGTTGCAGGTATCTACGGGCGGTAATTGCTTACCATCAGGTGATCCGTCTGCTTGTCTGCCACCTATCGCATAACTGATCCCCGAGAACTGAATCCGTGACCTTTTAGCTTAAAATCTATACTACTTATAAAGAGATAACTTCTATAGACAACGACAAGGCTTATAGGTAAACCGAAAACACGAAACGCTTGCGCGATGTAATTGAACACAGCGCCATCTATTGGCTCATTTCTGAATTACGGTCCCGAAGCGAAGTGAGGGCGGGCCACTATCCTTCAATAACTTTATGTATTACAGTAACCAATCAAGGTTAGGGTATAGGGCATGAGTCAATCAATGAAGAATTTCATTGGTTTTCGCTCTTATGTCGTGAAGGATAAGGTTCAAAATCTGGTGGGATAGCTGGGAAAATTCCCAGTGCCCGATTGAGAGTTAAATCCATACTAATATTATAAATGCGAAAGTAACTCTGTCTGTCTGTCTGTTACTCTTTCACGCCAAAACTACTCAACGGATTTAAATGAAATTTGGTATACAGATAATCTAGACCCTGAGAAAGGACATAGGCTACTTTTTATTGCGAAAAGGGGGTTGTAAGGGGTTGAAAGGGGGGTAAAAAGTTACTTTTCCACGCGGACGCGGTCTTAAATAATTTTAAGTTGCTACACCAGATACTGCAATAAATGTAAACACCTTGTCTCTTATTGCAAGAACATAAGGTTCATAATTGAATGAGGTTGTATAGCTATTAATGCACGTTTTGTACATCCTAACTCGTTTGTCCTTGTTTTTGAATTAATTTCTTATAATTAATGACTTTTCCCGTTAATCATATTGTTTCGTAAAGTACCAAACTAAGTATTGGTATTCAATGCTTATAACGAAATTTGCCAAACTTGACGGTAGGGTTGTCAACTAATACATATACTACCTGTATGTAGGTACTTAGATTTTCATTGAAAAAGTTACTAATAAGTAATTTTCATTTTTGGAATTTATTCTTCAAGTCAATATTGCACTTTAAAAAATCCTCGGAGGGTTCAGGTGGGATTCGAACCCACAACCTTCCACAGACCCCGGGTTCGATTCCCGGGTCAAGCAAAAGTATGGTTTGATTTTTCGCACATACTTAGCTCGAGTTTGTTGTTTGTTAGCGAGATAAAAAAAAAGAAAGACAAGCGTGGTGATTAAGCCTAATCCCATCATAGTAGCGATGACTTGATTTCTATGATGGAGGCCTTGCCCTGCAATGGGGCAGTATATATAACTGTGGGAGAGCCACGCTTCGGCATGAATGGGCCGGCTCGACCGGAGTGATACCACTGCCTCACAGAAAACCGGCGTGAAGCAGCCCCTGTGCTGTGTTTCGCCGAGTGAGTGAGGGTACCGGAGGCCCACTCGAGGGGGAAGGGGACAAAAGGTTGGCAGCGCACTTGTAATTCCACTAGTGTTGCAAGTGTCCATGGGCGGCGGCAATTGCTTACCATCAGGTGATCCGCTTGCTCGCCTGCTACCTATCACATAAAAAAAAAATATAGGTGATACTTTACATTCTCTCTGTGGGAAGGGCGCAGCCCTAGGGCGTGCGTGTCGGCCGCGGCGTCGCGTGCGCCGCGCCATAACATAACTCTGTCACTGCCGAATGATGCTCGACGGCGGTATGCAACATCTTGCCAAAGGACTGTCCTTTATAGCTGACGGCAAAAGAAAGAATAGCAATGACCGTTATTTTGCGCACTTTTTTTTATGTGATAGGTAGCAGACGAGCAGGCGGATCACCTGATGGTAAGCAATGCCGCCGTTCATGGACACCTGCAACACCAGTGGAGTTACAAGTACTTCACTTGCACTTGTAAAAAAGAAGACTTTCTATCAAAATTGGTTTCTGTGCAATCAATTTAAGGTCATAACTGTTTCATGCCGCAGACTATACCTTACTTGGGCGACCACTGAAAACCAGCGTAGTGGTGACACGCATCGCCGCGTCACATGCTGAGTAGAAGTCTATTTGGCGCACCATAATATTTTATTCTTTTTTAAGCTTGTAGTTATTTAAACTACAAGCTTAAAAAAGAATAAAAATGAGTAAATGTTTTTTTTTATATGTCTAGTAAATTTAGACGGCAGAATGGGTCAATTTCACAAAATTAAATATTTCATTGCCGTGGCAGTCTTCAAACCCGTCTTACTTACCTCCGGAATTGACAACAGGATCACAGGTCATTCATACCGAAGCGTGGCTCTCCCACGGTTAACCTTAATGTGATTCCGAACTAGCACCGCATAACGCCATCCAAACAGCTGATCATTGGCAAAATGGCCGCGACTCCGTTTTTTACGACACACGCGCGCCCGTACCAGCTCGAACCTGGTTAGCGGCTACAGGGTGATGCCAGATACATAGCAAACTGTGTTTCCAAAAAATATGTAGGTCACAAACAATTTAGAGTATTACGATAGGTACGGATTTTCTGAATTCACGGGTATAAGTAGCCCGTTCAGCTTATACTGTCCTACAGTGGGGCAAAGGCCTCCATCATAAAAGCAAGTTATCACTACTATGATCTTATCACCACGCTCTTGCCTAATGCGATTGATGACCACAAACTCATCGAGATCACGGGCTGGTGTACTTAAACCACTAGACCACCTGAAAAACCTGTAACTTATCAAATAATTTTTCTTTTTTTATGAGATCGAAGCAAACGAACAAACGGATCACCTGATAGTAAGCGATTACCGCCGCCCATTAACGCTTTTTTGAGGCTGTAGAAATTGGCTGTTTTTAGCTTAGCATTCAAAAATAATTAAGTAATTTAAAAAAATTATTTGCATAGAATAGGTGTAAGTATGTAGTGCATGATATTATAAAGTTTAAAATAAGTGCTAACTTGCTAACATACCTACATTAACATACAAACTTTTTACTAAAAATCCTAAAAATTTGTACCTATTTTGGAAAGAAATTGAGTTACTAAAAGTTTTGATTTAGAACAGCGAGTTGTCAAATATTTCTAAACATCCCCCTGTATCACGGCAGTCCGCCGCGAGTGTCGCGCCGGAGACAACCTCCGCAGTATCACTGCCGAAACTTTACCCGGATATTGCCGCCAGGTGACACGCTTGCTCGTTTGCCGCCTAAATACAGGTAGGTACTTATAGCTGTGAAGTGGTGTGTGTGATATACAAAATAATAATTTAAACTTAACTAGGTTGGCGCACCGACCCATAGTGAGTCTTGACCTCCGATAATAAGAGCCTCCATCTTGGTCGATCCTGCGCCACCTCCTGCCAGTCATCTGCCGAGAGTCCGCGCAAGTCTTTTTCGACCTCATCCTTCCAGCGATATCTCGGACGGCCGACTGGTCTTCCGCCATTAGGACGTCCCTGATACGCTCACTTTATCCATACTAATAATTATAAATGCGAAAGTAACTCTGTCTGTCTGTCTGTTACTCTTTCACGCCAAAACTACTGAACGGATTTAAATGAAATTTGGTATACATATGATCTAGACCCTGAGAAAGAACATAGGCTACTTTTTATTGCGAAAAGGGGGTTGTAAGGGGTTAAAAGGGGGGTAAAAAGTTACTTTTCCACGCGGACGAAGTTGCGGGCGGCCGCTAGTAGCACGATAATAATATTTAATATCTTTGTTAAATTTTAAGTAAAGATTGTATAAATATGAATCTAACATTCCGGAGTTATCTAAGATCTCATACATTTATAGAAATAAAAACAAATTATATTTTTACAGTCAGCCACACATCAGGTTAACCACAATCTGTTAAATTTTCTTCAATTGATTTTCAACCTAATGTGTATGACAGTAAGATGAGACTCGATTGATGAAAATTGACAGTTTTAAATATTTTGATGTGTGGCTGTACGAACATATCAATTAAGTATAATGGATCAGCAGGTTAACTTTTTGGCTAGGTACCTACGTTACAGTAGCCACAAAACAAGTCGGTCTGAAAGTTAGTCCATTTTCGTTTTGATAATTTAATATTACTTACTAACTCACAGTAAGTTCGCCCCGTTGGTCTAGTGGTTTAAGTATCGGGCCATGATCTCTGTGTCTTGGGATCGATTCCCGGGTAGAGCATAAAGTATATTTCGTATGAGAGCATGAAGCATGAGCCCGAACATAGCTCGGGTTTGACACCAATCCGCATTAGGCATCAATTTGTCACCAATCAGGGCGTGGTGATTAAGCCTAATCCTATCATAGTAGAGATGACTTGACTTCTATGATGGAGGCCTTTGCCCTGCAGTGTGACAGTAGGTACCTATCAGGCTAATGCTTAACTTGTTTGCTTCTAGATAACCCGCAATGAAGCTACAACCAATCAAAACGTCGCGGAACCACTCCGTCAGATTCACATCCTCAGACGAGATGCCGAAATACAAACCTTTAGATGTAAGTATTCATCATCGTTTTCAAATTTAATATTCATGTGTTTATTTTTTTATCATCGACCCTTTATGACTAAGGTCTTGTTCACCATCTCTGAGCTTACCATCAGATACGATACTTAGGTAGGTAGTTAAAAGATTTTTTTAAGTATTTTAATTTTAGTTTTTTTATTCCTTATAACCACGTAGCTTGAATTAATCAGGTGATCCATCTGCTCGTCTGCCACATAACATTTTTTTTATGTGATAGGTAGCAGACGAGCAGGCAGATCACCTGATGGTAAGCAATTGCCGCCGCCCATGAACACATGCAACAAGTGCGCTGCTAACCGGACCCCCTGGACCCCCCCCCCCCCCACCTTATATACGTCCATGGCCCCAAATTATACAGCTCTAAATGAAGATCTAGCTGTATAACAGCTGCACAATAACTGAAATAGAGCGTAATGACTAAAGCTTCTTTACTAAACCTCCCCTCTTTTCCAGGACTCACCGGAGAGTCTCCCGCACTACGCCCTGGCCAGGACTCCGGGGCGCCGAGCCCCGATTCCGCCTCCTACGTGCCGGCTGCGCAGAGGTTCCGCCTCAACGAGCAGAGTGAGTGGTCATCATCAGCCTGTTGCAGTCCACTGCTGGACGTAGGCCTCTCCAAATAAAATTTAAAATGATTAAGTTTTACTGAGTTTCTTGCTGATTCTTCTCGGTAAAAATTGACCTTCCGAATCAGCAGTAGATTATAAAATTTGACATTCATAAATGTTCTGTGGTGATTAAGCCTAATCCCATCATAGAAGCGATAACTTGATTTCTATGATGGAGGCCTTTGCCCTGCAGTGGGACAGTATACATATAGGCTGATAAATGTTCTGTAAAGGACTTAAATTGAATAAAGAGATTTTGATTGGATTTGATTGATTTGAAATGCTCGCCACTTTGATCGATCTTCAGCTACTCGCATCCTGAAGTAATTGTGGGAGAGCCATGCTTCGGCATTAATGGGCCGGCTCGACCGGAGTGATACCACTGCCTCACAGAAAACCGGCGTGAAGCAGCTCCTGTGCTGTGTTTCGCCGAGTGATTGAGGGTACCGGAGGCCCATCGGGGGGGAAGGGGATAAAAGGTTAGCAGCGCACTTGTTGCATGTGTTCATGGGCGGCGGCAATTGCTTACCATCAGGTGATCCGCCTGCTCGTCTCCTACCTTTAACATAAAAAAAAAATCCAGCTCCAGTCAGCCCTCTTGCGCAGATCGTCACTCCATCTGGCCCGAGGCCGTCCTACACTACGTTTACCGAGACGCGGTCTCCACTCCAGAACTCGTTTACCCCAATGGTTGTCAGTTCTGCGGCAGATATGGCCAGGCCACTTCAGCTTACTAATCCGGTGAGCTATGTCGATAACTTTGGTTCTCTGCCGGATCACCTCGTTTCGGATTTTTATTCGGAGTAAGCGCCAGACAATCACACCAATCAACCTGGTCTCAAACTAGGGCACACCCTTGTACTTACTATGAATACCAGTGACGATAATTAACTGGACCGTCAACCCAAGTGTGTCTGTCTGTCTGTATGTATTTCTTTCACGACAAAACGGAGCGACGAATTGACGTGATTTTTAAGTGGAGATAGTTGAAGGGATGGAGAGCGACATAGGCTACTTTAGGGAAGTGGGGGGCGTAAGCCAAGCCGCGGGCAAAAACTAGTATATATTATAAATTATCAACATTTCATGAGTACATCCACATTATTGCCGTCGTATATTCTCTTTTCGTGCATATCCACATTTCGTGCGCATCTAGGTTTCGAGCGTATTATGCTGTGAACATACCTTGAGCTCGTCAGCGAGCCGCGCCTCCACATTTATATACGTCACTCAAGGTCCAAACTGAAAACCAGCGCTGCAGTGGCTTCAATGAAGCAGCTGCAGCATATGCTGAGTTTGGACCTTATTGACCACCTATCTGTCTATATATGTAAGCACGTAATGTTTCTCTCTGTTCTCGTATGTACCTACTTCTTATTGTATCTTATTGTATTCTGTGTCTTACTGCTGTCGTGTTGTATCTCTTCTTGTGTGGTCAATAAATGTTTTACTTACTTACTTACTTGTGCGTCGCGCGAGCGTAGCTCGGCGATGTCTCGCTTAGTGGAAGTGGGGGGCGTGAACGAATCCGCGGGCCAAAGCTCGGATCACATAAAACAAAATTTGTCCGATGCAACTTATAGACATAATTATAGTGACCCTTATTCCTTCCCCACAGGGATCAAACTCCTCACCTCCATCAACCAGGTGGTGCAGCAGCGGGCCGACCTGGAGACCAACCGGCTGACGCTGTCCAGCATGCTTGACGAGTTGAGGAGGAAGCTCAAGCGGCGGATAGAGGAATGCCACCTAGAGAAGAAGGACCGAATGAAGGTGCGAGCCTTCATTCACTCCTTCTTCGGTTTAATCTGTGATTTGTTCATTCACCTTCGGTTGTTATGATGCTAGGTCCAAATCATGGACTGGACACGCAAATAATAATACTTACTCGTGTAAACGGAACAACTACATACAGAAATCGCTAAGAGTAAAATAGACAGAGTCATGATTGTTTGTCTTTGTCAGAGTATCACTTTTTTATTGGGCACACTTCAAAGTGTGGCCAACAAAGCGAGTTGCCATAGTGTTTCTAGGTACCAGTTCGATTTTTGTTCGTATCATTACTACCGTAATAAACTAATAACCAACCAAATTCAGTCGTAGTAAGAGATAACTGGCTACCATTTTGTAGTTACTTTTCATTTGGCCGGGCTATATAGGTAGATATCTGTCCCATAGGCCAAGCGCGTATCACCATATGGCCATTCAATATTGCATTGCACCGAATGAAGGTGCGAGCCTTCATTGACTCCTTCTTCGGTTTAATCTGTGATTCGGCTCTTAGGCTGCTTTTCCACGAAAGGTGTGCGAGTAAAATGTCGCACGAGGATGTATAGCTGTGCTGTGGAAATGTGTAGGAGTTTCCACCAGAGCTGTACGAGTAAAATGTGTCGCACAGACCTAGAAAAAAATGTGTTGTAGGACTTACGATGAATAGTAGCGGAGCTGTCAAAATGCGCATATTAATAATTTAATAATGTGCTGTGCGAGGGTGCGTTGTGATCTTGCGAAGCTGTGAAATGTATGAGCGGGGCTCGTCGCAAACCTCGAAAAATATTCCTCGCAACATATTTCTCGCAACGCATCCGTCGCAATACAGTCTTCACACACATTTCTCGCTGGTTTTGTATGTAAGTTAGAATGACCTCGCTTCGCTTAACCCTTTTCCACCAGAGCTGAGCTGAGCGAGTGAGGAAAATGAAGTGATTCTATTGGTGGATTTTTTCCTCGCACACCGCTTAGGTACTTCGCACAGCTTCGGTGGAAAGCAGCCTTATCATCGGAATCCAAGGCTCACTTTGGGTCGCTGCGCCAACCTAGTTAGGCCAACAACAAGTCTACAGAAAGAAAAAATACTTATTTACAAATCAATACTTATGACAGATACATTTTCGTACAGCCCTCTTAATTTATCAACTCGCGACTTTTTCGAACGGAATACTTTAAAATGTAGGTTATTTTGCCAACGATGATCGCACACGCTAACTTAGGGCTGCCAATAATAAGTAAATAATATTAAATTGAGACAACATCACATACATTGTCCTGGTCCCAAACTAAGGTTTTCCCTTGTGCTATGGAAACCAGAAACAACGAAGGAACCACACACACCCAGACCCAACACAAATATCTGTTTCATCAACAAAAAAATGTGTTTGTGCGGGAATCGAACCCGCGACCCAACCGGCGCTCAAACCACTGCGCTAAATGGGTCGTCGAACAATGGGTGATTCTCCACGAGATGTAACTTTCGTCAACTTTCGTGGCAGCTTTAAAATCAATATTTAAGAGTAAGAAAACATTTATTGACCACAACATTTACACAGACAAAAAGACAAAACAAGGGAAACAGAAGTTGCGGCCAACAATCTAGATATTCTTCAATACCTATTTGGCAACCCTAACCATCAACCCTTCGAGCAAAGTAAAGTAAAGAAAAGTAAGCCAGCTGCATTTTGTAGATTTTGTGTACAGACGCACGCACGCGAAGCCAACACGCGATTTGACAATCAAAACGAGGATGGGTGATCAATTTTAGGTTCAGCTACTGTTTACTTTTATAATGAGGTCATACCTATAGATAATCGGCATAAATTGTCTATACATAATGTTGCAGAGAGTGAGTCAGGGTGGCCAAATAACGTAGTAGTTGGTACTTAATCACGATTTATTCGGGCAGAGCTTCGCCCTGCGTAATAATTTCACATTAAATGAACGAATATTTTAACTGACACCGCACTTTTATACAAAAATTCGTTGTACTAAAATAGTCAAAACGTAACTTTCCATTTTAGACTTTAGCAATAAAATTAGACATAAATATTCTCATTCAATATAAATAACTATAAATATAAAACATATATATTTAGTATTTATTTATTTAGATCTATATTATATAACTGATAATTAAACGCGATATAAATATGTTGGCGCTAGCAGACTTCCCGCCATCCGCTAGTAGGGCGCGCTAGTAGGCTGTGACGTAGCGACCCCGGAAGTTGTTGATAACAATCCTTTATGTTTTACTGGCTTTTGCCCGCGGCTTCGCTCGCGCCCCCACTGCCTTAAAATTGAGGGTTAGAAAGGGACAAAAAGTAGCCAATGTTACTCTTCATCCCATCAACTAAGGTAAAAGCACCTATTACGGAGGTATTTCGCAACATTTGAAAGTAAAGAACAAAAATAAGCATTTGTTAGTATTTATAAAGGTGGAAATAAGTTCTATCGTTAAAGTGGAATTTATATTTTGTATTGCTGTTGAGACTTATGTCTTTTTTCATGATATTTCTTATTTTAAAAAAATATTTAAAATACCTAGTCGGGTCGATTTTCCCTAATACGGAGGGTAAAATTTGGGTCTGGTCCTATTTACTGCGGTAGGACGGCTCCTAATACGGAGTGTCAAAAATATATTCATTATAGTTCTGTACAAATAAATATATTTAATATATTCATGTGTTTAGTAACGTTATTGGTAAGTTTTTCATATATTGGACCATTGATATTATTACATTACCAATGGTAAATTAATTAATTATATTCATCATCATCAGCAACCCACGCCCTTCCACTGCTGGACATAGGTCTCCCCCAATCCACGCCACCGCTCCCCAATTTTCGGCCACTCTCATCCAGCTCGCTCCAGCCAGCCTTCGATGTCGTCATCCCATCTTGTAGCAGGGCGTCCAACACTACGTTTACCGAGTCGCGGTCTCCACTCAAGGACTTTATGGCTCCATCGGTTGTCAGTTCTGCGGATAATGTGACCAGCGCACTGCCACTTCAGTTTGCTAATTCGGTGGGCTATGTCGGTGACTCTGGTTCTCTGTCGGATTACATCATTTCTGATGCGGTCCTTCAAAGATACTCCAAGCATAGCCCTTTCCATGGCTCTTTGAGCGACTTTGAACCGGTGGATTAGTCCAGCCGTGAGTTTCCACGTCTCGGCACCGTAAGCTTACCAAATGCTGCCCAGCCCAGCTGAATTCTTCTATTGGCTTCTTTCTCGAAGTTGTTTCTGTCTAATTGGAGCGTTTGTCCTAGATAGACATATTCCTGGACAACTTCAAGAGGTACTCCATTAACAGCGACCGGTCCCGGATTAACGAGCTTGTTGAACATGACCTTGGTTTTATCCGAGATCATCCGAAGACCGATGTGTTTGGAAGATTCAGCCAGGCTGCTCACCATCTCCTGTAGGTCCTGTAAGGTTTACGCCAAGATGACGATGTCGTCTGCGAATCGTTGGTGTGACATGTACTCGCCATTAATATTGATTCCGCGCTCTTTCCAGTTTAGCGTTGTGAACATGTCCTGCAGCGCAGCGGAGAAGACACCACGTCGCAGCAGGACAGGCTCGGTTTGGCCATTTTGGATTACTAAGGACATATTAGCGGCATCATACAGATACTTCAACAACTCGATATATCGCTAATCGACTTGGCACCTCTGCAAGGCCTCGAGAACAGACCAGGTCTCGACGGAGTCAAACGTTTTTTCATAGTCCACAAAGGCCATGCACAGGGGCTCGACCAAGTGGTAGAAATTCTTCGGAACGAGGGTGCAAAGTTCTGTGAGTTGCGACGTACGGGCTAACGGTCTAAGCTTTCGAAAGAGACTCTGGACCTAATGGACAAGAGGCTTTGAAAAAGTCCATCTCCTACCTGTTAAGACGTGACCTCCGAAGCTCCAATACACTCAAAATACAGAGAGCAATTGAGCAGAACCGGGGGTCTAAAGTCTTCGTACAAAAGCTTGGAAGGAGCCACCTGTCGAAGTTGACCAAAACAAATGGAGAAGTCATCACGTCAAAGCCAGATATTCTTTCAGAAGTTTACACGTTTTATAGCCAGTTATACTCGTCGCACTCACCCTACCCTACGCGGATGAGAAGGTATTCAAGAGCCACATTAACCCGCCATGCGACGGAGGATCTACCCGACATCAGCTTGGAGGAGATTGAGGCAGCTCTTGGGCAACTTAAAATGGAAAAGGCCAGACGAAGACGGAGTCACAACCGAGCTTCTAAAAGCTGCCGGCAAGCCGGTGCTGAAGGAACTTCGGCGTATATTTAACTCGGTTCTTTTCTCCGGGAGAACTCCTAGGGCGTGGCAGCGGAGCTTGGTCGTATTGTTCTTCAAGAATGGCAACAAAACCTTACTGAAGAACTATCGACCAATTTCACTCTTAAGTCCACGTCTATAAATTCCGAGGGTTCCGACGGAGTTATAGCACCATAGACTATAGCCAAACATGTGAGACAGGTTATACAGGAGACCAAAGAGTATAACCAGCCCCTGTGCATGGCGTTTGTGGACATGAAAAAGCTTTTGACTCGTCGAGACCTGGTCTGTTCTCGAGGCCTTGCAGAGGTGCCAAGTCGATTTGGCGATATATCGAGGTGTTGAGGTTATCTGTATGACGCCGCTTATATTTCCGTAGTAATCCAAAATGGCCAAACCAAGCCTGTCCTGCTGCGACGTGGTGTGAGACAAGGAGATGTTATATCTCCGAAACTCTTCTCCGCTGTGCTGCTGGACATGTTCAAAACGCTAACTGGAAAGAGCGCGGAATCAACGTTAATAGCAAGTAGGTACATGTCACACGTACGATTCGCAGACGACATCGTCATCCTGACGGAAACCCTACCTGACCTTCAGGAGATGGTTGAGCAGCCTGGCCAGCCTTCAACGAGCTGGTTGATCCGGGACCGGTCGCTGATAATGGAGTACCTCTCGAAGTTGTTCAGAAATATGTCTATTTAGGTCCTAGATGGTCCTAGATTCTAGGACAAACGCTCCAATTAGGCAGAAACAACTTCGAGGAGAGAAGCCAATACAGAATTCAAGCTAGGCTGGGCAGCATTTGGTAAGCTTCGTCAAGTCTTCTCGTCACCCATCCCGCAAAGTCTCAAGTCGAAAGTCTTCGACCAGTGTGTCCTCCCGATTATGACTTACGGTGCCGAGGCGTGGACACTCACGGCTGGACTAATCCACCGGTTTAGGTCACCGACATAGCCCACCGAATTAGCAAACTGAAGTGGCAGTGGGCTGGTCACATTAGCCGCAGAACTGACAACCGTTGGAGCCGTAAAGTCCTTGAGTGGAGACGCGATCGGTAAGGGTAGTGTTGGACGCCCTGCGACAAGATGGGATGATGACATTCGAAGGCTGGCTGGTGTGAGCTAGATGAGAGTGGCCGAAAATCGGTAGCGGTGGCGTGCATTAGGGGAGACCTATGTCCAGCAGTGGTCGAGTGTGGGTTGCTGATGATAAAATTATAACACATTTGATTTCTGCTGGTTTTATGCCCATTTTAACCACGATCCTTTAAAAGTTTTCATTGCTTTTGTTTTACGGAACCCTATAAAATTGTAATTGTATATTATACTAGCGGGCGACCGCAACTCCGTCCGCGTTGGTGCGGACACATAGTGTTATACTAATATAGCTTAAAACCTTCTTTGACTTATGGACTACTAGCGGCCGCCCGCGACTTCGTCCGCGTGGAAAAGTAACTTTTTACCCCCCTCTCAAACCCTTACAACCCCCTTTTCGCAATAAAAAGTAGCCTATGTCCTTTCTCAGGGTCTAGATTATCTGTATACCAAATTTCATTTAATCCGTGAGTAATTTTGGCGTGAAAGAGTAACAGACAGACAGACAGACAGACGGACAGACAGACAGACAGACAGAGTTACTTTCGCATTTATAATATTAGTATGGATGAGATTAGCTCGTTCAAACGAACAAATAGATTTTTATAAGTATAGATGAATAGCGCCGTAATAGGAGATCTTAGAACCCTAACATGGAGTCACCTGGAAATAGTACCGCCGTAATAGGAAAACTACTCATGTTATAATAATCCTAATTCTGACCCATAAATATTTCGATAAACAAATAATAAAAATGTTTTAAACAAACATTAACAGGTTTTGGGCGCAGATTTGTAAAACTCAAATCAAAATGATACAAAATAAATGTTTTGTAATAAATTAAAATACACCCTTCCCATTTTACCTCGTCTAAGAAACTAACATTTGTACTCGACAGTTTTCATATTTAATTAGATTTCTAATTACGAGCACATACCACAGAATATGGTTTCTGAATAAATACGGTTAATAATTATTTCACTTAACTTGAAACTAATTCAAAAAGTTTATAAATTGAAAGTTAGAACAATTAAAATATCCAGTACTTTTCCTATTTCGGAGGCATCCCACCGTATTAGGATTAATCTACAAAATGTGTATCCTATCACGGCTGTATTTTTGTTTTTGATTTTTTCGGTAAAAAATGACATACAAATATTAAATAAACTATTTTAAATAGCGAGTGTAATAACAGGAAAATGATATAAATAACAAATGAACGAACTCTAACATCATCTTTATACGAAAAACTTAGTTTCAAAATATTTGTGTACTTACTTTGTTGTTCCGCGTTTGTATGGACAACCGCTCACGTCGATGGCGTTTAAACAAACTAATTGATATTGTTGTGTTGTCTATGTGCTATACTTGCAAACGTCAGTTAAATTATAAAGTAATAGATTAGAATAATAGGTTCAGTTGTATGTGCCTACATGAATTAAAACGGAAATAAAACGCGAAAATAGAAATACCAAAGTAATAGGAAGCGATTTTGACTACCGCCG